>NIVC01001291.1:0-254411 GCA_002269645.1 Macrostomum lignano
GAAGTAATATATATTTGGTGGCAGCTCTGGCTTATCATGCCAGTCTGTCTTACTATCAAGCTCTTGGGTTTTTCCATTAGGGTCGCAATAGCTTCTTTGATAAGTAATAGTAGTATCTTCTTCAATTACTAGAATTAGTATTTTTCTTGATTAGTAATTGAGCATAAAACTTGATTAATCGTTTAAAAATGTCTTTAAAAATTTTTATGTCATTGGTATTTATTGATAATAGATAAGCTTTAAATATTGCATCACTTGTAGCATATCTCTTAGAATTTTCCTTTAGGTGTGCTTTCTATCCCTAAATAGCATACTATAAGGGTTATTTGGATTTCAATAAGAGTTTAGTAAATAGTGTCCAGTGTGCTTATGAAAATTAATCATAAAGTTGTGCTTTTTCTAAAATATATGTTGACAAAGGCTATTATATAGTAATCATTAGATGACAAAGCATTTTTCTTCTTACTAAAGTCATAGTTGCTTCTACTATTTACCCACAACATTTCGATTTAATAGGATGGGATAACATAGGTTTCCTGTTCACTTGTGCCCTTGCATGCTTAGCATAAGCATCCTCAGCTTTTTTACTTTGGCTATTCCAAAAGTAGTATCCTTAGGATTCCCTTGAATAGGCAATTGATCTATGAGAATAATGCAATAAAATTTCACAAGGCTAGATCTAGACTATACTATTGCTACTTAAGTAGCTGGGCCCCTAAGATGCTATTTAGCTATACATGTATGAACTGTAGGAAAGGCTTAGTATAGGTTGCCCCTTATTGATTAGCCTCTAAAACAGTTTAAATATATTTAATATTGTTTTTGACAATCTAAATGAGAATTTGGACATTCGAAATGAGAAATGCATACAGTGAGCTACAGCAACTTGCTGGCAAACTGGTATTGGACATAGAGTCCATGAGCAATCTAATCGATGAAAAGCCATTCTAAATGATAATTTGGACATTCAAAAGAAGAAAAAGCCATTCATTTTAAGTGATAATTTTTGCTGCCAAATGTTTTCAACAGACTGTTTGAATTTTTAACTGATTCATTAATGGAACAATAACTCAGCTAAAAGTCAATCTATAGTGATTAAAAGGCAGACGAACAAAAGACAACAAAGGATGGCAGAATTGGCAGCTGCAGCACCCTTGCTGCCTCTTTGATGAAGTGCCCAACGTTGATGCCATCAATCAGGCGACGGCGATCTGATTCACTTGTTTGAGGCAGCATTCTGCTGCTTCTGTGTGTACATTTTGCTGCTGCTACTGTAGTGCGCGCGATGAGAGCATTTATCGATTAGATTGTCCACAGACTCTGTCCACGGAGCGAGCTGCAGCAGCCATAGAGCAGCTATTGGCCATGAATGTCCAAATTATCATTTAGATTGTCAAAAACAATACTACTTATCTACTTTTAGTAGTCTGTTGAAAAAATTTAATTAAAAACTTAGGATGACTCGCTTTTCTAATATCAGATCGATGAAAGCTTTGGGTTTTCCTGAAAGACCAAACACGCCCATTTCAAAGGATATAATTGGAGTATACTATAAACTATTAACCAATTGTTGCACTGTCTGCACATAGGTTGTATATTTTTGTCATGATTCGCATTTCACAACTTGAACAGTTCATTTTACTGTATCAGTGAGTAGTCAGTAGCTGTATTAAACATCAGATTGACGTGCTGCGCTAGTTCTTCAAGTTTTCACACACGCACTGTTGTTCCGCCTTGTGCTGCCTTACTTCTTCTTCCAATCGGTTCACTAAGGCATCTCGATTAGTCCTGCTCTCCTTTGGCAGCTGCACGTCATCTTTGTCCAGTTGGCGAAGTTGCTTTGCAACATCCTGCACCAGGTCCAGGGTGCAGCCGATCAGACACACGCATCCGCTGTTATTGCTCTTTTTGCTATCACCTGTATAGCTGCGACCTGCTAAAAACAGGTGTTGAACACGATGGAAGTCTTAACCTTCAATTACGATAATTAACGTCTTGCTAGTTACAGAAAGTCCACGTGATCTGTGCGTACCCTTAGTTTGGTCATTGCTCTCTGTGGTGCTGCGCGTGTTTCCTTCACTTTTCTTGGCTTGCATTTGACATTTGGATTCCGTTTCGTCTGCACTTCCTTTGTTGACGACAGACATGCTGGTTTCTCAACTTTCAGAATAGCCTTAATGCTTTCTGACTTTGTAATTTAATCTATCGGCTTTGTGTACAATGTTCCTTGCTCACTTTATCGCCTGTACAGCGCTTCAAAGCTAGGACTATCGACGCCTTAATTAAACAAGTCCTGTTGTCGCTACGTGCTCCACGGCTATGGCGACGAATTTAATGTGAGCTAATAAACACAGACCAACGCCTTCGAGCACTGATTGGTTTGCTACAACTAGCGGACCGTTAGTATTCTGCGCACTTGGCTCATTAAATATTTAAATTGCTCTCAGTATAAAACCCTATTTATACAGCTAGAATTAGAAATTGCACAAAGGATAAAATTAGGTGCGCTTTACATATTATGGCTCGTTCACACCGATATAAAATCACGCGACTAATTTACAAAGCGACGAAAAATAATGTACAAGCAGTGTTATCGCACATGCATAGTGCCGCATTCTGTAACCACTGAATGCAACCCCATACTGTTATTAAGCATTAAGTTTCTCCTTTTAACGGTTTACCTCTTGACAAATTAGAAACAGAAAAGCATCCTTGCCGCGCGTATTTGCAAAAATCTATCAACGAAAGAGGTACGATATTTTCAGCACTAAATTCAATAAAACACAGCTTAAACACACAGATTGACAGCTGATTCTTAGTCAGGGTTTGGTTAGCAATTCGAAGCTCCTGTCCAGCGCGCCGTGAACCAGTTCCGCTGCTAAATTTTTCACTTCGTCGACTTCCTCGTTTTTGTCCAGTTTCGACATGTTGCTGGGCATCAGAATGCAAGCTGTAGTCAGGCTGGCCTCTGAATTATTCGTTAGTGCAACCCGTGTGAGGCTCGACTCAGTCTGGGTGTATCTTGACGTCTTTCTTACCAGCCTGTGATTCTTGTCGCATCGTAGGCTGTCAGAGTTTGGCATGGCTGCTTACTGTAGCCTGTGCGGACAATTAGCCTGTGTCTTGCTATAAATATGACGCAGCGCAGCCGGTCAAGTAATTGATGATTGACGCGCGTTTATTATTTAATTTAGTCTCGCAAAGTTGTCTGTCACCAACATCATGCTAACGGCTGCTTGAGTTGAGGTGTTAAATTAATGCAATGACACTTTTTATAATTGTTAGATGAGCTGTCATGCAAGGACAATGGCTATATTTGTGCAGAAATTTAGGAACAGAAATTGCTCTTCATTTTAATGTTCCGAAAAACAATTCTAAAGTGTGAGAAACTCCTCATGTTGTCTATGCTTGTACCTGGTTTTGCATTGAATTGCATGTACGCGAAGGTTAAATTCATACAGGAGCAGCAACTGCCATCTCCCATCGATCATTTCAGGTCAGACTTGAACCGTATTAAATGTCTGAAGAAGTTGTCTCAGCATTATTTAAAGATGTCATTGGCTCGCCAAACCCGGCTCAATTCCGTGCAGCGTTTCTGGCTCTGAGCGAAAATCGACGCGTTGGAATAACGGGTAAGCGGTGAAGTGGTGTATTTTTGTAGCGCTATAAAGCAAGGATTGCTTCTTCTCTGACCCAAGCTTTCTGTAACAGCTTTACTGTTTCATTAAATTTTTTATTTCGAAGTTTAAAATCTAGCTTTTTGTGGGATTTCTCTCTTTGAACAGGCTTTTTAGATTCTAGAATTAAAAACGTAATAATGGCACGGATCGGGGACTGTTAGATTCTGGATGGAGACTTATTATATTCCGGATCAAGGACTATTAGATTCGGGATCAAGGACTATTTGATTCGGGATCAAGGACTATTTGATTCGGGATCAAGGACTATTTGATTCGGGATCATAGACTATTAAATTCCGGATCAAGGACTATTAGATTCGGGATCAAGGACTATTAGATTCGGGATCATAGACTATTAGATTCGGGATCATAGACTATTAGATTCGGGATCATGGACTAATAGATTCGGGATCAAGGACTATTAGATTCGGGATCAAGGACTATTAGATTCGGGATCAAGGACTATTAGATTCGGGATCAAGGACTATTAGATTCGGGATCATGGACTATTAGATTCGGGATCATGGACTAATAGATTCGGGATCATGGACTATTTGATTCGGGATCATGGACTATTAGATTCGGGATAATGGACTATTTGATTCGGGATCATGGACTATTAGATTCGGGATCATGGACTAATAGATTCGGGATCACAGACTATTAGATTTGGGATCATGGACTAATAGATTCGGGATCACAGACTATTAGATTTGGGATTGTTATCGTACATGGTCACAGTTATTCCTCTGCAATATCCCCCTGCAGTCATCGTGCTGATGATCATATCTTCGTCCGCCCGCACTGGCTGGCTGCTGTACGCTGACCGTTTGGCCACCACGCAGCGACTGGCTGGTGTTGACGAGTCCACCCGCGAGGCCCTCGCCTCGTCTGGCTGGTTTGCCAACGAATCTGGGCTACTGATCTGCTTCTGCTGTGAGGCAGAGGCCGGCCTGGCCAGTCAGCAGCAGCACCGGCCCGACTGTCTCGCCGCCCGGCTTGTCAGCCTCGCCTCGGCGCCGTCCACCTCAGCCGAGTGGCCGTCAGCCGCCGACTCCGCCGTCCGGCTTCACCTGCCCTCGACGCGGCGGCTCCGCTTACTGCTGGACTCGCCGGTTGTTGGCGCGGCCGCTTCGTACGGCTTCGATCCGGCGTTTCTGCAGGTCTGCCTGGCCAGGCAGTTCCTGCGCAGCGCCGCCTCCACGGCTAGCGGCGGCGGCAGCTCCGGCATCGAGCGGCCGGGCGATCTGCTCCGCCTGGCGCAGTCTGTTGAAGATGCCGATCCCAGAGCTCCGGCTGTTGCCGCTCGGTTCGACCTGCGCCGCCTGATCGACTCCTGCTTGATTGACCCTGCGGCTGGCGGCTCCGAGACTTCGGCGTCTCACGACGGTAGTGCCGGCCGCGGCGGTGGAGGATCCTCAGTCGACGCATACGCGGTGCCCAGCTTCGCAGCCTCGTCTGTCTCAGCAATAGTTGGTTTTGGCGGCGGCCCAGCAAACACGGATCTGTCCGATCCGGCTGGCGAATCGGAAGTTGACGATCGGTGCATCCGGTGCCGCAACCGGACAAGGAACCGGGTCACGCTGCCCTGCGCGCATTTCCTCCTGTGCGACCGCTGCCTGGAGCCGCTGACCCGGTGTCCGAAATGCAATGCTAGCATAGCAGCCGCAGTGACCGCTTTTATTACTTAGATGTGTTTGTGGTTCCGCAATTTTGTAGTTTTTTTTCATTATCATCATTATTATTAATATTATATAACCATGTTATATTCATCACTAATATGTGTATTATAGGGTATATATAGAGCGCTTCTAATCGTCGTGTTTAGTGACTCTATATAGTTGCAAACTTTCAATATAGACACAGTTTTAATACAAATTTATTATGGTAGCCTAAATGTGGTATTGCGGGCGTCGTCACGAAGACAGATGGGAAGAGCTGTTATGTCAACTGCACCTGCCGATTTCACTTCAAAGTATAAATAATTTTATTCCGTTCCGTAAGTGCGTTTGTTTAAATGAGTCATTAAACGGAGTTAAATCTGCGACTAACCGTCTACTAACAGTAGCTTGTTTGTAACTACTGATTAAAATAGCAGGCAAAGGACGAAAAGCCAACAGATTCTGGAAGTCACATGACGTGACGACAAGACCCAATCTTGCTTCGAATTATAAAGTTTTCAGCGTTCAGATGTAAATGCACGAATGTATAAAAAGTTGCATCAGCTGCCAGTTTAAATCTTGAATAAAAGGAAATCAGAAATGCCAATACACAGAAGTGACGCATTTTTTTTATAAACAAATTTGTCACTGATTGTAGATTGCATTGATTGCATTAAATCGGTTTTACACTTCATGTACTCCGTTTATTTGAATTGTTGATCTGAACAGTTCATCCATGCCCATTCTCTCTCAGATCTTCAGCAGCGCTCTGGACCAATAGTCTCAGTGAAAGACTCAATTTAGACTACTGAGAAAAGTAGACGAATAAAGATTTGAATCGTGCAAGACAACGAAGAAATTTTCAGATTGAAGAAATCGTCAGCAGGCAGAATGGGCCTGCCGGAGGCTCAAAGGATTGCTGAATGGAACAACAATAACGGGAAGAGCAAACTATGCAAAACAGACTGCAGGACCTGCATTGCATGGCTACTCAATCGCAGTTTTACGAGTCCTCTCAATCACGCAAATATCCGTTATTATCTTGTGTTTCTATCGCGAATTGATTTACTGTCACGACGACGAGAAAATTTAAGCTGTCCATTCCAGAATTTTTGGCACAGATATCCTGAGAATGCGTCAAGCTGGACGAGAACTTTATCATTGGTCGATGCAGTCTCTCAAGTGGACGGTTTTGTTTCAAGGAAAATTTCAGCAAAGCGTCGATTTCGACTGGCGATTAAACTGGTTTGAAATGTCGATTCTTGTTGGAACAACAAAATACGTCAGCCAGTCAAGCGTGGGACAATGTCACATTGAGCGTTTCAGGGCCTGGGCGCGAACATAGGCCGCCCCGCCGGCAGTGTCCGGGGCGCCGGCTTCAACCGGCAGGCAGTCGACGAAACGCCGAGTGTGCGCCTGCCACCGCCGGTAGGGTGCCTGCAGCTTCAGCAGTAGCACCGGTTGCGGACAGTACGACTTGACTCGGATGATATAGCCTACCAGGCGCTGGAGTCGCCAACGGCGCAACAGTTCACTGGGAGGTGGAAGGTTGAAGGTCTAACTTTAATTACTGACGGGGGTTGAGGGAGTTGCTGAAGTACGATGTACCTCGATTATCTTGAGCGTTGTTGGCCTGAGACCTACGAGCTACTGAAATAAAGTGCAAGGCAAAAACTAGGACTTAGTCAACATTGCTCCCCTTTCAGAGCACCATATCCCTATACGGAGCTAGATTTTCAGATCAATTGTGCATAAACTCAATCAACTAAACACCACTCAAAAGTGCCCCTTTTGCTTTATTATTAAATGCCACGCAAGCTGCATTCAAAGGCTCAAGCAGACCTATTCTGTACATGACGACGGATCCGGGCATTGCGACCCTAGAGCTACTCGGGATGCGAGATTAGAGCTACCCAGGATGCGAGATTAGAGCTACCCAGGATGCGAGATTAGAGCTACCCAGGATGCGAGATTAGAGCTACCCAGGATGCGAGATTAGAGCTACCCAGGATGCGAGATTAGAGCTACCCAGGATGCGAGATTAGAGCTACTAAGGATGCGAGATTAGAGCTACCCAGGATGCGAGATTAGAGCTACTAAGGATGCGAGATTAGAGCTACCCAGGATGCGAGATTAGAGCTACTAAGGATGCGAGATTAGAGCTACCCAGGACGCAAATATACAACTGCGTGTAATCATGATACGCTTTTAAACTACTCAGGAATATTACTCATTTAAGCTACTCAAGTAGTAAGTATTTTTATCTGTCTTTGCTTGCAAAAGAGCGTCTCTTTCATAACAAAACTGCAGAGTTGAGCGCATGAGTGCAGCCTCGGTGAGAATAGAAGACTCATGGATTCCCATCCCCACCCATTACGAGCTGTGCAACATTTCTTAAGTCGAAAAAGTTAGTGAGAAGCATTTTCTTCACAAAGGAGTATTGAGCAGCTCTGCATAAGCCGGTAATCCCACTGTTAATCAGTAGAAGGGGCAGGAAAGAAAGTTCGTTGAAATCCACCTCCTTGTCCATCACTCGAGAACAGTTTTCCGACTTAAATGGACAGACTAGATGGCAGCAGTGTCCTCATTTGAAGCTTCGTTTAACAAGCCTATTATCCCCAATAGGGATTCTGAATGCCATGCAGTCACCGAATGCGTGACAGGAAGACCTGCGTGAGCGCAGATCGGTCTTGCCTTAATTACAGTTGTCGGATCGCTTTATCTTCTTCATAGCGAGTGCAGACAAGACTACATGTATAGGCTAGACATGACTCGGTGCAATTAGTGCGCAGCCTCGTTAAGAAAATAAGCGGACAACGAAGGTCATTTTATTTCAGACGGAACTGTGCAGATTTGTGTTAAAATAAAAACAAGAGTGGGTTAGTTAAATACTTGAAGGTTAATGGAATTGTTTATTTGCTCACTTTGAAGGTGTCATTCCACTCAAAAAAACACCGAAATAAAATTTTCAGTTTCAAAAAAACAGATTTGACCGCTTAGTCTGACCACGCTGAAGAAATTGGAACTGCCTGTCAGTTTCCAATACGGGCTGGCAGCACCACATCGGGCTGGACATGTTGTTGCACATCGAACAGATCGACAACTGCGCTGCGTTTGAGTCAGTCCTGCCGCAGAACCAACAGCGAAGCATGCTGGCATGTGGGGCCTGGTGCATCTGGCAGGTGCCCGCTGGCACCGAGTGGCCCCGCATGATCATCATGCCGCAGTAGGCGCAGCCAGCCGACCTCAGAGTGCCGACTCGAGTTGGCAGGTTCTTGCAGAAGGTGCACACCACCAATGAAGCCTGCTTGCTCTCCGGCGTCACCTTCACCTGGCGACAGCGCCAAGAATTGTAAACGTAGCTTGACGTGATGGTCGGGATGCGAATAGCGATGTGCCTGCTGCTCTGGTCGAATGACAGGATCTTGTGCAGCTCTGACCTTCGGTCGCAATAGTACAGGTGATGCGGCAGGTCACGAGACAACACAGCGTCAAAGCCATTCCGAAGCCTAGACAAGATGAAGTTGGCCACGAGGCTGTGCCAACGGATGACAGCCTCGGGCTCTGCCAGGAGCAGCTCCTGTACCGCGGCGCGCGAGGCTCGGTGCTGAAAGGTCAAGCAGGTGGACTCACGAGCGATGCTACGCAGAAAAGCTTTGGTTTCCCGCCGGAGCCTCAGGTACTCCGCAAGGGGCACTTCATCGTTTTCGCTCTCGTCTTTCGTCTCCTGCCCATTGGACGCAAAATGGAGCAACCGTCTCGCGTGCTTCTCCCAGAGGCCGACGCGCGAGACGCTGACCAGCGATAGCAGGGTGGCCACCAGACCGTCCGGTTTGTCGTCTTTGAGAATTCGAGCACCGATGGTTTTTAGAAGTTCGTGCGTGTCGTCCGGGAAATTGGCGATCATCTGCGACAGAGCCGCGTAGTCGCCAAATACGCGCAGCTCTTCGCAGGCCTGCGTCAGCCAGAGTGGGTTGGTGGCGCTGGCCTTGCCGAGCAGGGAGGTCAGCTGCGCCGCGTCCAGACGCTTGCCGAACGCGTCCAGGTAGCCGCGGCACACAGCCCGACAAGCGTCCGGCTCCAGAGGCTCCAGGTTGTACAGGTGCACAACTCGATCGCCGAAACAGCGAGCCGCCTCCGATTTGTGACAGGTGAGGATGCAGCGAACATTTGCTGGCCAGGCAGCTGGCAGCAGGTCTCGGGGGTGGCTGGACTCGAAGAAGCACTCGTAGGCATCAATCAGAACAATAAATCGTCGACTCGTAATTTTGGACACCAATTCCAATATGTTTTCAACGCTTGTATCCTTCGTTATGGCAGTCACATTTTCTTTTGGCACGAAGTCAAGGAAAAAGTCTCTTAGCTTCTTTCGAAGCGCTTGTGCGTCGCCTGAGGTCGGACTGAACTGCGAAAAGTGCGCCATCACATCAAAGCCTTTCTTGTCAACGAAGAGCTGGCCCAGCCGTGCCAGAACTGTGCTTTTCCCGGCCCCAGTGTCGCCG
The DNA here is from genome assembly GCA_002269645.1 of Macrostomum lignano. Lineage (NCBI taxonomy): Eukaryota > Metazoa > Platyhelminthes > Macrostomidae > Macrostomum > Macrostomum lignano. The sequence continues at coordinate 9,844 of NIVC01001291.1, forward strand.
CAGATCGCCAGAGCCCTCAGGCCGGATGTCTCGCTGGCCTCCTCCAGGTCCCCAAAAAGTGGCGGCAACTTGCTGGCATCGGGATCGTCGGCTGATGCAAAGTCCCGCATCAAGTTCAGGCAAGCCGTCTGACCCTGAGCATTGCCAGCCAGGGCAAACATGTAGCAGATGTGCGTCTCATTCGACTCGCCACTGTCGCCCGCCGCTTCTGATGTCGGCTTCTCACTAGAAGTCACCGGCTCCTCTGGCGGTTCACTGGCCACGTGCAGCGGAAACTCTGCTGCAATTGTTTTCTGAAAGAAGGTCAGCACTTGCCGCTCGAATTCTTCAAAGCCGGAGAACTGAACGCGCTCGCGCTTGCCCTCTTTGACACTTCCTGCGTAGCGCACCGAGTACAGGCGCACCTGGCTTGGCGGGAACCGCTTGGCTAACTCCAGCTTCTGTCGAGCTACGTGACGAGCGGTGACGGAGCCGGCTGACTCAACAAAGTCCTTGCGCTGAGCGTCCGGAATATCCGCGTAGCAGGCCGAGTCGCGAACCATGAAGAGCGCGTTGGGGCTCAGCTTCGCCATGGCGCCGTGCACGACCTCCATCTGCGTCACCGAGCTGCCGAACGTCCAGTCATACTGAAGCTGCAGCTCCTCGTCAAGGTCAGCAGGCCCGGGCACCCAGCCGAATCGGTCGCCAACCAGGCCCAGAAAGAAGGCGCGCCCGCCAGCTTCCGTCTGGCAGCGATCGAGCAGTTCGAGACAGGTGCGAACTGCTTCGGAGCTTGTGCTGTCTTTTGGCACTCCCCATCGCAGGTCGTAGTCGTATAGGGCAATCCTCCGCTTCTCGCACCACTCTCGCAGGCTGGGGAAAACCCGCTTGACCAGACTCTCGCGCTCAGCAAAGAAGTCTTTGAATGTGGACGAGATGAAGATTCGCACGGTGCCCCATTGGTGACGCGCCCGTGCCGCCGCGTTCAAATCGGAGGGGCCACCAGCAATTTTTGGCTCCTGCGCGGCAGTCTGGCCAGCCTGCCGACGGTTGCGCGCGTCGATTCGGGCCCACAGATCGTCGACTTCTGGATTGCCGTGGGCGCCAGAGGACTCACATTGAGCTCGGAAGGGCTCCAGTTCTGAGGACTCGCGAACGAAGCGTTTGTACATGACGCTATCGGATTCAGCGGCATGTATTGGGACCAAAGTAGAGTTTTCTTGTCGATTTCAGCTGCATCAGTCAGTTAAACTGCATGCCCAGCAACTGTTTTACTCGCCTGACTGTACTTCGCTGGCATGCAGCTTGCTAGCGTGGGTTTGGACATGGGTGTACTCTCTAGCCTCGCTGTGCAGCTAGTTCTGAACTGTACAATGCCCGTCTCTCAGCGTATCTGCCCTGGTCGGCCCCCACCCTCTCGGAAACCATGGGAGCAGGGGCGGTTTTCTCTCTCACCTTCTCTCACCAATTCATACACAATATTGCGTTGCTGCTAAAGCTCTCAGTGAGGTAAAAATTAAAACTGTACAGTGAAACATTCTCACGCACACAAACTGCCGCTGCCCCTTCGGGAAAAAAAGCTGTTCCAACCAGTTCTAGAACTGAATTGGGCGAAAGTTTTAACGCCCGTTAGGTCTCAATGTTCTTTTGTGTTCAACAATTTTAAAGTTATTTTTAGCTCCTTTCTGCTAACATTGCTTTTGTCAGGCAAGTTGATAGTAAGTCCAACCAAGTTGAAAATCCCATTTGGCAGGCAGTAGATTCGGTCTTGCCCATAGACATCGACGGAAAAAGGCGAGCAGGTTGAGAATTCTGATCCATTATAGCATGGAAGTATAAGTTCTTTCCGTTTCTTTACTTCTTTGGTCCAAACCGCTTGGCTGAGAACTGGACCAAAGAATCAATGAAACGCAAAGAATAGATTTCTGCCTCATTTGGTCGGTCCGTCAGAGTCGTGTTGTAAGTGTCTATGGTCAAGACTTCTTTTTAGTATAGGTCCTCGCCTAGAGAAGACCCATGCACGATCTTTCTTTACTCTTTAGTTTGCAACTTTATTTGAACAACGCAACAATCACAAGCATGGATTTAGATTTTGATCTCGGGATCGACTTTATGCCACTCGACTTTGCGACAATCGACGATTTATTGAGTGCTACAGGCGTTCCTACAGATGGAGAATTGGAGTTTGCTACCGAGGAGCAGAGGCTAGAAGAAATAATTAAATCTGTTATTCCGGAGGGAACAAAGAAGAAGTGTCAATGGATGGTGGAAGCTTTTCGACGCTGGCACGACAAGAAGAAGGAACAGTGGGCAAAATCCGAACCTAATGGTGGTCCTGCTCTGATGATTCTTGCCGATCTTGCCGACATGAGCAAAGAAAGAATTGTTGCATTGAACCATAGATATATATGGAGCGGCCAAATGGGGTAGAAATCGATGTTAAGCCCGATTTCAATAAGGTAAAAAAATTCAATACCAGTTTTGAAAACTGAGGGCTCTGTGACTGATGTGACATTTAAAGTTTAAGCGATAGATTTTTAAGAAAGGGTTATTAATAGATAAGTCAGAGTTAATCATTCCAATTCACAATGTAGGAATGTGAGCTACAAACATTTCTGTTCGTGCAGACTGCAAATTCAGCCGCTTGTCTGTATTATTTCTCTATTGAGCCTCTATTGACCCCCTAGTACGTGGCGTGCTTTTGCTTTCCTATCCTGGGCGCTGAGATGGAGTGGTTGAGGACAGAGAACCCTGTGGCGAGGCGGATCTCGCTGGTTCAAAGCGGCACAAAGTGGTCGGAGTCTGACCAGACCGGCTCGCCACTCTGCATCGGCTGTTGGAGAGCTGGGGAAGGGATAGAAAACGCGGTAAAAGGCAGTTGCTTGACAATATGCATATGTGAAGACATTTATTTCCCTTCATTGGTCTATCCCTTGTTCCCTTTTCTTTGATTTTCTCTCCTAAGCGAACAGGACGTATCAGGGTGTGCGTTCTGCGCAGAAAAATATCCTCTAGATCTGCACGGCCAATGGCAGTTTCCGCTCGGTAATGAACCGCCCCAAGTCAAATGGGAAGTTGGGAAACGAGTTTAGGCAGGTAGACGGAGGAGGCGGGCGGGAAGTGGGCAGATTTCTTTGCCCAGTATAAAGCCGACCGAGCCTCATCGCTCACTGGCTTGCTCATCTCCTCTCTTTCCAGTTGCCCCCTTATTTTTCATTTTGACGCAATTTTCTGCTCCGGCAGAGCCAGAATTTTTCCCGATCGAAGCCAGTTGCAGCCCGGATGTCGATAATGTTCGCCTGCCAGAGCCCGATTGCTGCCGCTGTCCTGCAGCTCCTGCTGGCTGCTGTGATGTCCGCTCAGCACATCAATGTTACTGTAGACGACGTTTCGGTGAGTCTTAAAGACTCTGGCAGTTTAACAGGTGAGAAGTACACCCTTGGCAAGCTGAAACGTCTGGCCATTACCTGCAGGGCCAGCAGCTCTGGGGTGCTGAGCCCGAGTAGTTTCTTCTGGCGTTTGGAAAACTCCAACTCCAGCGCAACCGTTGACGCCAGAATCACCGTGGACACGAAACTGGCTGACAATGGCCTCTCTGGTACCTCGGTGCTCAACATCAACTACCCGGTCAAGTCTGACATCACTAACTTTGTCTGCATTGTCAACCAGACGGCTTCCGCCACTGGCCGATTCTTGTCCGCGCCGCTCCTGACGATGAAGGTGGACGGGGCGAACGAGTACGACGTGGCGATGTGGCCCGGAGAAAGCGTGGCAATACTGTGCCTGGTCGAAGGCAACCCGATGGGCGACATTCGCTGGACGAAGTCTGTAGACCCGGCGTTCAATTTGACAAATAACAATACGCTCTACCTGAGCTCTGTCAGCTACGAAGCCGACAGGGGTTACATCACCTGCGCGTCCAAAAACAGGTACGGAGAGAACACCGCCAGGCTGTTCCTGCGGGTGAAGAGTCCGCTGAGCTTCCTGACTCCGCTCGTGGCGATTGGCTGCGAAATTGTCGCCATTCTGGTCATTGTTGTTGTCTACGAGCTGTACAACAAGCGGAGGCGCCAAGTTGTTGATGGAGACGACCCAAAATCTGAGTAAATAAGCTGGAGCAACCATGGAGACGGGATTACTTTCATGCAGTCTTTATGTAGGCTCGGGCATGCGGTAAATTCATTCAACGAAAATTATCAGCAATCGCCTGTGATAGCTACCCGTGAAAGGCTGATTCGAGCTTTTGCTTTTTATTATGATTTTACAATATAATCAGCAAAAATAATCTGATTCTGTCCTGTTGCTGTGTACTTAGTTTGTAATGTAACATATACATGTACTGTACGTGTGCGTGCATTTTTGATGCGCCACAGATCAAATAAAATGGTATATTTGTTGTACGCATACATGTGGCCATGTATGTATGAGTACACTGTACATTTAAGTACATACATTATTCAGTATACTTTCTTCTCTAATTTCAATTCATGAATTTAAACCAAACAATGATGCCGTTTCTAACATGTGCCCTACGCGCTTCATGACTTTGATGTCTGCACTCTCGTTATACAGTGTTATACAGTGAAAGCACCTCTGTATGTGTGGCCCTAGGCCGTTCTTTTTCTGATCACTGTCCTAGCTATATTTTCTTTTTCTATTTTTCTTTGCTTCTCTGCCTTGTGGCACCTACAAGTTCTCGATTCTGTAGCGTCAGGTGGTTTTTACAACCTAAAAGTTGGATTTTCAGAAATTTTGAATGCACGTTTCCTCTAAATATCGAGGCAGTGACCTTGTATTGTATATATATCGAGGCTTGAGCACGATCAAACTGTCGAAAAATTGTTACATGACATTTTATGGGGACAAAAAGCACATGCAATTAGTCAAGGTATATTGGGTTTGTATATATATATTTTGCTATAACGATCGGGTCACTCGTACTGCAATAATGCAGGATTTACAGATGCATTAACCTTGCATGATATCCTTGATCCTTCCATAAAGACAAAACTCATTTTTACTCATAGCTTCCCGGCCGCTTCCGCGCATGGGATAAATGGGGAAAATGGGGATTTCATGTGAACTTAAGGCTCTGAAATGGAAGCGGTGGCCGATTGAGCCGGTTTCTCTATCGGATCTCTCTACTGGACCGACAATGAGAGAAGAATCGTCGAAAACCGCATCTCTCTATCATTTGGTCTCCCTGAATGGGATAAATGGGGAAAATGGGGATTTCATGTGAACTTAAGGCTCTGAAATGGAAGCGGTGGCCGATTGAGCCGGTTTCTCTATCGGATCTCTCTACTGGACCGACAATCATATGCCTAAATCTTATGGACCTAATATTGAAATCCTCATTATATCGAGGGCCGAAGTAATTCTTGGCTAGCCAATATCATTTTATAATGAGTGTTCTTCACTTTTTATTGCCCCCTGACACATTGAACTTTCTTTTTGCTGGGCAACGAGCATTTAAGTATCGATTACGCAATCTGAATCCCGCACCCATATGTGCACTGCATGTACATTTGCGTGGCCGACGCTGAGTGTGTTAATAATACTGCGATTATCATTATAAAAGTGTTATCATTATTAAGTTCACATCCTCTTTCATCTGCTCTCTGAGATACAAGAACTATAGCAAGGATAAGAGGTGAAAGCAAGTCCTTTTAGGTGTAGCTGGCTCTATAGGAACGCTTTACTGCATACTGACTCGTAATAATGTACAGAGGCTAACGAAAAATGAGCATGCATACGCGTTACGAATTGTACTGCATGCGTTGTACTGTACTACAACATACATGTACAATGATGGAATATTGTATTTCCACCACATGTTCAGATGCTTTCAACTTTGATCCCTCCTTTTGATACAAGTCTATCGAGGCAGCTAAATTGGAATTCATGTTGATCGAGGTCTTTTAAAAGAATTAGCACGCGTCCCTAGGCACGGATCCAGAAAATTTTGAACAGTGCAGAATTCTTAAAAGGTACTTTGCGTTTGATTACTCTATTGATTTATTCCATAATGTGGTTATACCCATAGAAAAAATATCAAACTCAATAGAGACGCCTTTTGTGCCGCCTTCTAAATCCGCTACTTCTCTAACTTCATAAGTCATCCTTTCCTGATTACTATCAGTCTGCCATAACGATATTTCATGCAGTAATATTTTCATCCGGGTAATTTCGAAGTTTGTGTAACTTCTCCGCAAAAAAATATATTATTTGTACAAATAAACTTACGAAAGATTTTTTGTGTCTGAGCGCGATCACAAATTGCATATAGTGGTTATAGTATTTAAGGAACGACTTAACAAGATCTACACCACAAAAATTGGCACCGTAAATGTCGCCATAAAACAAATGCAGATACAAATGCAAATATAGGTACCACTACTAAACCTGAACATAAAACCAAATTTAGATTAAAAAGTAAATTGTTTTTTACCTTTGTGTATGGTAAATCAAATCATTTTTAAAATAGAATTTAAAATACTTTTTGTACGTACTCTCATTTTCACGCGCCAGCCAAGCGCGGCCAAGATTCAAATCCATATACTAAAAATTATTTGCTAAATGTATTGGTTATCGCATTACAGGTCCTGTTAGCCGCAGCGTCATGTCTCTATCACAAAAATTACGTGTCCTAAACTTGCCTACGCCTACAGTTTTACCATATTCGGATCCATTTTGTCTTTTGATATTTGTAATTTTGTTTTGTTTAATATATTATTATTATTATCTATTAATGCGAGGGTCTGGCTCCATATTTTGGTGAAAATGTGCTTGGTGTCCTGTGTTTTTCTCAGGTCTCTGCCTAAGTAAGGGGGACAGTGCAATAGGCTCTAAAAATTTTTATTGGCATAAGTATTGTTCTATTTGTTAAACTCAAAGAGAAACAGTCTAACAAACTTGCAAAAAACAAACTATTGGAGCAAAGATAGACCTAATTACGAACATTATAATAATGTTCAAATGTCCAATTGTTAAAATAAAAAAGCTAGGTAGGTAGGCCTATACAAAATTTACAACAGTCAACAGGTACTGCCCTGCAATTAGCAATATATAGTGTAAGAAGTATTGTAGTGTTAGTAAGGGCATAGGAAAGAATTTATTGCACTATAGAAACTCTTACAAATATGTTTTAAATAGTTACAGCTGTATTCTAAGGTACTAGTCACTTTGTCAACCATTTACTTTGATAAAGTAACTAGGCCCTATTTGGTTATATTAGCAGTTTTTGCAATTGACAAAGTGACCTTGTTTTTAGTTATAGGCCTAGTTAGGCCTACTTTGTCTTTGGGGCCAAATATGTTTTGATAATTGAGCTTTATATAAAAGTTTTTTTTGTGATTTTTTAATTGAAGGTCAATATTGCATTGCATATATGTTAAATAATTAATAGTTGACAAAGTGATTACTATTATACTGGGTGCCACCAAATTTGTCAACTCTATTGACCAATTCGGTTTACCTTATCATGCACTGTTTGACAAATTTGGTTATCTGATAATACACTATTGACTATGCAGCTAGTATAAATATTTTTTTATGCAAAAAAATGAAGGATAAAAGCATATTGAGAAGATACTTGTACATATAAGATAACAAAAGTGAATGGTTTTTATTTGATATATATATTTTTACAACCTATTAAAACCCACAGATCTTAAACCCACTGAATTTCAATAAATCCAGGGAACTATTTTTGCATAAATTTAGAAATCTAAAGTCATACTTAAACAAAACCTTTGGTAATGGTTAAGGAAATAAACAAACTTGGTATAAAACTTGAATTAAAGTGACTCAAGAAGTCTTGTTGAAGTCTTTGGCAACATTTTGCTCATCAAATTATAGAAATTTATAGGCCCTAGTTATTGCATTAAAGAACAACTCTAGGTGAAGTCTTGTCTTGTTGTTGACAAATTTGCTCAGCTTGTTTTAACTGTTGATGAATTCAATTTCCTTCATTTTCTTGGATTTTAGGTTTGTTGACAACTTAGATATTGACAAATTTAGTGTAACCCATTATACTATTTCAAACTATTGTAGTTTGGCAATTGATGAAGTGACTACATTTATGAGGTCTACTAATTGGCTAGTCAACAAAGTGATATAAGAGCAATGGCTTCCCAGTTAACAAAATGCCAGTTAATAATTTGACTAGGATCTATATATTAAACATGTTGCATAGCTTGCACTTTGCATATATATTGGGTTTTTGTCTTAGACAAGGTATGAAATCCTAACTTATGCCCAATTTCAAAGTGCAATTTTAAAATTTTAAGTACACACATTCTACACATAAAAAACCTAAGATCTATATATGTACTTCGGCTGTCCAGAAAGTCGTAAGAATGTATTTAAAAAATCAGTCAAAACTATCAAAAAACACAATAACAGCACTAGTTGGTAATGTAATCTCCCCTTGCATTGATTACAGCTTGACAATGGTCAACGAGTCGCTGAACCTCTCTTTTTAAGCAATCTTCATCAAGGCCTCTTGCCCACTGCAATGCAGCTTCTCAAACTTCATTATGGTCGCTGAATACTCGCCTGGAGAGTTCAGTCTTTATCCAACTGAACAAAAAACGGTCTACAAATTGAAGTCTGGGCTGTAAGGACTCTGAAACACCAGCTGAACTCCACGGGACTCCATGTACTGCTGCACAGAATGGGCCATGTGAGGTCGCGCATTGTCCCACTGCCAAAGAACATCCAACAGGTAAATTGGCTTTGACCTCAGAGTACGCCATAGGTCTCCCGTGTGCTGAATGAATTCAACTATGCCATCTGCATCAACAGTTTGCTTCAGGGCTGTGGATTTAATGGAGAAGCACTTGCTTGGAGTGAAAGCAACTAGAAGCATTGTCTTTGCATTCCCGACTGAGTGCCTGACAACCTGGGGCCGATGATCTCCTTGGCCAAGCTAGCACCTGTTGTTTTGCTTTGTGCCAGTGTTGTTCAGGTACACCCACGTCTCATCTTCCACCACGTACTTGTCGCAAAAGTTTTCCACCCCCTCGTTGTAAAAAAGCCTGCGGATTTGCTTGGCACAATTGATGCGAGCAGTCTTGTTCTCCTCGGATAGAGCATGAGGAACCCAGATGGAAGAAACATTTCGAAGGTGCAAATCCTCAGTCAAAATTTCGTGCACTGTTGTTTTACCAACTTCCAAAAAGTTGGCGAGGTCTCGGACACTAACTTTTGAATCCTCTTCAACAAGAGCTCGGCAGGTTTCGATCAGTTCCGTTGTCCTTGTTGACCGTGGCCGGCCAGTCCAAGGAGCTGAGGCCAGGGGAAATGCTTCATCACGGAACTTTGAGTACCATCTGTAAACCATTGACTGACCTGGTGTGGCATCTCCATAAACTTTAAGTAGTTTGTCATAACAACTAATAGCAGAGATTCCAAGACAGTATCTAGCGTAGGCATAAGCCTGGAAATCTTCCATTTTGACAAACTCGCCATTAAATTTTTCAAGCTTGATCACCACGTTGCATTGGTTATTGAGCACTTTATGCTGAGCTTGCCCCTGCCCCCAATTTTGCTGCTAGAATAACAAGAATTTTCACCATAGACATCTATAAGTCTATTATTGAAATTTTATGTGTGCCATGTCATCAGCTTGCTGCTTGCTTGACTGACACATTCTCACGACTTTCTGGACAGGCGAAGTATCTTATCTTCTATTAAATGTTGTGCCAATAAATTTTTAAAATCATGCTTTATAACAGTGCTACTGTCATGTTAACCACTTTTCTTATTTGGCAATCTTACAATTTGCTTTGCGTAATTATTTTTATATTTGAGTTTATCTAAATAATGACTATTAAGTATTTTATTATCTACTAGCCTAATAGTATAATAGCCAAAGTTTCAAGTTTATGGTAGGTTAACATTAAACAAGGATGCACAAAGCAAAATTATAATAGTAACTTTAGAAAAGATAAAGAAAGATATCAGATGAATTAATAGATTTAGTAGATCTGTAGCTTCAAGCTATTCAACACATAAAAATATCCATTAGCTAGGCAACTAGCCATTTTAATCTGAGTTTTATCTTAGGTAATCATTTTTTAGTTTAAAGTTTTCAAGTTAATCAAAGCACTTTTTGCTATAAATTATCAAAGAATAATATGGCAATAAACATTTGTACAAATTGGAACTTACAATAATTATATCAAACAAATTGCCAGGCTACTCTTTTTTACCATACACCTTACCATACTATTTAGCTTTGTTTTTAGTGAAAAAAATACTTAATTTTTATAGCCATGTCTTTTACTTTCATTTTGGCATAAATCTGAGTTTATTAAATGGAACTACACTTATGCGATTTATAGAAATATACATTCATATACATCTATACTTAAGAAGTAGTCCTTGCCAAAGGCAGATCTAGGCTAAAGGGGGCAGGGGGCTATTGCCCCCCCTTTAGCTAAGGCAAAAAATTAGATGTTTATAACTATGCAAGGTCTATTTTCTAATATTTGACTATTTTGCATCAATGCAATATTTTTGGAAAGATGTAAAATTGCTTATTAAGCCCATTTAAAGATGGATGGCTGGAATTCCTGAAATTATTAAATCATTAATAATTTCATAACGACGATGCAATGCTTGATTTAAAATACAAATTTCAGGAATGTTGCCGCTGCTTCGCATTTTTGCCTTATCAGAGACACAACAGATTTGTCGGCACTGTAAGTTTTGCTGTTTGTAGCTTGGAATCGCCCCTAGACTACCTTTCAGAATCGCCCCTAGACTACCTTTCAGAATCGCCCCTAGACTACCTTTCAGAATCGCCCCTAGACTACCTTTCAGAATCGCCCCTAGACTACCTTTCAGAATCGCCCCTAGACTACCTTTCAGAATCGCCCCTAGACTACCTTTTAGAATCGCCCCTAGACTAACTTTCAGAATCGCCCCTAGACTACCTTTTAGAATCGCCCCTAGACTACCTTTCAGAATCGCCCCTAGACTACCTTTTAGAATCGCCCCTAGACTAACTTTCAGAATCGCCCCTAGACTACCTTTCAGAATCGCCCCTAGACTACCTTTCAGAATCGCCCCTAGACTACCTTTCAGAATCGCCCCTAGACTACCTTTCAGAATCGCCCCTAGACTAACTTTCAGAATCGCCCCTAGACTACCTTTCAGAATCGCCCCTAGACTAACTTTCAGAATCGCCCCTAGACTATCCTTGAGAATCACCGTTAGACTATTCTTGAGAATCGCCATAGACTATCCTTGAGAATCGCCCATAGACTATCCTTGAGAATCGCCATAGACTATCCTTGAGAATCGCCCATAGACTATCCTTGAGAATCGCCATAGACTATCCTTGAGAATCGCCCCTAGATTATCCTTGAGAATCACCGTTAGATTATCGTTGAGAATCGCCCTTAGACTATCCTTAAGAATCACTCTTAGACTATCCTTGAGATCACCGTTAGACTATCCTTGAGAATCACCCTTAGACTATCCTTGAGAATCACTCTTAGACTATCCTTGAGATCACCGTTAGACTATCCTTGAGAATCACCCTTAGACTATCCTTGAGAATCACCCTTAGACTATCCTTGAGAATCACCCATAGACTATCCTTGAGAATCGCCCCTAGATTATCCTTGAGAATCACCGTTAGACTATCCTTGAGAATCGCCCCTAGATTATCCTCGAGAATCGCCGCTATACTATCCTTGATAATCACCCTTAGACTATCCTTAAGAATCGCCTCTAGACCAACAGAAAATCCTGTCTGCACAGCATAAAACCCGTACACAATGCTTAGAATTACTGTCTATGTCTATGTCAATGTTTTTTAATTTACTGTCATTTAATATCCCTTTGGTCTACTAACAGTAAGATAGAGCCATTTTTGTTGTTTTAATAATGAATATTTCTTACAAAACCACCAATTCACTAATCTCGCAGGCTTTGCGGCCCGGCAACAGCGGAGCACAGCGGCGCTTGCGCCCGCCGCCTCTGTTGCCAGGCGTCGACGCTCGACAGGCGAAGCAGGCGACGATCATCGTCAGAGCGGGCAGTCGAAATCGCCGCCCGTTGCTAGCCAAGCGAAAGCAAAAGCGTCAGCCAAGGAGATTGCGGCAGTTTTTGACTGGGCCCAGCGGCTAGAAAATGTGCGCTGTCCTTGCACTCTGGCCGTTGTACTCGTCCAGCAGCTCAGCCAGATGTCCGAGCTGCTCTGGCTCGATGCCAATCTACGCCGGCGTTGTCGACGGGCCGTCGAGCTGCTCCAAGCTCGGGTGCCACCGCCCCGTCAGCGGCCGGACCCGGCCCAGTTCGCGCCCAATATTGGCCTGGCCTTTATTCAAAAATCCGATAGATATAATGAAGAGCTGGCGGCCTGGCTGCTGTGCCTGTGTCTGCGAGGCGAGCATGACAAAGCGGCGGCTTATTTGGCTGAGCAACGGGCCAGGTTTGGCAGCTTGGCCAGCCTGTGGTCCGGGGCGGTTGTGCTGGACGAACAGGTAAAAATTATTGAATGATCTGCTAGTTCCTGTGCTGGTCTAGAAACCGACGTTTCTAGGGCGCTAAAAGCACTGAACTACCCTTCAAATCGTCCCTAGACTACCTTTGAGAATCGCCCCTAGGTTACAATTGAGAATCGCCCCTAGACCACCATTGAGAATCGCCCCTAGACTAACACTGAGAATCGCCCTTGACCACCATTGAGAATCGCCCCTAGACTACCCTTGAGAATCGCCCAAAGACTACCATCGAGACTCGCCCTAGACTACCCTTGAGAATCGCCCAAAAACTACCATCGAGACTCGCCCTAGACTACCATTGAGAATCGCCCCTAGACTACCATTGAGAATAGCCCATAGACTACCCTTGAGAATCGCCCAAAGACTACCATCGAGACTCGCCCTAGACTACCATTGAGAATAGCCCATAGACTACCCTTGAGAATCGCCCAAAGACTACCATCGAGACTCGCCCTAGACTACCATTGAGAATAGCCCATAGACTACCCTTGAGAATCGCCCCTAGACTACCATTGAGAATCGCCCCTAGACTACCATTGAGAATCGCCCCTAGACAACCATTGAGAATCGCCCCTAGACTACCATTGAGAATCTTGTCTCCAGACCCTACACGTTTAGAGTCAACCGCCACTCAGAAGCGTCCCCAGGACTGCTCTTACATGCCGGTCTACCGCACTTTACCCTCGCAGATCCCGGCCGCCATCCTGCTGCACCGGCCCACCCTCTCGGCCAGCCTGTCCACCTTGGCCGGCGCCGCTCGCGATGGTCAGCAGTTGAGCGCAGGCGCGGTGGCGCTCGGCCTACGCGCAGCCGGCAGATTAAACAGCGCCGAGGTTGCCGAATTAACAGTAAGATTGGCGGCCGATTCCAATTGGCAAAATCAATTATCGGATGAAGCTCAGGATGCTGAGCTGATGGCTGGTCTGCGCTTGGCTGGGCTTCCTTCGCTTTTATCGACAAAGCAGCAATCGGAGTCTGTTGCTCCGAGGACAACAGCGCTGGGGACCGAGCGCTTCAGTTGTCTGTAAGTTCTTTCTGTAGGCTGTGGGCCTCTGCAAGTGTTACCGGCCAGGACCAGTTTCTGAGCAGGTTAACATGACTTTTGTTAGCTGTCATATTAATCAGAATAAATGAGAAAATGTCTCCAGCACTACTGATTAACACTAACTGCAAAGTAGTCTGATTGGTTTATTATTCCGATACTATAAAATTAATTGATTACACCTGCCCTGATAGGCAGATAAGCAACCGACAGCTCAGGACTGGGGGAGGGTCGCCACACACACCGTCAATTACCCCAACTAATGCTGGCACCCATTTTACAGCTGGGTGAACTGAAGCAATGCAGAGTGTCTTTTGCTCATGGACACAATTGTTCTAAGTGAGTCTAGAATCGAACCCCCGACCTTTCAGTCGCGAGTCCGACGCTTTAACCACTAGGCTGCAACCCCTTATATATTGAAATAAATCATTCCTACCTCACAGCTGGAGCAGTCCGAACCCGCTGTGTCCATCGTTTGCGTCTCAGAGCCTCTGCCGGCCGTGACGCCTGCGGCTCGGCGTCAGGCAGCCAAAGAGGCCGCCGCGGTGCGCGACCACTGGCTGCGCGAGCTGCGCCGCCTGGTGCCGGAGCGTCGGCGTCAGTTGAAAGTCAGAGACGAGAGAACCGCTAGGCGGACCATCTATCCGCTGGTGATTGCGCTTGATGAAGAGGAGACTGTACAGTTTCTGCTCAGCCAGGCTGTGATGCTGGCCTCTATACAGGCTGTGCAGTACATGCCAAAGCCTCACTTTATGCGGGATCTGACGGATTTGTTCTATGAAAAAATTCAGCGCAAAGCTAGAGCGGTCAGTGCTGCTTTGATTACACTTCTTTGCAATGGGATTTTCCATGGCTGGGTCCTCTAGTAGCGGGTCTTAAGCTGATGGGATCTTAAATCTGTGAGATCCTAAGCTGATGGGATCTTTGATCTGTGGGATCCTAAGCTGATGGGATCTTAGATCTGTGGGATCCTAAGCTGATGGGATCTTAGATCTGTGGGATCCTAAGCTGATGGGATCTTAGATCTGTGGGATCCTAAGCTGATGGGATCTTAGATCTGTGGGATCCTAAGCTGATGGGATCTTAGATCTGTGGGATCCTAAGCTGATGGGATCTTAGATCTGTGGGATCCTAAGCTGATGGGATCTTTGATCTGTGGGATCCTAAGCTGATGGGAAAGCTGATGGGATCTTAGATCTGTGGGATCCTAAGCTGATGGGATCTTAGATCTGTGGGATCCTAAGCTGATGGGATCTTAGATCTGTGGGATCCTAAGCTGATGGGATCTTAGATCTGTGGGATCCTAAGCTGATGGAATCTTAGATCTGTGGGATCCTAAGCTGATGGAATCTTAGATCTGTCTGATCCTAAGCTGATGGGATCTTAGATCTGTGGGATCCTAAGCTGATGGGATCTTAGATCTGTGGGATCCTAAGCTGATGGAATCTTAGATCTGTCTGATCCTAAGCTGATGGGATCTTAGATCTGTCTGATCCTAAGCTGATGGGATCTTAGATCTGTCTGATCCTAAGCTGATGGGATCTTAGATCTGTGGGATCCTAAGCTGATGGGATCTTAGATCTGTCTGATCGTAAGCTGATGGAATCTTAGATCTGTTTGATCCTAAGCTGATGGGATCTTAGATCTGTGGGATCCTAAACTGATGGGATCTTAGATCTGTTTGATCCTAAACTGATGGGATCTTAGATCTGTCTGATCCTAAGCTGATGGAATCTTAGATCTGTCTGATCCTAAACTGATGGGATCTTAGATCTGTTTGATCCTAAACTGATAGGATCTTAGATCTGTCTGATCCTAAACTGATGGGATCTTAGATCTGTTTGATCCTAAACTGATGGGATCTTAGATCTGTCTGATCCTAAGCTGATAGTATCTTATATCGTCGGATATCGTCGGATCTTAAGTAGTGGGATCCTAAAAAATAGGATTTTAGATTCGCAGTAAGTATCCACTCAGTAGATGGGATCTTACATCAAAGAAATCCTCAATCAGCTGTCATCTAAATGTTAAAAGTGGTGGCATCTAAGCTTCGAGCAATTAATTGCAATACGAATAATTCCCATAATTCCCCAGGAGCTGGGTCGTGAAACTGGTGACCTGGGCTGGCCGCCTCTGCCCCGTCATTGGCGCATCGAATTAGGCAAATACCTGACCGATCACCTGGCCCAGCTCACTTATCGAGGCGTGCCGGCCACGTACGGAGTTCTGGATCCCGATAGCAACGTGCAGCACATCCGGGCTCATCCGACAGTCGCTAAAGCATTTCAGCAGGCGCAGGATGCCACCAAGCTGATGTTCCAGCCATCCAAGCTGCCAATGCTGACTAAGCCTTTTTGGCCAGCTCGCTACATGACCTTAAATACGGAATTGCTGAGGCAATATGCCCTGGCCCAGATGAGCGAAATCCGACTGTCTGGGCCGCCCCCGACTGTTCTTGAGGCACTGCATGTGAGTATGAGTTAGCTTATTTTCTTGCTTTCCATGTCACTTGATTTCTTCTTTAGCCAATTAGAATATCTGTGGCTTCTTGGCTTCGTCTGTTTTAGTATATATTGGTTTTAATTCTTCAAAATCATCTAGTTCTACATCTTTCCATAATCTTCTAGATTTGCATCCTCCCAGAATCCTATAAATCTGCATCATCCCAGAACCCTATAAATCTGCATCATCCCAGAATCCTATAAATCTGCATTATCCCAGAATCCTATAAATCTGCATCATCCCAGAATCCTTTAAATCTGCATTATCCCAGAATCCTATAAATCTGCATCATCCCAGAATCCTTTAAATCTGCATCATCCCAGAATCCTTTAAATCTGCATTATCCCAGAATCCTTTAAATCTGCATCATCCCAGAACCCTATAAATCTGCATTATCCCAGAATCCTATAAATCTGCATCATCCCAGAATCCTTTAAATCTGCATTATCCCAGAATCCTATAAATCTGCATCATCCCAGAATCCTTTAAATCTGCATCATCCCAGAATCCTTTAAATCTGCATTATCCCAGAATCCTTTAAATCTGCATCATCCCAGAATCCTTTAAATCTGCATTATCCCAGAATCCTATAAATCTGCATCATCCCAGAATCCTTTAAATCTGCATCATCTCAGAATCCTTTAAATCTGCATTATCCCAGAATCCTTTAAATCTGCATTATCCCAGAATCCTATAAATCTGCATCATCCCAGAATCCTTTAAATCTGCATCATCCCAGAATCCTTTAAATCTGCATTATCCCAGAATCCTTTAAATCTGCATCATCCCAGAATCCTTTAAATCTGCTTGCATCATCCCAGAATCCTTTAAATCTGCTTGCATCATCCCAGAATCTTCTCTAAATCTGCATCATATCAGAATTCTCTAAACCGGCGTCATCCTAAAATCCTCTAATTCTGCATCATCTCAGACTCAGAATCCTCTAAATTTGCATCTCATAATCCTTTAAATCTGCATTATCCCCGAATCCTTTAAATCAGCATCATCTCAGACTCAGAATGCATACTTCTAAATACTGCTGCAGATTCCTTAAGCATCCCCATATTCACACTCAAACAGTCCTATATTTCATTTTATCTGTTTCTTTTTTCACGCGCTAATCCTATCAATTGAATTCTCCCCAACAACCGCGACCAGACCGTGAGCTCCTGCGCCTGGCGAGTTGACAGAGCCATGCTCCGCTTGATAACTGACCGCTTCAATTCTGGCGGCGCCGAGCACCTGGCGCTGCCTGCCCGACCCCGATCTGTAGAGCGCCTGGCGCCTCCGGCTCCGGGCGCGTCGAGGGCCGACATCGCCGCCCTACGCCGGGAGAAAGCGGCCGAGCGCAAAGCTGAAAGGGAGCGCTATTCTCTCTGGTGCACGGAGCTTTACCGGCTGTCCATTGCCGATTGGCTGAAGGACCGGCCGTTCTACTTGCCGCATAATATGGACTTCCGGTGAGTAGTCGGTTAGTAATAATATATTAACTATTATAATTACGAGCGTAGTATAATCTATATGCTAATTTTGCGCTGTTTGTTTGTCTGTCTTTCTGTCTGTCTTTGAATTTTTCGAGAACCGTCTGGCTGAGAAATAAAGCCGATATGTATCGAAAAATACAAAACTGCACAAAAAAGCCGATATGTATCGAAAAATAAAATAAATTTTTGCAGAGGCCGGGCCTACCCAATGCCGCCCCATCTGAACCACATGAGCTGCGATCTGTCCCGCTCGCTGCTTCGCTTCAACAATGCCAAGCCTCTGGGCGAGCGCGGCTGGCGCTGGCTCCGCATTCACGCCATCAATGTGGCGGATCTTGGCAAAAAATTGACAAACGCCGAACGGCTAGACATGGCCGACTCGCTGCTGCCGGACATCATCGACAGCGCCGAACGGCCCTGGACCGGGCGCGGCTGGTGGCAGAACGACGAAGCTCCCTGGCAGACTCTAGCCACGTGCTCTGAGATCCTCGCCGCTGCCAGGCATCCAGACGGGCCGGAACGCTACGTGAGTTCGTTCCCTGTGCACCAGGACGGCAGCTGCAACGGACTGCAACACTACGCCGCAATGGGCCGGGATGTGGCCGGCGCTCTGGCTGTCAATCTGCGAGCGGTTGACCGGCCGCAAGATGTCTACCAGGCTGTTGTAGATCTGGTAGAGTCTACCAGAGTAGCCGATGCCGCTCAAGGTCACGCGGTTGCCCAGTCGCTTCAAGGCTACGTAGTTAGGCGCACAATCAAGCAGTCGGTGATGACCACAGTCTACGGCGTCACGGAGTACGGCGCCATACAGCAGATCCTGGCCAGGCTGAAGGACGCTGAGTTCCCTAGCGAGATGCGGCACAAGGCAGCAGCCTATTTGGCTAAACTGACCCTGTCCAGCATTGGCAGGATTTTCACTAGCGCCACCCACATTCAGCACTGGTTCACCGATCTGGCCAAGGACGTGGCCAAGCTGAGGCAGGCTTCAATCCAATGGCGAACTCCGCTAGGCCTGCCCATTGTGCAGCCGTATCCGCCCGATCCGGTCAAACAGTCCAACGCGTTTCCGCCTAATTTTGTGCACTCGCTCGACTCGTGTCATATGATGCTAACGGCATTGGAGTGCCAGAAGTTTGGCGTCACTTTTGCCGCGGTGCACGACTGCTTCTGGACGCATCCGTGCGACGTGGACGCCATGGGCAGGATCTGTAGGCAGCAGTTTGTCCAGCTGCACAGCAAGCCAATCCTAGCCGATCTCAGCTCGCATATTGATCGCGTGTTCTCATTTCGTCAGTCAGAATTGGCCAGCCTCAGCGGCCAGAAGCTGCAGGCTGCTAAGCGATTTAATTCTCGAATTCTGCAGATTCCCGACAAGGGCGACTTCGATCTGTCCGAGGTGTTGCGGTCCGAGTATTTCTTCTCCTGAGATGCTTGTGGCAATATTTTTTGTACAGATAACTTACAATCTTCTAGATTTGTTATTGTGTGCCTGAGAAGCGCTACGTCTTTCCGTTTCAAGCGTATAGCGCATTCTGACGTTCACAATTGTTAGGGGAATCCATGCCATGTTCCTATTGTTCAGGAGAACTGGGGAATCCATGCCGTGCTCCTATTGGTCAAGAGAAATGGGGAATCCATGCCGTGCTCCTATTGGTCAAGAGAAATGGGGAATCCATGCCGTGCTCCTATTGGTCAAGAGAACTGAGGAATCCATGCCGTGCTCCTATTGGTCAAGAGAACTGAGGAATCCATGCCGTGTTCCCATTGGTCAAGAGAACTGGGAATCCATGCCGTGCTCCTATTGGTCAAGAGAACTGGGGAATCCATGCCGTGCTCTTATTGGTCAAGAGAACTGGGGAATCCATGCCGTGCTCCTATTGGTCAAGAGAACTGGGGAATCCATGCCGTGCTCCTATTGGTCAAGAGAACTGAGGAATCCATGCCGTGCTCCTATTGGTCAAGAGAACTGTGGAATCCATGCCGTGCTCCTATTGGTCAAGAGAACTGAGGAATCCATGCCGTGCTCCTATTAGTCAATGTGTATAATTTGTCAGTTTTTTTGCTGAAGCCTGTGAATTATGAGCGTAACTTTTTGCAATACAACCATTGCTGCAGTCTGAGGTTCAATATTTTCCACCTTTAAATGTTCTTATATCTTTCTGCAGCAAATTCAAACTTATTGCTTTGTGTTAAAAAAGTTACAAGTAAGGCGCAGTGTAGATTTTCAGCTGTTGCAGCATTTCATATTTCATTGTGTCCGGTTTTAGCAGCACATTTGTTATCTTTATAATGCTGTTTGAGTATATTATGCATATTTTTGCTAGCTAACCAAATTATATTGTGACTTCTTCATATTAGTTTTAAGACTAACGTTTTGCTTCGGTAATCCTTTGCAAAGTAAAGCACCTTAAACATCAAGCATCAGCCTCATCAATCCCATCCCAGCATCAGCCTCATCAATCACACGCCCCAGCATCAGCCTTATCAATCCCACACCCCAGCATCAGCCTCACCAATCCCACACCCCAGCATCAGCCTCTTCAATCCCACACCCCAGCATCAGCCTCTTCAATCCCACACCCCAGCATCAGCCTCATCAATCCTACACCCAGCATCATCAATTACATGCCCCAGCATAAGCCTCATCAATCCCACACCCCAGCATCAGCCTCATCAATCCGACACCTTTAGCATCAGCCTCATCAATCCGACACCTTTAGCATTAGCCTCATCATTCACATGCCCCAGCGTCAGCCTCATCAATCACATGTTCCAGCATCAGCCTCATCAATCCCAAACCCCAGCATCAGCCTCATCAATCCCACACCTTTAGCATCAGCCTCATCAATCACATGCCTCAGCATCAGCCTCATCAATCCGACACCTTTAGCATCAGCCTCATCATTCACATGCCCCAGCGTCAGCCTCATCAATCACATGTTCCAGCATCAGCCTCATCAATCCCAAACCCCAGCATCAGCCTCATCAATCCCACACCTTTAGCATCAGCCTCATCAATCCCACACCTTTAGCATCAGCCTCATCAATCCCACACCTTTAGCATCAGCATCAGCCTCACCAATTCTACACCCTAGCATCAGCCTCACCAATTCTACACCCTAGCATCAGCCTCACCAATTCTACACCCTAGCATCAGCCTCATCAATCACACCCCAGCACCAGCCTCATCAATCACACCCCAGCACCAGCCTCATCAATCACACCCCAGCACCAGCCTCATCAATCACACCCCAACACCAGCCTCATCAATCACACCCCAGCATCAGCCTCATCAATCACTCCCCAGCACCAGCCTCATCAATCACACCCCAGCATCAGCCTCATCAATCACTCCCCAGCACCAGCCTCATCAATCACACCCCAGCATCAGCCTCATCAATCACTCCCCAGCACCAGCCTCATCAATCACACCCCAGCATCAGCCTCATCAATGCCATCTCATTCTGGAACTGCAGGCCGCCTCACCGCAGCGGCAGCCGCAGCGCAGGTGCCGTTTCTGCGAGAAGAAGCCGCAGCTTCGTCGGCCAAAAACCGGCCACGCAGTCTGCCGCGACTGCTTCTTCTGGGCATTCGAAGCTGAAACTCACGACACGATCGTCTCCAGCCGGATGTTCTCGCCCGGCGAACGCGTCGCTATTGGCGCATCCGGCGGCAAAGATTCCACTGTGCTGGCCTACCTGTTGAAGACGCTAAATGAGAGGCACAATTATGGGCTGGATCTGCGCCTGCTGGCTATTGATGAGGGCATTGCCGGTTATCGGGACGATTCTCTGGACGCTTTGAGGCGCACAGAGGTTTGTCATCGTTTGAACTCAGTGTAGCATTTTGTATCAAATCCAGGTGTCACCTTTGAAATCCAGGTGTCACCTTTGAAATCCAGGTGTCACCTTTGAAATCCAGGTGTCACCTTTGAAATCCAGGTGTAACCTTTGAAATCCAGGTGTCACCTTTAAAATCCAGGTATCACTTTGAAATCACTTTTGAAATCCAGGTGTCACCTTTGAAATCCAGGTATCACCTTTGAAATCAATGTGTCACATTTGAACTCAATGTTTCACCTTTGAAATCCAGGTATCACCTTTGAAATCAATGTGTCACCTTTGAAATCCAGGTATCACCTTTGAAATCACTTTTGAAATCCAGGTGTCACTTTTGAAATCACTTTTGAAATCCAGGCATCACTTTTGAAATCACTTTTGAAATCCAGGTGTCACCTTTGAAATCCAGGTATCACATTTGAAATCCAGGTGTCACATTTCAAATCCAGGTGTCACCTTTGAAATCCAGGTACCACCTTTGAAATCCAGGTGTCACTTTTGAAATCCAGGTGTCACTTTTGAAATCCAGGTATCACCTTTGAAATCCAGGTGTCACGTTTGAAATCCAGGTATCACCTTTAAAGTCCAGGTATCACCTTTGAAATCCAGGTATCACCTTTAAAGTCCAGGTATCACCTTTGAAATCCAGGTGTCACCTTTAAAGTCCAGGTATCACCTTTGAAATCCAGGTGTCACCTTTGAAATCCAGGTACCACCTTTGAAATCCAGGTGTCACTTTTGAAATCCAGGTGTCACTTTTGAAATCCAGGTATCACCTTTGAAATCCAGGTGTCACGTTTGAAATCCAGGTATCACCTTTAAAGTCCAGGTATCACCTTTGAAATCCAGGTATCACCTTTAAAGTCCAGGTATCACCTTTGAAATCCAGGTGTCACCTTTAAAGTCCAGGTATCACCTTTGAAATCCAGGTATCACCTTTGAAATCCAGGTATCACCTTTAAAGTCCAGGTATCACCTTTGAAATCCAGGTGTCACTTTTGAAATCCAGGTATCACATTTGAAATCCAGTTGTCACTTTTGAAATCCAGGTGTCACCTGTGAAACCCAGGTATCGCCTGTGAAACCCAGGTATCGCCTGTGAAACCCAGGTATCACCTGTCCAACCCAGGTATCACCTGTGAAACCCAGGTAATACCTTTTAAAGTCCAGGTATCAACTTCACAATTTAGCTTATGGATTGAATCAAAAGTTAAATAAAATTAGAAAGCTACTTACGCTGTTTATTATTAAGTAGTATAACAGGCTTTTTCCATCAAATTCTACAGGTCAGCCTCGGCCTGCCCCTCACAATCTTCACCTATCGCGACCTGTACGGCTGGACAATGGACGAAGTTGTCCGGGCCGCTGGCCGGCGCAGCAATTGCACCTTCTGCGGCGTGTTCCGTCGCCAGGCCCTGGACAGAGGCGCCGGTCATCTTAAAGCTGACAAACTGGCCACCGGTCACAATGCTGACGATGTGGCCGAGACCGTCGTGATGAACCTCCTGCGTGGCGACGCGGCCAGGCTGTCCCGCTGCGCCGACGGCGTCACCCACACGGGCGGCGGCCTGCCGGCCCGCTGCAAGCCGTTAAAGTACGCCTACGAGAAGGAAATCGTGCTCTACGCCTACTTCAAACGGCTTGACTACTTCGCCACCGAGTGCCTGTACGCCCCGGCTGCCTACAGGGGCCACGCCAGGGCTCTGGTGAAGGATCTGGAGCGGGCCAGGCCGGCCGCTCTGCTGCACATTATCCAGGCCGCTGAACAGATTCGATTCCGTACCGATGCTCGAATGCCGGAGCTGGACACCTGCCGGTTGTGCGGCTACGTCAGCAGCCAGCCAGTGTGCAAAGCCTGCGTGCTGCTGGACGGCTTGAACTCCGGCAATCCCGGCTGGCTGTTGGCAAATCCTCGGCTTGTTCGGCTAAGCAACAGCAGCAGCGAATGCTTACTGATGCTGGGCGTAATAGCGCCCAATGCTGCGGTAGCGCCGGCGCCAGGCGCGGCTGCTCGGGATCGGCATGCGCTGCGGCGGCGGATTCTTGATGACTTTTTAAATCTGTTCTTTGGAATCGCCTTCTAGTGTTTTGAGAGTCTATTTTGGGAATAGCTATCTCACCAGATGTCCTATTGGGAATTCCATGTTCAGTGTGTTCTACCGGAATTCCCTGTTCACTATGTTCTATACGGAATTTCCTATTCACCGTGTCCTATTGGGAATTCTCTGTTCATTGTGTTCTATTGGGAATTCCCTGTTCACTGTGTCCTACTGAGAATTCCCTTTTCACCGTGTCCTATTGGGAATTCCCTTTTACCGTGTCCTATGGGAATTCCCTTTTACCGTGTCCTATGGGAATTCCCTTTTACCGTGTCCTATGGGAATTCCCTTTTACCGTGTCCTAGATTGGGAATTCCCTTTTACCGTGTCCTATTGGCAATTCCCTTTTACAGTCTGTTTTTGGTTGTCAGTTTAATAATAAAACTTTCATCAACCCACGAATCCCCACTTATTTAAATTTCTTCTTCCCTTTACTTTAGCACAAGGTGGTTATTGTAGTTATCAAATGCCTCGGCTTATAATCAATTTTTGGTTTTTGACTCGCTTATTCGGGGCTGTATCGCTCACATTTATTCTGCTGTAGAAATGTTTACTGTTGATCAATAAATTTAATGACGCATTGATTGCTCGATTAGTATTTGCTTTGCAATAAATAATGAAATTTAAGCACAGTCAGCATTTTTAGAATTTCACCTCAGATGACTTGTAAGTAAACTTCTGATAAAACTTGACCTCAAATGACCCCAGTAAATGAACTTCTAATAAAACTTGACCTCAAATGACCCCAGTAAATAAACTTCTAATAAAACTTTACCTCAGATGACCCCAGTAAGCGACCTAATAGAACTTGACCTCATATAACCCCAGCAAGTGACCTAAATAGAACTTGACCTCAGATGACCCCAGTAAATAAACTTCTAATAGAGCTTGACCTCAGATGACCCCAGTAAGCGACCTAATAGAACTTGACCTCAGATGACCCCAGTAGTGACCTAAAAGAACCTTGACCTCAGATGACCCCAGTAAGTGACCTAAATAGAACTTGACCTCAGATGTCCCTTATAATTCCGCTAAAGTATTTCTTGACCTCACACTTTCCCCGCTGCACTTCCAGCCGTCATGGGCGCCTACAAGTTCATCTCGGAGCTGTACCGCAAAAAGCAATCCGATGTGATGCGCTTCATTTTGCGCCTGCGCTGCTGGCACCTGCGCCAGAGGCACGTGATCCACCGGGCCACCAAGCCCACCCGGCCGGACAGGGCCCGCCGCCTTGGCTACAAGGCCAAGCAGGGCTTCGTCATCTACCGGATCCGCATCCGCCGCGGCGGTCGCAAGCGCCCGGTGCCCAAGGGCGCCACCTATGGCAAGCCGGTGCACGAGGGTGTCAACCAGTTGAAGAACCAGCGCAGCCATCAGGCCATCGCCGAGGTCAGGGTCACGTGTGACCGGGGAAAGGGCACTCTATGGCTGAAGAACAGGGGGTGGCGCCACTCTATGGCTGAAGAACAGGGGGTGGCGCCACTCTATGGCTGAAGAACAGGGGGTGGCGCTACTCTATGGCTGAAGAACAGGGGGTGGCGCCACTCTATGGCTGAAGAACAGGGGGTGGCGCCACTCTATGGCTGAAGAACAGGGGGTGGCGCCACTCTATGGCTGAATAACAGGAGGTGGCGCCACTCTATGGCTGAAGAACAGGGGGTGGCGCCACTCTATGGCTGAAGAACTCGGGGGGGGGAGGGTGGCGGCACTCTATGACTAAAGAACAGAACGGGGTGGCACTAGGCTACAACTGAAGCGGGATGATAAAGGGATAAATGAATTTGATAAGCGGCTTCCATTCTGCAATTCAATGCCCAAACCAATTCCCACACATCAGGAGCGAATCGGCCGCAAGATCGGCGCCCTCCGCGTGCTGGGCTCCTACTGGATCGCGCAGGACTCCACCTACAAGTTCTACGAGGTGATCCTGGTGGATCCCAACCACAAGGCCATCAGGCGCGACCCGCGCATCAACTGGATCTGCACCGCCAAGCACAAGCACAGGGAGATGCGCGGCCTGACCAGCTCTTCTAAGAAGAGCCGCGGACTGGGCAAGGGTCACCGGTTCCACCAGACCATTGGCGGTAGTCGGCACGCATTCTGGCGCAAGAACAACTTCCTGAGGATGCGCAGGAAGCGCTAGACTCGGCGGAGATGAAAGCGCGCTGGCAGATTTATGACTTTAAAAAAGTGTTGGCAGCCGCTCTGCGGCAAGCGTTTGACGGATTGGCCTGCTGGATTAAAAAAATAATAAATAAAAATGTGTGCATCAACTGCAGTTCATGAAACTGTTCATTGCTATTCTGTCTTTGTTGTTACTGATTTTTATTAACTGATTTGGACAGAATAACAACCAGAGCTGACGGCAACTCCGCCCATTTCCGCACACACAAGTGCTCCAATACTGTACTCAGGCATGCACTCGTACACACGCTCACACAGGGTGTACGGTGGCCCCGAAGCAGCAAGTTTCACGACTCTCTGCAAGTGTCTCTACTACGAACCGAACGTAACTCTCGTAGTTGTTGATAGGCTACTGACGGTCAATTATTTAAAGTACCACACTGCTCTCCAAACGATTAAACAATTATGCACGATTGCATTTGCTCAAACTACCTGTTGAGGCAGTTTGACCATTCCGAAGCAGGCACTTCCTACATACTCGGTGAAGGCCTCTATCCACTGCAGCTTCCGACGACCCACGTACATTACTCCCGGATTTGTGATGCGCATTTCTTGGCCAAGAATTTGGTCACTAATTGTCTGGACTTGCATGGGCCAGGGGCATTGTGATGAAGAAAATCGTAGCACGAGCTCTAATTCTTGGATGAAGGTTTGGGTAACTGCAGATCACAGTCGGAATTGGCAGAGTTGCCTCAGATGTGGTTGTGGGACGATATCGCCCATGCATATCGCTCGCGCCTCTTAACTAAATTAGTAATTCATTTGAGTCTTAAGAGGTAATCAATTGCTCACTGGCTATTCGATAAATGATTCAGTAAGATGTTAATGCTTGAGGCGTGTATTTCCCTGGAAACTTTTGTATAGGAAGTACAGAAGCGGTAACAGTTGCGTCTTATATAGATATTTGAGTCAATTTTCACGGATGGTTCACTGCTGGTCGGTCCAAAGCCCCGACTGCTCAGCCGCGCCAGGCTCTGTAGTAGCAGTAGCAGGTCGGGCACTTGCCGCAGTGGTACCTGGCCGGCCTTGTCAGGTCCACGATGCGCTTTCGCCGGTTCTCAGCCACCGGGTCGCTGTCCGTCCAGTGGATTTCAAACTTGCTGCCGGCTGCCACTGGAAACGCGTCGATGCCGTCTTCGAAGCCGGCGGCGTCGCTGGCGCACATCAGGCAGTCGGCGCACTTGCTGCAGATTTTGCGCCGCTCCGGCTCGGAGACCGGCACCAGAATGTCGAAGCCTGCGGGACAGTTTGTTGGGGCGATCAAGCTTCACCTGATAAGTTCTGATTGGCAGCTGAATTAGCACAGCGCACGAGTTTACAGAACTCACCTGAGTCGATTTTGTCCTCTACGGAAGCCGCCTTGTCGTCTCTGACGGATTCGACCTTGTCGGCGCTGACGTACAGCAGCAGCAGAGCCAGGTGCAGAGCGGCCAGGCCTGCTGATGACGGCTTGATGTGCATAGCAACTCGAGACTCCAATAGTTATTTCTGACTTGAGGAGAAGGTTGACGCTTAGTTGGCGAAGGAGCGCAGCATCGATGCCAGCGCCGGACACATCGGCTTTTATGCTCTCCAGCTGCTGTTTGCTGATCTCATGGGGTGGGGCGGTGAGCTGAAACAAAGGAGCAGCTTGGCCCCGCCTCCATCTTCCTGACAGTCCAGAATCTGTGCCAGTCACGCTGCATCCAGCGCAACCTGCCACTCCAGCGTTTCTCCAATTCCTGTCTCGTGCTATCTGGGATAAAAAATAACTTGTTTTGCCTCCCATGTCAGGTCATGTAAGCGATGGCGTCAGGCAGATGGCTTCCTTAGCGGTCGCTTCTAAATTTGCAAGGGTTGTTCAACACTGACACGATTCTACATTTTCTTTGATTGAACACCAAAAATAAATCTGTCGATGAATTTGATCGAGCGGAAATTCCTACAAGCTGCCATGCGTTTTTTTCGCTTGACTTCTTTGATAATTTGAATTCGAGTTATAAATTGAATAAATCCGATCGTTGTTCGGAATAATAAAATACATTCATTTCCGTTGAAACTTTCATGGGGGCTGGCAGGCCACATCATCCGCGCCGAGTCGTACTGCCCACAGCCGGTGCAGGAGGTGCTGCTGCTGTTGTTGTTGTTGTTGTTGGGGCAAAGGCGCCGAGGGAGTCAGAGACTTCGCCTCGCAAGCGCCACCGACCTCGCGGGGGCGACGGTCAGAATCCCGGGGTCCAGGGTGTCCTCGTCGAACAGCTCGAGGCGGAGCCTCCGGAGGGCCGGGCAACCGAGCCAGTGCTCGAGGTCTTCCGGGCCCTCCTCGCAGCGTGGGCAAATGGGGTCCGCCGTCGGGTTGACGATGCGACTGTACGCGCGGAGAAGGCTGCAGTGGCCCGCGCGGAGCCTCGCCAGGAGGACGGCATCCTGACGATTCTGGAGTTCGGCGCGGTCGCGTTGCCGGTTGAGCGCGCGGTACACGGAAATCGTGCGGGCGTGGGTCAGGGGCGGGTCGCCGATTTCGCGCCTGACCGCTGCCACCGCGCTGCTGTACGAGGTGCTCGCTGACGCGCCAGCGATGGATGCGGCATTCTTGGCGGCTGCTGACGCTGCAGGCACCCTACCGGCGGGGGCAGGCGCGCACTCGGCGTTTCGTCGACTGCCTGCTGGCTGACGCCCCAGATTCGGCCGGCGGCGTGGCGTTCATTCGGGACCTGGCCTTGAGGCGCGCCCTGTGACGCTGACTGCGTATTCTGTTGTTGTTGTTGTTGTTGTTGTTGTTGTTGTTGTTGTTGTTGTTGTTGTTGTTTGCGGAGATGAGCTCAAAGGGGCCGCCAGTCGATGGCCCCCAGGAGCTGCGCCACTACTTCTCCTCGTGCAAGGTCACCAATGCTAGTGACGCCGATGGTGCGTCTAGTAAGTTCGAGCTTAGGACAATGGAGAATATGGAACTGCTCAGTCGGTTGATTGCATAGCCGGCATGGCCCTCCTTCAGCGATGCCTGTTCGGTGACGATAGTAGGATGATTCTGGGCAATGGCCGGATCTGACTTGGGATATAAGCGTCTTCTGCCGACGAGAGCCCGTTCCTGGGGACACCGGGGTGCGGTATACCTCCAGGTGTCCTGGCAGGTCGGGCTGATACCTAAGGTGATGGTAGATCCGCTCCTTGGAGGCGGGGAGCGAGATAAGCACCTGATCTTGACAGAGAGTCGCTGCGACTTTCGCTTCTGTGTCGACGAGTTCATTGCCGTGCACTCCCGAGTGCCCGGGCACCCAGAGCAGCGTAAGTTTGGTCCTATGGGCCGCGGTCACGAGGAGGGTCTTCGCTAGCTCGAGCCTAACGTTCAGCGTGGGCCGGTCGGCTTGGATGGCGGTAATGGCACTTTGACTGTCCGTGAGGATGGCGGCGCAGGCGGGAGCGGAATCAATGATGTCCTGAAGCGCGAGAGTAATGGCTTGAAGCTCGGCCTCGTAGGAATTGCACCATCGGCCAGCTGCCGCGTGCCCTCTGCGGATGATGGTGCCGTCTTCTTTGTGGAGGAGGATCCAGGCCGATCCCCCGTTGGTGGTGCCTCCTGAGGCTGAACCGTCAGTGAAGTAGAGGGCTGCGTCGGGACAACGCTGCTCAATCGCGGAGAGCACTGCCTCGGTCGCAGATCCTTCATGCTCGGGGAGTTTGGTGTACATCTGCACCCCGCAATCAACCAGCGAGTCCCATGGGGGATTGCGGATCGTAGGTATAGGCAGACGCGGGAGAGGGATCATAGCGTTGCAGATGGCTCTGGCTTGCTCTCGTAGCCCTTTGTTGGCTGCTAGCCGGATGTTGAGTTGCCTGTCGCAAATCTGCCGGAACGGATCGTCGGCCGGGCGGCGGTTTGCTTTCTCGTAGGCCATCAGGGCCCTACGGCGGGCTTCGAGGCTGATCGGACTGACGTTGGTTTCCATATAGATGGCTTCCACCGGTGTCGAGCGTGGCAATCCCGTGATGGCTCTGAGGGCTTCTCTTTGAGCGCGGTCCAGGTCGTCGAGGCGGGTACTGGACAGCCATGGAGTCCAGGCAGCAGCAGCGTGCCAGACCACAGATTCGACGAGTGCTCGATAAACCCGGAGGAGCAGGGCGCGGTCCCAGCCCCATTCGCGATGGGCGAGCGCGCGGATGATGGCGGTTCTGCGTGCCATCTTCTCTTTGACCGCGTTGGAGTGCTTATCGAAAAGGAGGCTATGGTCTATCCACACCCCGAGGAACTTCAGTTCTTTCTTGGAGGGGATCGAGTGGCCGTTCAGCGAGAGGTGAAGAGCGCGGTCGCGGTCGGCGCGGTCCCTGCTGTAGAGGCAGCATTCGGTCTTGGATGGATTAAGGTCAATGCGCAGGTGATCTGCCCACTGTCCGATCTTCTGGAGCGCATCTTGAGTGCGAGCAAGAAGCTCTCGGATGTCGCGGCCCGTCGTCCAGAGTGCGATGTCGTCCGCGTAGCCGCTATATTCGACATTCGCCGTCATGTAGTCGGACCAGGCATTAACGTAGAGAAGGAAGAGGGCCGGCGAGCTGACAGCCCCTTGCGGGACTCCCTCACGGAGCCGGCGCCATTTTCCGGTGGTCGCGCCGATTCTAACGGCAATTTGGCGGCCCTCAAGGAAACTGTCAAACCATTTGACCATACAGGCGGGAAGGCCCTCGTCCATCATCCGGGCGAGGAGTCGGGCCCTCCAGACTCTGTCAAACGCTCTGGAGCAGTCTATGAGCACGGCAAGGGTTTTGAGATGCGGGTTGCGCTCCCAACCGTCTTGAATGGCCTGGACCAGGCGGGCGACCTGTTCTTCGCAGCCCCGGCCTCGTTGGAAGCCGGCTTGCCATAGTTGAATCTTTCTATGTTGCTCCAGCCAGTAGTAGAGGCGGTCCAGAATGAGTCTTTCGAGAATTTTGCAGCAGATGGAGGTGAGGCTAACTGGTCTGTAACTGCTTCGATCCTTGGGGTCCTTGCCATCCTTGAGCAGAGGAATGATGATAGCTTGCTTCCAGGGGCCAGGGCAGTGTCCAGTGCGCCAGCAGCGGTTGAAGACCTTGAGCCACGCGGCTCTCCAGCGGTCGGGCAGGAGCAGAAAGAACGCTGCTTCAATGCCATCGGGGCCGCATTTCTTGCTGGGATCAAGTCTGTCGAGAGCTCTGAGCAGTTCACCCTCGGTGAAGTCACGGCGATAGTTGTCGTCGTCCGCCTCATAGGAGGCTAGGCGAGTAGCCGTTTGCTCCTTGAATTTGCGGTGGGTGGCGTCGTGCTTCAGAGTGCTAATGTCTTCATAATATCTGCCGAAGGCGTTGGCTTTGTCCTTGTCGGTACAGAGTTCCTTTCCATTTACGACCAGGTTCTCGTTAGGGTGGGCCGCTTGTTTGCCGTTGCTAAGGCATTTGATGGTGTTCCAGACCTTTTTGGGGTCCTCGGATTCGGCCATTTTTCCGATAAAGTCCTTCCAAAATTCATGTTTCTTTTCGCCGCAGCGCTTGATAAGCTCCTGGCTTTTAGCGCGCCATTCCTCGGGAGGGGCGGCGGCTTCACGGAGAGCGTTGCGATGATCACGCAGTTTGCTCAGCTCGTCATCCCAGTACGGTTTATTTCTGATGGAGACCTTTTTTCGCGGGATGGCCAGTTCTGCCGCTTTGAGCATACCTTTGGTAAGCCGGCTGACCTGTTTCTTGATGGAACCTCGGTTGAGGTGTTCACAGTTTTCCTCAAGAATGGACCTGAACTGAGACCAGTCGGCTTTCTTCCAAGCCCAGTGCAATCTGGGTGTCACTCGAAGAGTGTCCCGAGCAGTGCTGATAGAGATCAGGATAGGTTTGTGATCCGATCCAAGTTCATTGAGAGTGGACCAGGTGCAGCGGGGGGCGATCTCCTGGCTGGCAATGGAGAGGTCGGGAGCGCTGGAGCGCCCTGAGTGACGGTCGATGCAGGTGTGAGCTCCGGAGTTGAGTATCCGGTAGTTGGTAGAGGAACACCAGTTGATAAGGCAACGGGATTGAGGCAGGCTGTCCCGGCCCTGATCGGCGTCGCTCCCCCAGGATGGGTGGTGCAGGTTAAAGTCGCCCGTGATGATCTCGCGGTGGTGGCAGCGGAGCCAGCTGTCGACACTAGGATGTTCGCGGTGGTCCTCGCCTTGCTACTCCGTAGCTATCGACTCGCGCGATAACATCAATGACCAATGGAACCCTGGTGAGCTTCATTGCTACACCGACGGTTCTAAGCAGTCAGCCAACACCGGCTTTGGTGTTGGAATCTTTCTGAACGGGAGGGTCATCGCTACCCACGCTCAATACACTGGGGTCAACTCCAGTGTTTTCCAAAATGAAGTTCTGGCCATCAGCTCCTGCACTGCAGAGCTTCTCGCCACTGGCGTTACTGGTAAGAACATCATTTTCCATTCGGACAGCCAAGCTGCCTTGCACGCCATCAGTGGCTGCAGCACCAACTCTGCTACAGTCCTCGACTGTATCAATAAACTCCTTAACGTGTTGGGTTCCGCCAACAAAATTACCCTTAAGTGGGTTCCGGGGCATGTGGGGATCCGAGGAAATGAGTTGGCTGACACCCTTGCAAAAGTTGGTGCCTCCGGCTCCTCTCTCGGCCCCGAACCTCTTGTCCCGATTCCTGGCTGTGTCATCGACTCGCGCATCAAAGCGTGGATCAGGACTCAGCACCGCTCGACTTGGGCGAACCGCACGAACTGCAGGCAATCCAGAGGCGCTGTCCCTCAGCCCTCTCACCAGCTCCGGAAGCTCCTCTTGCGCCTCTCGCGCAGAGACATCCGGGCTGCCACCATGACCCTCTCTGGTCACGGCTGCTTCTCCAGGCACCAGTACCTGCAGGGCAACGCCACCAACGCCACCTGTAGTTTCTGCAACTCAGGTGACGAAACCGCTGAGCATTTCGTCAGCATCTGTCCCGCCTTCACGCGGGCCAGACTCACTTACCTCGGGCCGTGCAAATTATAGATTACTGAAGCGTGCAAACCCGAAAACTTTAATCAGCTCATGCGCTACCTTCGGGCCACCCGCAGGGCTGAACTCTCCTTTCCAGAGAGCACCATAGCTGCTGGCGACACTGGGGGACCTCCCTGGGCGGCGCCAACCCTCCGTCCATAGCGACGCGTCGGCCGTTCAGGGACTAGCGGAATGGGCGCCCGCGCCTTCCCGCTGTGTCCCCTCCGGGACAGCCCTGCAGCTAAGTCAAGAAGTAAGTCAAGGTCCTCGCCTTCGATACGTCGGATCGGGGGCGATAAATATTGGTGATGATAAGTCTGTCGCGGGCGGACGTGTTCACGACGATACGGCTCCCTTCAGTGGTGCCGCCGTTCCAGCCCTGGATTTTACGATACGGAATGCCTTGGCGGACGAAGAGCAACAGGCCTCCTCCTTTGATGCTGGGGTCGAGCCTAGCTACTTTGCGATCCTTGCGAACGGTGGAATAGCCTGACAGCTTAGGGGTTCGATTGAGCGACGTGAGCTTGGACTCCTGGACGGTGATAATATCGACCTGAAGTCTCTGAGCTAGTTCCTCCAGCTCCCCCATCTTGTTGCAGATCCCGTCGGCGTTCCATTGCAGAATGGTTAAGGTCGGTTTCGAGCTGTCCCAACCGGGAGCTGAGCTGCCGCGCCTAGGGATGGTCGGGTCCGAGCCCGTGGGGGAGGGTGGACTACGGCTGGCTGCTTTCGAGCAAGGAGGGCAGCGCCACATTCCCCTGCTGACTTCGCGTTTAATCTGATCCCGGGTGGCCTGGGTGCAAGCATTATGGAAGAGACCTTCGCAGGTGTTACAGCACGCAATAACAGTGCTGATTCGGATGGGTTTGCGGCAGTGGGTGCAGTTCGGCTTGTCTCGTTGGATGCGTTGGAGCAGTTCTTGTCGCCGGCTAACTTCGGCGACTTCAGTAGGGGCCACCTCTGGCTGGCTGTCCGAGTCGAAAGAATAAGTGGAATTGACGGCGTTGCTGCCTCGGTTCGTGCAGCTAGTGCAGCGCCATTCGGTGGAGCCGATGGCCTTGTTAGCCGCCCATCTGCTCAGCCCGGAGCAGTCGCGTTGGAGGTGGTAGTACTTATCACAGATGCGGCAGTGGAGGGACTTCCCTCTGAGCGGGCGTCCGCACTCACGCTGCCCGCAGAGAGCAGGTCCCGGGTTGAGCTCGATATCACCGGCCCTGAGCAGCAGCGTGGGAAGGTGGCGGGCCTCACTGCCGAGCTTCCCGTGGTCCAGGTACGCGCTGCAGAGAAAGATAACAATCCAAGTAACCAAAAGCACGAGGGACGTAGTGTCCGTTTTCCGGCGCTCTTCGACCCCTTCCCAAGAGAGGTGCTCCCCTCCGCGACGAAGACGCGGCGCCGGGTAGGAGCTGCGGGCGAGCCGCAGGCTGCGCGTAAAGCACAGCGGGTGTTGTTGTTGTTGTTGTTGTGTATACAATGTAGTTACAACATACCATATATATACAGTATACACATTCTTCATGATTCGTTTGAACACAGATTGGAATTGTTAATTACTAAATCAATGATGAATAAATAAACTGTTAATTTTATTTATACACTCATAATGGAACACTTCTGGCGCAAGCGATCAGTTGCAAAGCAGATAATTATTGCCGTTTCTGATTGAAAACATACGCTCGTACATGTTATTGCCAAATCTACGGATAATTAAGAATTAATTATTATTTGAACAAGAAATACTCGTATAACAAATAGATTCCTAATTCTGCTTATTACCTGGCCCTCTATTATTCCAAGTAAATAAATTTTAGTTTATGTAATGAACATACTATACATTTTAAAGCTTTCATATGAATTAGAACACATACGACTACACATAATTAGTTATATCGTAGATGCGATCATTTTAACATATGAGCTACACTTCACTTAAATCACTTTTATCGTCTGGGACTCCTGAGAAGA
Organism: Macrostomum lignano; assembly: GCA_002269645.1. Taxonomy (NCBI): domain Eukaryota; kingdom Metazoa; phylum Platyhelminthes; family Macrostomidae; genus Macrostomum; species Macrostomum lignano. The sequence continues at coordinate 44,413 of NIVC01001291.1, forward strand.
ACATTGAGCAAGTAAGCAGTTTTTTTATAAATGATGTTCAATCGCAATCGGAAATTTAATCCACCGTTTTAGGGGTCTGAGCGGGTGCTTTTAAGTTTTTAAAGAATCAGAGAATCTTTTATTGCAAAATTAAACTTCATTTTAAAAAGGTCAGGACTCTGAGGTAAACCTACACGCACGATGCACATACTAAAAAGCAATATTTCTAAGAATCATTCATCTGCAAAAAAGTAATGTTTATTTATTATCATAGGTGAAATTTACCTCGTCGGTTATATTTTAGAAACTTCTATTCTGTCCTTTATAATTTTAAATCTAATATGTTAATACTTTACATTTTATACAAATAATATATATTATACGAATATATATATTATAGTGATAAGATATTTTGAGAAAGTTAAAGCAAATTTATTTTAATATAATTATAAATATAATAGCAATGCAATTAAAATCATTGGCTCTATCAGAAATTTAAATCAATTTTCCCCAGGTGCCAGGTCATTTTGTCATTTTCATTTAAAATTTTGTGTAAATCATCTGACCAGCATATTTAAACAAAACTCACAAATTATGGACTGTCAATTGTTTCAGAAAAAATGGATGATATTCGGAGCGAACCCGGCCAAATAGACCAATCAACTGGGACCCAAAAAGGTAAAATTATATTTTGATATAAAATTGTTGGTGATGTAATAATACATGTCGTCATGACATTAACAGTGAGCATCGCGACCCCACGCAGACTCCCACTCCATCCATCATCAAGTCCAGCCTGCAGTAGCTGCTCATTCGGCCAAAACGCTGCCTGCAGAAAAACTTCATCGAATCGAATCGCAGAACTGTTGAATGCGGACTGATTCGGCAGCAGCGGCACGAGCGTTGCCATGGCAACAAGACCAAGTAAGGAATGTCGTATCAATAACTAAAGTACATGATGTTCTATCGGCCTCGTACCTGCAATTTAATTTCCTACAAAAACTCAACAGATTTGGCGACTCTGTGCAGCAGCTGCTGACCAACAAGTTCATCTCTGCTGACAGACTCGACGGAGCTGCTCAGGTAAGGCGAAAGTTGACTGAAGAAAAGTGCCTGATCTTGATGGACCAGTACACTACTCATACTAAGTAGCAAGTAAAGAAAATGACTAAGAAAAATTCTCATTCAAAGGTAGCTGTGTAGCAGATCAACTGTAGAAAATGGCTAATCAATCATACACGAATTTTTCAACGCCAGGGAGGCCAGGAGCAGCAGCAGCAGAGCAAAGTCACTGAATTGGCCCTGGGAAACCGAGCAGTTCTTCTGCGCCGGCAACAGCGGCAGCCTGTCAGAGGCCTAAAAGCCGAAAGCTGGCCACGGTGCAGCCGAGGCTGGACACGTTCCGAAGCGAGCGGGCGCGGCAGGCGGCCAGCCAGGTGTGGCTGGGGGAGCGCAGCCACCGACTGGGCGTCAACGGGCTCGGGATTTGCGCACCGAGCCGGCGCTGACATTGCGCTGAGAGTATTCTGCTGACGGGGTTCTGGAGTCTGACAGATCTATGGGGTGGAAGCTGTGGAGTCTGACAGATCTATGGGGTGGAAGCTGTGGAGTCTGACAGATCTATGGGGTGGAAGCTGTGGAGTCTGACAGATCTATGGGGTGGAAGCTGTGGAGTCTGACAGATCTATGGGGTGGAAGCTGTGGAGTCTGACAGATCTATGGGGTGGAAGCTGTGGAGTCTGACAGATCTATGGGGTGGAAGCTGTGGAGTCTGACAGATCTATGGGGTGGAAGCTGTGGAGTCTGACAGATTTTCCCACCCAGAAATGTAGTCGCTTTCTAGAATGGCAATTAATGTGATTTACGGCTTGTTACTTTTTACACAATAGAATTGCTGTAGCTGCTGCAATGGTTTTATAAACTTTGTTGCTTCCAAATCATCGCTTTTAGTTGCATGCTCGATATTTGATTTTTTCCGGCTTTGTAGCGCATTTCATAGAAAGTCAAGAAGACAAGAGAAATATAACAAACCGTTTTTTTAAATGAGCGCTTTTGTTCGTTGCTTTCAAAATAGTAAAAATCTGAATTTTAATTTCTTCTTTCGTTTTATTATTTTTCTCTGATTGATTTTGTTATTGAATTTACATAGCTCTATCAGTTTGGCGGTATGGACTGCAAACACATTGGATAAACACAGAATAAGCTGTGCATGCATCCATGTTGACTAGGGAATCGCTTCATCTTCTGTCTCTTCACTCTCTCTCCGTTCACCCGCCTCTCTGTTCACCCGCCTCTCTGTTCACCCGCCTCTCCGTTCACCCCCTCTCTCTTCACCATATCTACCTTCATCCTCTTTCCCTTCACCCCTCTCCCTTCATCCCCTCTCTCTTCGCCCTCTCCCTTCACCCCCTCTCTCTTCGCCCTCTCCCTTCACCCCTCTCCCTTCACACCCTCTCCCTTCACCCCCTCTCCCTTCACCCCTCTCCCTTCACACCCTCTCCCTTCACCCCTCTCCCTTCACACCCTCTTTCTTTCACCCCCTCTCCCTTCACACCCTCTCTCTCTTCGCCATCTCCCTTCACCCCCTCTCCCTTCACCCCCTCTCCCTTCACCCCCTCTCCCTTCACCATATCTACCTTCATCCTCTTTCCCTTCACTCCTCTCCCTTCACACCCTCTCTCTTTCATCTCTGACCTCCATCAGTCAACAAGCAGCCGAAAGCGAGAGGCGCACTGCTGCCCAGCCAGTCTGGCGAACCGCCGCAGCCCAGCAGAGTCCGAGGAGTCGCCAACCTCAGCGTCATCATCGCCACCCCCGAGGTCGGCATAGAGACCTCTGAGCTGACCGGCCTCAAGCCGACAGCGATAGTCTCTGTCAAATGGAAGCCAGCGCAGAGCGATGGGGCACATGATCTGCGCCGGCTGAAACTCCGCCTTGTAGGCCAGCTTAACCGACAGCGGGGAGTATGAGCCCATGGTGTAGTGCCTCAGCCTCGGGTGCCCCTGCAGGCGGCGCAGCTGCAGCAGGGCGCTGACCTTGCCCAGCTGCAGGCGCTTGAAGGCCGGGTCGAAAAAGAAGTAGGCGGAGGAGACCGTGCTGAGGGAGTGTAGTTGAGGGGCGATTCTCAGTGTGGTTGAGGGGCGATTCTCAGTGCGGTTGAGGGGCGATTCTCAGTGTGGTTGAGGGGCGATTATCAGTGTGGTTGAGGGGCGATTCTCAGTGTGGTTGAGGGGCGATTCTCAGTGTGGTTGAGGGGCGATTCTCAGTGTGGTTGAGGGGCGATTCTCAGTGTGGTTGAGGGGCGATTCTCAGTGTGGTTGAGGGGCGATTCTTAGTGTGGTTGAGAGGCGATTCTCAGTGCGGTTGAGGGGCGATTATCAGTGTGGTTGAGGGGCGATTCTCAGTGTGGTTGAGAGGCGATTCTCAGTGTGGTTGAGGGGCGATTCTCAGTGTGGTTGAGGGGCGATTCTCAGTGTGGTTGAGGGGCGACTCTCAGTGTGGTTGAGGGGCGATTCTCAGTGTGGTTGAGGGGCGATTCTCAGTGTGGTTGAGGGGCGACTCTCAGTGTGGTTGAGGGGCGATTCTCAGTGTGGTTGAGGGGCGATTCTCAGTGTGGTTGAGGGGCGATTCTCAGTGTGGTTGAGGGGCGATTCTCAGTGCGGTTGAGGGGCGATTCTCAGTGTGGTTGAGGGGCGATTCTCAGTGTAATTGAGGGGCGATTCTCAGTGTGGTTGAGGGGCGATTCTCAGTGTGGTTGAGGGGCGATTCTCATTGTGGTTGAGGGGCGATCCTCAGTGTGGTTCAGGTGCGATTCTTAATGTGGTTGAGGGGCGATTCTCAGTGTGGTTGAGGGGCGATTCTCAATGTGGTTGAGGGGCGATTCTCAGTGTGGTTGAGGGGCGATTCTCAATGTGGTTGAGGGGCGATTCTCAGTGTAATTGAGGGGCGATTCTCAGTGTAATTGAGGGGCGATTCTCAGTGCGGTTGAGGGGCGATTCTCAGTGTGGTTGAGGGGCGATTCTCAGTGCGGTTGAGGGGCGATTCTCAGTGTGGTTGAGGGGCGATTCTCAGTGTGGTTGAGGGGCGATTCTCAATGTGGTTGAGGGGCGATTCTCAGTGTAATTGAGGGGCGATTCTCAGTGTAATTGAGGGGCGATTCTCAGTGCGGTTGAGGGGCGATTCTCAGTGCGGTTGAGGGGCGATTCTCAGTGCGGTTGAGGGGCGATTCTCAGTGTGGTTGAGGGGCGATTCTCAGTGTAGATGAGGGGCGATTCTCAGTGTGGTTGAGGGGCGATTCTCAGTGTAGATGAGGGGCTGAGGGGAGTTTTTAACTGGCTGAGTGGCAGCTTTGAGAATGGCAGAGGCAGCTGCTAGTGTGGTCGCTCTGTCCCCGCCAACAAACCTGTCAAGAATGTCGATGACGTCAACGCCGATCAGGCGGCCATCCAGCAGCAGCTGGGAATGGTAGGATCCCTTCGGCCACTGGACGTCGGTCTCAGCCTCCGCCGCCTCCGCCGCCAGCGGACTGAGGCAGAGAAATCGGCGGAACTTGGCCTCGCCGCAGTCGGCCGGGGAGTCGCCGTGGACGGCGCACTGGTAGGCGGAGTAGCAGGCGTGTCCGGAGCTGATGGCCAGCTGGCTGTCCGACGGCACCAGGCGCCACAGGAGGCGACCGCGGCCGCCTGGACCGCCAATCATCAGCGGGTCGACGAGTTCGGCTAGGCTGGGCGCCGACTGGCGGCGCTGGCGAAGCTCGCGACGACGGCGCCAACGGTTGGCGCGCTCGGCGAGCAGAGCGTCGGCGGATTGGCCGAGGGCGCCGGCTCGGGCGCGCAGTGCATCGAGTCCGGCTGACCAGCGCTTGTAGCGGGCCTTTCCGGGGCGCATCCGGCTGCTAATAAAATGTAAAATATTTTCACTTCCGGTTTGATAGTTGGTTCCACTTCCGGTTTGATAGTTGGTTCCACTTCCGGTTTGATAGTTGGTTTCACTTCCGGTTTGATAGTTGGTTTCACTTCCGGTTTGATAGTTGGTTTAACTTCCGGTTTGATAGTTGGTTTCACTTCCGGTTTGATAGTTGGTTTCACTTCCGGTTTGATAGTTGGTTTCACTTCCGGTTTGATAGTTGGCTCCCCTTCCGGTTGGCAAATCGGAATCACCAGCGGGCCCAACTGGCGCGCTGCCAAACAGAGCGCCGGCGAATCGCCTCAGACAGCGCCGCTGGCTCCGGCTAGGCCGGAACGCATCGACCAGGTGACGCATTGGGAACTTGGCGCAGCAGGTCAGGTCCGGCCGCAGCCGGTACACCCTGCTGGCGCTTCGACGCCAGCCGCGGTTTAACAGGGCCTCGTAGTCAGCGACAGTCAGCCGGCTGAGTGACACAATGTCGGAGAACCGACCGACGCCGCCGCAGAACTCGCAGCGAAGCGGCTGGAGCCGCCGACTGTAGTGATAAACACCGACCGATGCCTGCTGAAAATGTCAATTGACATGCTTTTTAGACTACTGATAGTAGACAACGCTGATATGCACCACAAGATTTATCCACAGGCGAACAGGCGCTTTAGCATGAGAAACATTACCTTAACCATGATTCCCCCCAAAGTATTGGAATTCGAAGGTCGATTATACGGTCATGTGTTTGCAGGAACGGGCGCAACGCCCCACAACCAGCGCACACACGGGTGTACAGCGGCCCTGACTGTCTAATCATCCGGCATGTACACTCTCTCTGTGCCTTGGTGGCCTGCCCTCACGGCCAATTTTCGTGCACATCAGCCCCAAATGAATGTGGCCGCGCAAGGAGTCGAACCAGGGGCCGCGAAACTCGTGGGTTTGAAACCATGATTCCCCCCTCAGAATGAATATTGGAATACCAATTGTCAACTTATCCGCCTTGACAAGGAAAAAATCAATAATCCACAACCGAAAACGAGTCATAATGGTATTCAACGCAGTCAAAAAGTACAAATAAAATAGTGAGAAGTGAGGCAATTTTATTTAAACAGTTGCAAAAATCAAGCTATCATCATAGTAGTTGTAAGTAGAGCCGTCCAAATTAATCAATAAAATTCAAAGATGGAAATGCAGATCATTATCAGTAACTAATTAAGTGATAAATAATAACTAACTGGCCAGCCTGCTCAGCAGGAGTCTCACGGTGTCGTAGACGCCAAGAAACACGGCGCCGCCGATGGCAATCATGGCCGTTCGCGGCGCCGCCCCGGCGAACAGGCCCGGCAGGCCGCGCTCCGAGTGCACCGTGGACAGGGCGGCCAGCACGCTGCCGGAGGCCAGGCGGTCGTGGCTTGAAATGACAGGAGTTGAGAAGAGTTTCTCTGTGTTAAATTGCTTGCTGTACACTGGGTTGTAGGGAATTCAGATGGAGCATGGGGAATTCGTTTAAGCTGAGGGAAATTCAACCAGACTGCGGGCAATTCAGCCTGCCTACAGAGGGAATTCCGTCAGCCTACGGGGGGAATTCAGTCAGCCCACTGAGGGAATTCAGTCAGCCTACGGGGGGGAATTCAGTCAGCCTACGGGGGGGGGAATTCAGTCAGCCTACTGGGGGAATTCAGTCTGCCTACTGGGGGAATTCAGTCAGCCTACGGGGAGGGGAATTCAGTCAGCCTACTGGGGGAATTCAGTCAGCCTACTGGGGGAATTCAGTCAGCCTACGGGGGGGGGGAATTCAGTCAGCCTACGGGGGGATTCAGTCAGCCTACGGGGGGAATTCAGTCAGCCTACTGGGGGAATTCAGTCAGCCTACGGGGGGGAATTCAGTCAGCCTACGGGGGGGATTCAGTCAGCCTACGGGGGGGGGGAATTCAGTCAGCCTACGGGGGGGGGAATTCAGTCAGCCTACGGGGGGGAATTCAGTCAGCCTGCTCTGCTCACCTCACAACCCCAAGGACACGCGCTTCTACTGGGGGAATTCAGTCAGCCTACGGGGGGGAATTCAGTCAGACTGTGGAGAATTCATTCAGCCTACAGGGGAATTCATTTAGCCTACGTGGGAACTCAGCCAATCTATGGGACACTAAGGTCTCGACCCGCAGTGCTCACCTGGACGCCAACATAATCCTAGTCTTGGCCACGTCCAGCGGGGTGGTGAGGAAGGCGGCCAGCCCGCCAGCGGCGAACCCGGAGGCGGCGGAGGTGGCGGGCTTGTCAGCCCAGCCCGGCCCGGCCAGAGCCTTCAAGGCCTCCCACAGCGGGAACTGCAGGCTGGCGAAGGGTAGCTCGCGGATGATGGTGCTGCGAAAGCCTCGGTAGAGTCCCGCCGGGCCCTCCTCGCGAAGGCAGTCGGCGAAGATCCGGTAGGGCCGACGGCCCAGCCGGTCGGTCTGGGCGCGCTGCTTCACCACCTCGCAGGGCACGCGGACGAGGCAGGCGGCGGCTTCGCCGAGGCAAGCGGCGACCGGCACAGGCAGTCGGCGCCGCTTGCCAGTGTCGTAGGTGACGAAGAAGACGGCGGCGCCCGGCATGGACAGCAGGGAGACAACGGAGACGCCCTGGAAGAGGCCGCGCAGGCCGCCCGAGGACCAGAAGCCGGCGCTGGACTGGGCGCGGGTCTTCAGGGTGTCCAGCGGGTACAGGGACAGGTCCACTAGCAGGCCCGCTGCGGCGCCGCTCAGCAGGGCCTCCTGGCGCGGGAGATTTTGATGGGGAATTAATGGGGAGGAGAGTCTGGATCAGGAGTCTGAGCTGCATTCCCTATCAGCTGTTGGTTGTTCTTTTCTGGGCAGAACATATTGTAGTAGGAAAAATTTCACGAACCAGACCTAGATAGAGATAGAGACTAGACAGGGTGGCAGAGACAAGGACTGGATCAAACAGGACACACAGACCAGACTGGATCAGACAGGACACACAGACCAGACTGGATCAGACAGGACACACAGACCAGACTGGATCAGACAGGACACACAGACCAGACTGGGTCAGACAGGACACACAGACCAGACTGGATCAGACAGGACACACAGACCAGACTGGATCAGACAGGACACACAGACCAGACTGGATCAGACAGGACACACAGACCAGACTTGGTTAGGCAGGACACACAGACCAGACTGGATCAGACAGGACACACAGACCAGACTGGATCAGACAGGACACACAGACCAGACTGGATCAGACAGGACACACAGACCAGACTGGGTCAGACAGGACACACAGACCAGACTGGATCAGACAGGACACAGACCAGACTGGATCAGACAGGACACAGACCAGACTGGATCAGACAGGACACACAGACCAGACTGGATCAGACAGGACACACAGACCAGACTGGATCAGACAGGACACACAGACCAGACTGGGTCAGACAGGACACACAGACCAGACTGGATCAGACAGGACACACAGACCAGACTGGATCAGACAGGACACACAGACCAGACTGGATCAGACAGGACACACAGACCAGACTGGATCAGACAGGACACACAGACCAGACTGGATCAAACAGGACACACAGACCAGACTGGATCAGACAGGACACACAGACCAGACTGGATCAGACAGGACACACAGACCAGACTGGATCAGACAGGACACACAGACCAGACTGGGTCAGACAGGACACACAGACCAGACTGGATCAGACAGGACACACAGACCAGACTGGATCAGACAGGACACACAGACCAGACTGGATCAGACAGGACACACAGACCAGACTGGATCAGACAGGACACACAGACCAGACTGGATCAAACAGGACACACAGACCAGACTGGATCAGACAGGACACACAGACCAGACTGGATCAGACAGGACACACAGACCAGACTGGATCAGACAGGACACACAGACCAGACTGGGTCAGACAGGACACACAGACCAGACTGGATCAGACAGGACACACAGACCAGACTGGATCAGACAGGACACACAGACCAGACTGGATCAGACAGGACACACAGACCAGACTGGATCAGACAGGACACAGATCAGACTGGATCAGACAGGACACACAGACCAGACTGGGTCAGACAGGACACAGACCAGACTGGGTCAGACAGGACACAGACCAGACTGGGTCAGACAGGACACACAGACCAGACTGGATCAGACAGGACACACAGACCAGACTGGATCAGACAGGACACACAGACCAGACTGGATCAGACAGAACACACAGACTAGACTGGATCAGACAGTTTAATGCAGACAGTCTGAGATATTGAATGACAAACTCTGAGACCAACTGCTTTGACATTTCTAAAAAAATGAACCAAAAACTTCGGAGGTCTGAAGTCTACAAAATGTATTTGGGGTATGCAATGCAGAGCTGTGTAATTGAGCAAACAAAATGCCATCACGTGACACTGAATACAAGAGTAATGGCGAGTTGCAATCTATAAACAAAACAGTAGTTATGCAAGTCACGTTTGTACTTATTGAAAATTATTGAGGATAAAGATCCCATAACAATTATTTGAGGATAAATATCCCATAATCACTATTGAGGATAAAGATACCATTTAATTATTGAGGATAAAGATCCCATAATAACTATTGAGGATAAAGATCACATAACAATTATTGAGGATAAAGATCCCATAATCACTATTGAGGATAAAGATCCCAAAAATCTTCACAATACCCTATTTTATTTACCCAAATAGCCAAAAGTCCCTATGAATACATTATTTAGATTCGATACGTGCATTTCTAAAATAAATGCGATTATAATCCCATTCGATAATCACAATGAAAGCAATATTAATAATCAGTTAAAAGGGGAAAATTATCCCTAGCTCGACATGTCGAGCAGGCGCGCTCCGGCCCTGCGCACAGCGGGATCCCGGAGCCAGTTGGAGTCGCGCAGACCTTCGGCCAAGTCGGCCAGCATCCGACAGTCGGCAGCCGCGGCGGAAGCGGCCGGAGCAGTCAGCCGGGCGAGGGTCTCGGCCACCAGCAGAGCCAGGCCGGGCGACGCCACGGTTGCCATTGGCAACAGGAGACGGCGGAGGACGGCGGCGCAGTCGGTCGGTTTGGCGAGCCACGACTGGCACTGCGACTGGGGGATGCGGGTGGGGGCGCGACTGGCAGCTGAGTGGCAATCTATGGATTAGTGGAAAAATACCCCCAAGGAATCAGAAAACAAGAGAAAATATCTAACAAATACCCCCTCAATCGATGAATGAATTCAAAGAAAATACCCCCCTCAATCAATGAGTGAATTCAAAGAAAATACCCTCTCAATCAATGAGTGAATTCAAAGAAAATACCCCTCAACCAATGATTGAATTCAAAGAAAATACCCCCTTAATCAATGATTGAATTCAAAGAAAATAACCCCCTCAATCAATGAGTGAATTAAAAGAAAATAACCCCCTCAATCAATGAGTGAATTCAAAGAAAATACCCCCCTCAATCAATGAGTAAATTCAAAGAAAATACCCCCTCAATCAATGAGTGAATTCAAAGAAAATAACCCCCTCAATCAATGAGTGAATTCAAAGAAAATACCCCCTCAATCTATGATTGAATTCAAAGAAAATACCCCCCTCAATCAATGAGTGAATTCAAAGAAAATACCCCATTAATCAATGAGTGAATTCAAAGAAATACCCCTCAATCAATGAGTGAATTCAAAGAAAATACCCCATTAATCAATGCGTGAATTCAAAGAAAATAACCCCCTCAATCAATGAGTGAATTCAAAGAAAATACCCTCTCAATCAATGAGTGAATTCAAAGAAAATACCCCCTCAATCAATGAGTGAATTCAAAGAAAATAACCCCTCAATCAATGAGTGAATTCAAAGAAAATACCCCCTTAATCAATGATTAAATTCAAAGAAAATACCCCCTCAATCAATGAGTAAATTCAAAGAAAATACCCCCTCAATCAATGAGTGAATTCAAAGAAAATACCCCATTAATCAATGAGTGAATTCAAAGAAAATACCCTCAATCAATGAGTGAATTTAAAGAAAATACCCCATTAATCAATGCGTGAATTCAAAGAAAATACCCCCTTAATCAATGAGTGAATTCAAAGAAAATACCCCATTAATCAATGAGTGAATTCAAAGAAAATACCCCCTCAACCAATGATTGAATTCAAAGAAAATACCCCATTAATCAATGCGTGAATTTAAAGAAAATACCCCTCAACCAATGATTAAATTCAAAGAAAATACCCCCTCAATCAATGATTGAATTCTAAGAAACAACCCGAACCACATGAGCGCAGAGGAAGTTCCCCCGGCACAAAGATCCCATCCGCACAGTTCCTCACCCTGACAGCGCTGATCAGCGGCTCCACCTGAGAGCCGGCGGCCGCCGACCCCTCCAGTCGGCAGCGGAGGTGCAGCAGCGCCAGGCCGAGCGCCTGCAGTCGGGCGTCGACTTTGCCGACCAGCCAATCGTCAAGCCGGTCTCCATCAGCAGCCTGGGCGGCCAGCGTGGCCCGACAGTCCAGCAGGCCTCGGTCGCACAGCAGCTCCAGGGTCTGCAGGCAGCGGCGCCATCGATGGGAACCGCAGCGCTGATCCAGCTGGGATTGAACGTATTGAGGGGTCAATCAATGTAATTGGTTTTATCGCTTCTAGCACTGGCGCCAAAAACACCTGGGCATTGAGGGTTGGCGCCAAAACACCTGACCATTGAGGTGGGCGCCAAAAACACCTGATCATTCAGGGTTGGCGCCAAAAACACACCTGACTCATCACAATTGGCGCCTAAAACACACCTGACCCATCAAGGTTAGCGCCAAAAACACACCTGACCGATCAAGGTTGGCGCCAAAAACACACCTGACCGATCAAGATTGGCACCTAAAACACACCTGACCGATCAAGGTTGGCGCCAAAAACACACCTGACCCTTCAAGGTTGGCGCCAAAAACACACCTGACCGATCAAGATTGGCACCTAAAACACACCTGACCGATCAAGGTTGGCGCCAAAAACACACCTGACCGATCAAGGTTGGCGCCAAAAACACACCTGACTCATCACAATTGGCGCCTAAAACACACCTGACCCATCAGGGTTGGCGCCTAAAACACACCTGAGCTATCAGGGTTGGCGCCATGAACACACCTGACCCATCAAGGTTGGCGCTAAAGCACACCTGAGCTCTCAGGGTTGGCGCCATGAACACACCCGACCCATCAGGGTTGGCGCCAAGAACACACCTGAGCTATCAGGGTCGGCGCCATGAACACACCTGAGCTATCAGGGTTGGCGCCATGAACACACCTGAGCTATCAGGGTTGGCGCCATGAACACACCTGACCCATCAGGGCTGGCGCCATGAACACACCTGAGCTATCAGGGTTGGCGCCATGAACACACCTGAGCTATCAGGGTTGGCGCCATGAACACACCTGACCCATCACGGCTGGCGCCATGAACACACCTGACCCATCAGGGCTGGCGCCATGAACACACCTGAGCTATCAGGGTTGGCGCCATGAACACACCTGAGCTATCAGGGTTGGCGCCATGAACACACCTGACCCATCACGGCTGGCGCCATGAACACACCTGACCCATCAGGGCTGGCGCCATGAACACACCTGAGCTATCAGGGTTGGCGCCATGAACACACCTGAGCTATCAGGGTTGGCGCCATGAACACACCTGAGCTATCAGGGTTGGCGCCATGAACACACCTGACCCATCAGGGCTGGCGCGATGAACACACCTGAGCTATCAGGGTTGGCGCCATGAACACACCTGACCCATCAAGGTTGGCGCTAAAGCACACTTGAGCTATCAGGGTTGGCGCCATGAACACACCTGACCCATCAGGGCTGGCGCCATGAACACACCTGACCCATCAGGGCTGGCGCCATGTACACACCTGAGCTATCAGGGCTGGCGCCAAGAACACAATCTAAACTGAAAGCCGAGACTCACCAGACTCAAGCAGATCAAACCCGCGGCGGCATCCTGCGGTTTCGTCAGCCGCGGCACCAACGAGCCACCGATGGCAGCGTTGGCGGTCAGATAGGCGAACCCAGCCTCCCCGCCATAGCAACCAACGATGAAGAGGACGCAGATCGCGGCAGATTCTTTTGTCAACGCTGCCAGCTCGGCTCCTAGGGATTCGAACCCGGTACCAACCCGGCCGTTAGCCCTTAGCAGAGGGCCGCAGAGGGCAACCAGGCGGACTCGGTCGGACAGTCGGCCAGCAGCCAGGCGGCCGCAGGCCTCCAACGCGGCCAGGCCAGTCGAGGGCGCGGCAGCGTCAGTGGAAGCCGCCAGACCCTCGGCCAGACCGGAAATCGCCGAGTCCACTTCCGGTGTGTCGGGCAGCTGCTGACTGGCCGCGCAGGTGGCACCGAAGACTAGAAGCAGAGCGGCTGCCAGATCTGCGGCGCTGAGGCCTTCAAGGCTGCGTTAATTAGGGGAAAGGTGAGGAGTTAGCGAATTAGTGGGAATAGGAAACTCATAGTCTGCCACGCTACATATCGGCTTGGCCTTTTATATACCTGCCCCTTAATCCTAATTGTGACACCTGATCTTGCGATTCATTCCCTTCTACTCAACCCTCATCCCCCTCTGCCCGACCCTCATTCCCCCTCTGCCCGACCCTCATTCCCCCTCTGCCCGACCCTCATTCCCCCTCTGCCCGACCCTCATTCCCCCTCTGCCCGACCCTCATTCCCCTCTGCCCGACCCTCATTCCCCCTCTGCCCGACCCTCATTCCCCTCTGCCCGACCCTCATTCCCCTCTGCCCTCTGCTCAGCTCTCATTTCCCCTCCGCTCACACCTCAATCCCCTCTGCTCACCCGTCGTCACCTCTGCTCAACTCTCATTAACCTCAGTTCACCTTTATTCGCTTCCCAAAGTCTCCCTTCAACCGCAGTCGCAGCCAACCCATTACTGTATCTCCCATGGCTCCGGGCCTTCCCTCGTCCCCAGCAGTGGCTCACCAACGCGCAGCCTCATCCGGCACGAGTCGCATCAGCTCCAACCAGAATTTGGCGCCAAGCCGGACAGACTGGGCTGCGGCTGCGGCCAGAATCTGCGGCAGCAGCAGCAGCTGAGACGCATCGGCAGACTCGGAGCCGGCCGGTCCACAGTTCAAAGAGGCCACAATGCTGGCCTGAGCGACCGGGTCGTCGGAGGCGTTGGACAGCGACCGGGCAGCGGAGTCGGCCAGCAGGCCCGGATTGGCCGACAGGGCGGCGGCCACGAGCGGATGGGAGAGGATGGCCTGCGGATTTGATGAAATAATTTATAATAAAAGCCAGATGTGCTTTACCAGCTGGAAGCTTTACCAATTACCAGCTCGAAGGACGAACATTTACCAGCTCGAACATTTACCAGCTCGAAGATTTACCAGCTCGAAGATTTACCAGCTTGAAGCTTTACCGGCTCAAAGCTTTACCAGCTCGAAACTTTACCAGCTCTAAGATTTACCAGCTAGAAGCTTTACCGGCTCAAAGCTTTACCGGCTCAAAGCTTTACCAGCTCGAAGCTTTACCAGCTCTAAGATATACCAGCTAGAAGCTTTACCGGCTCAAAGCTTTACCGGCTCAAAGCTTTACCAGCTCGAAGCTTTATCAGCTCGAAGGTTTACCAGCTCGACGATTTGCCAGCTCGAAGCTTTACCAGCTCGGAGATTTACCAGCTAGAAGCTTTACCGGCTCAAAGCTTTACCGGCTCAAAGCTTTACCGGCTCAAAGCTTTACCGGCTCAAAGCTTTATCAGCTCGAAGGTTTACCAGCTCGACGATTTGCCAGCTCGAAGCTTTACCAGCTCGGAGATTTACCAGCTGGAAGCTTTACCTGCCCGATGATTTACCAGCTCGGAGATTTACCAGCTCGAAGCCTTACAAACTTGGAGCTTTATAAATTCGAATCACGAAGCTTAAAATGCTTTAAAAAGCAGAAAAAAACTAATTATCAACAATAAAACTGCAGGTAAGTCAGTCAAATAACCCCAATTCTTACCTGCACAATTGCGTCAGTCGACCGCCTGCCAGTCAGCTGGGTGCAGCAGCCAATCAGCTTAGCCAGGGTGTCAGCCGGGGCAGCCAGCAGCAGGGCTGGCAGCAGCGGGTCGTCGATGGCGCCGGGCCCGGCCTCGGCGGTGACCCGGTTGGCCAGGCGGACCAGGCCGGACTCGATCCGCTCGGCAGCCAGGGCGGAGGCGTGCAGGCCCGGCGGCTGCTCGGCGGCCAGGTCGGGTGGCATGCCTGCGACCAGGCGGCAGTACAGCTCTGTCCAGGCGTTGGCCAGCTCACGAGACCGGCGCGACGAGGACAGCAGATCGGCGTTTCGACGTAGACGTGGCAGAATGTCGCACAGGCGGCCGAGGCAGCCCGCGTCGTGTAGGCGGCGGCACAGAGCAGGTAAGTCCAGGTGGGCCAGGCTGGCTGACAGCTGGCGAATCAGACTGCGAAGGGAAGGGGGCGCAGTTAGGTTTCGTTAAAATTTTTGCAGAGATTCGAGTTTCGACTTTCTAGGATTCTAAAATTCTAGGCACCGTAGGATTAGGGATCTGTATGATCCCAGTGGCTTGAGATCTCTAAGACTCATAATTAGGACAGATCCCTAATCCCGCTGGGATCATACAGATCCCTAATCCTACTGGGATCGTACAGATCCCTAATCCTACTGGGATCATCCAGATCCCGAATCCTACTGGAATCATACAGATCCCTAATCCTACTGGAATCATACAGATCCCTAATCCTACTGGGATCATACAGATCCCTAATCCTACTAGGATCATACAGATCCGTAATCCTACTAGGATCATACAGATCCGTAATCCTACTGGGATCATACAGATCCGTAATCCTACTGGGATCATACAGATCCCTAATCCTACTGGGATCATACAGATCCCTAATCCTACTGGGATCATACAGATCCCTAATCCTACTGGGATCATACAGATCCCAAATCCTACTGGGATCATACAGATCCATAATGCTACTGGGATCATACAGATCCCTAATCCTACTGGGATCATACAGATCCCTAATCCTGCTGGGATCATACAGATCCCTAATCCTGCTGGGATCATACAGATCCCTAATCCTACTGGGATCATACAGATCCCTAATCCTGCTGGGATCATACAGATCCCTAATACTGCTGGGATCATACAGATCCCTAATCCTGCTGGGATCATACAGATCCCTAATCCTGCTGGGATCATACAGATCCCTAATACTGCTGGGATCATACAGATCCCTAATACTGCTGGGATTATACAAATCCATATACCTAATGGAACCATACAGAACCCCAATCCAGGATTCTAAATATCTCTAACCGAGGATATTTAAGCTTGGCTGAATAACAAAGATTCCAAATCCCTACTAAAGAGTCTCAGAGACCCAAGCCCAGATTAGAAAAGCGCCCATGTCACCCAGCCAATAAATCTCACTCGAGATTCTCCAGCAGTTCATCGTCGCGACTTCCTCCGCCACCGCCGCCAGCAGGCGGCAGGCAGCCGGCGAGCACATCGGCAGCCAGACCGGGCCGCTTGGCCAGCAGCCAGGTGAGCAGGCCGGCCTGACCGCCGGTTGGCAGGCAGGGCCGAAGCGCCGCGCCGCCGGCGTCCAGCAGCGGCGCCAACAGCTCAGCGCACAGCACACGGAGTCGGTCGACAAGCTCAAGCGACGTCGAGGACGTCGACAGCAGCGGCTGAAGGCCGGCAACGGCCTCGGCCAGCGGCAGGAGCTCGGCGAGGTCAGCCGAGGACAAGGCGGCCTCAATCCAGGCAGCCGGGTCAGCCTCCTCGCCGTCGGTGAGGTGCAGGAACTGGCGAATCAGGAAGTTTAAAATGTCGCCAGACAGGGCGGAGGCCAGCGGCTTCGGGGGCGGCGGCGAGCCGAGGAGACGCTGGGCGGTTTGGTAGACGCAGAGTAGGCTAGGCGCAGGGGCGGATGAAGGGGCGGATTCAGGAGCGGATATCGAGGCGGGAAGCCGAGCAAACACGAGCAGGTGAGCGCGCACGACCGCCTCTTGAGCAGGTCGGCCCCAACGGGCGGGCAGAGCGCCGCCGAAGCGTAGCGCCGCTTCCAAAGCCAGCGGCCCGACAACCAGATCGGCAACTTTAGTCGCCGAATCCTTGGCCTCCTTAGCGGTAGGAGCCGGCGCAGCCAGGCGCCAGAGGCCGTCCAGCAAGCGCAGGGCCGGCAGAGATTCGTCCCGGTCCAAGCAGAACTGCAGCAGCTCGCGGAATCGGACACGGCGACGAGCGGCCGGCAGCACGGAGAGGAACTGCAATAGCGGCCACGGGGAAGGGCTCAGTCAATGAGTTTCAAAGAACAGTCAGAATTTCTACGCTTTTCGACAGATTTTCTCACTGTCAGAGTTCGTCTACTGATAAGTAGAAAGTATAGAATGTGGCGTGAAAAGCTTGTATGGCTAGTTTAGATAGTTTACCACACTCTGCATAAGCTGTCAATCAGGCACCTGAAAGACGGTCGCGCAGTCGGCTGCCCAGCACAGCAGGCGGACTTGAACAGCGGCAGCCGTGGCGACGTCGGCGTCAGCGGCGGCTTCTCGCAGCGCGCTGGCCAGCAGGAGTCGCAGCGGGGAGGCAACTTCGGAACCGATCAGCTGCAGCAGCCGCCGGTCGAATTCGTCTGTCTGAGAGAGAGAAATGAAGATAGTGAGCAATACGCACGTAACAATGCCTGTCTGTCCGTCTGTCTGTCAGTTGTTGTCTGTCTTTTTGTCTGTCTGTCTGTCTGTCTGTCTGTCTGTCTGTCTGTCTGTCTGTCTGTCAGTTGTTGTCTGTCTTTTTGTCTGTCTGTCTGTCTGTCTGTCTGTCTGTCTGTCTGTCTGTCCGTCTGTCCGTCTGTCTGTCAGTTGTTGTCTGTCTTTTTGTCTGTCTGTCTGTCTTTTTGTCTGTCTGTCTGTCTGTCTGTCTGTCTGTCTGTCTGTCTGTCTGTCTGTCTGTCTGTCTGTCAGTTGTTGTCTGTCTTTTTGTCTGTCTGTCTGTCTGTCTGTCTGTCTGTCTGTCTGTCTGTCTGTCCGTCTGTCCGTCTGTCTGTCAGTTGTTGTCTGTCTTTTTGTCTGTCTGTCTGTCTGTCTGTCTGTCTGTCTGTCTGTCTGTCCGTCTGTCCGTCTGTCTGTCAGTTGTTGTCTGTCTTTTTGTCTGTCTGTCTGTCTGTCTGTCTGTCTGTCTGTCTGTCTGTCCGTCTGTCCGTCTGTCTGTCAGTTGTTGTCTGTCTTTTTGTCTGTCTGTCTGTCTGTCTGTCTGTCTGTCTGTCTGTCTGTCTGTCAGTTGTCTGTCTTTTTGTCTGTCTGTCTGTCTGTCTGTCTGTCTGTCTGTCTGTCTGTCTGTCTGTCTGTCTGTCCGTCTGTCTGTCAGTTGTTGTCTGTCTTTTTGTCTGTCTGTCTGTCTGTCTGTCTGTCTGTCTGTCTGTCTGTCTGTCCGTCTGTCTGTCAGTTGTTGTCTGTCTTTTTGTCTGTCTGTCTGTCTGTCTGTCTGTCTGTCTGTCTGTCTGTCTGTCTGTCCGTCTGTCCGTCTGTCTGTCAGTTGTTGTCTGTCTTTTTGTCTGTCTGTCTGTCTGTCTGTCTGTCTGTCTGTCTGTCTGTCTGTCTGTCTGTCTGTCTGTCTGTCTGTCTGTCTGTCTGTCTGTCCGTCCGTCTGTCAGTTGTTGTCTGTCTTTTTGTCTGTCTGTCTGTCTGTCTGTCTGTCTGTCTGTCTGTCTGTCTGTCTGTCTGTCTGTCTGTCCGTCTGTCCGTCTGTCTGTCAGTTGTTGTCTGTCTTTTTGTCTGTCTGTCTGTCTGTCTGTCTGTCTGTCTGTCTGTCTGTCTGTCTGTCTGTCTGTCTGTCTTAGTGTCTGTCTGTCTGTCTGTCTGTCTGTCTGTCTGTCTGTCTGTCTGTCTGTCTGTCTGTCTGTCTGTCTGTCTGTCTGTCTGTCTGTCTGTACAAGCTCGTATCCATCCATCTACGAGCTAGCTATCTAAAGACAGCGTGCATGCCCAACGAAAAGAAAGTCAGAGCTGCTGTACACCCTCAGAAGCCACGTGGCTCAGAAGTACGAACGGAATGGGCCTAACAGATTGCTGGTTGCAAACTAACAAACTTAATGGAAGTACACTTGTGATCCATTATTATATAAAACATGTCGCTTGGCTTTGGAACATTTGGTCTTTCATGTCGGCTTTGCAGAAGTCGCTCATTTTACGAGTATCTGGCTATGTCTGACGCTGCCCTTTCAAACAGAATTTTGCCAGCCTCTGACTGAAGAAATTCCAAGGATCTGTTAAAGATTAAAATTGATGTGTCAAATTGTGTAGCAACCGTTTGTAATTTGTATCCCTTGAATCACTACTACAGATCCGAAGATCTTTTTGTTGCCTTTGAATGTGATGCCAGCAATGCCATTTATGCAGCAATGTACCAGAGACTTAAACAGTTAATTTATGGTTTGGGAAAACAGTTCTTTTGTAGTGCAGGCGCATTGCTTGTTTTGTTTGTTTGTCGGGGCCGGCTGCTCCAGACCAGTACCGACTGGTTGGGGGGTTGGGGGCCGTGTCCTCTAGCGGGGGGGGCTTTAGGCCCCACCCCTTTGTGTGCTTTGATTGGCTCTGCCCTTCCCTGGCTGGTCAGCTCTGCCCTGCGGGCCACGCTGATTGGTTGTGTTTTTTTGTCTTTTATGCTCTCTTTTTTTGGGTATATGTTGGCCGACTCTGCGGGGTTTGAGTCAACTCTGGTTTTTGCCCGATTTTAGCTTGAAAAGTCAAGTTGAGTTATATAGAAATTAAGAGAACTAGTGCAACTCTCTCCGAAGAGAACATACGAGTAAGAGATTTTTCCCGAGATAAAAGATATACGATATATGAGATTCAAGTGACTTGACCGGTAAGCGCTGCCTTTTCTGTGTTCCTCCTTTGGAATTGCCAGGACTGTGCTTCCGTACCGTATCAGTAAAGGCTAGCGCGCCCTCACGCCTGTTCTGTAGATTCGCTATCATTAGGTACTATACTATTATAATATTGCTACCTGTACTTACATAGAAGTGTTTTGTGAGTGCCCCAGCACCACATTTCACCAGGCCCAGATTGCGCGTCCAGCCCTTTTTGTCCAAGTCTGTGCTAAATTCTCAGCCTCAACTATCATTACAAGCCGCAGATCCTACTATTGCTGCAGCGAAAGTCAAGATTTTCTCCTGTTGATTGATGTCAGTAGTACAGCCATATTTTTTTCCATGAACAGGGAAAATTTTCTAAACAGACTCTGTCAATCATTGACAAGATCCAATTCAAATACAGACAGTAGGGATACAGACAATGCCAGTGTCAATTATCTGAGCGAGCTAGCAGTTGCACTGAAAAGTTGATTGGCAAATAATCCAACATTTTATTGCAATTTTTTAGACAGGATTCGGTCACGGATCGCTATTCATTGATAAGACGGGGGAAAATTTTTAATAAAAAGCAGAATGACGACAGGCCACGTCTATTGTGTTTGCGATGAAAGAAGCGCTAGCTAATGGAAAAATTCATTGTTAGATAATTACCAAGTTGGACGACAATAGGACAATAGCTAGTGGAAGGCTTTGCATCGGTCAAGTATTGACTCAGTTTTACAGGAAAAATCGAGTAAAATTCATCAGTCAATAAAAGCCGAGACAGAGTCACACGGCCTCCGATAAATTGTTGCACCCTTCTGACTAAAATGTCGCTCTTCATCATCAGAACGATTCTGCTGCACCTGCTAAGCACTGCGGTGAATCTTTCGGAGTCCTGCAGCGAGCAGCACAGGAGGGCATTCCATCAAACTGTTGGACTGGACTGCGTGAACGCCAGCTTCACCCAGACTGTGCCGGGTCTGTGCACTCCGCTAGAGTGCAGCATCGCCTGCGCTAGGAAGAACAAGTGTCAGGCCTTCCGACTGCTGACTGATAGCGCCTGTCAGTGCAAGCTGTTCCTGTTCGATGCGTGCAGTCACCGGGTGCAGTCTGTGCCGAGCTGCACTCGTCAGGTGACTGTGTATGTGAGGTCTCTGCCCGGCCTACCCCCGGGTCGCCTGTGTCACCTTGGATACGAGCACACTCTGCACGGCACCGCCTACAAGCTGGTGAGCAAATCGCCAGCCACCTGGGCGAATGCTCATCTGCAGTGCAATTTAGATCCGGGCTTAACCAAGTTGGCTGACGCAATCGATACTGACGAAGCGGCCTATCTAATGCGGCTGAAAAATCTAAGCCTGACAACTCCTGAGATGGGGGCATTGGACTACTACCTGGGAGGCAGTCAGGCTTCGGCCAACACCATAAAACTTGACGGCTGGCGTTGGGCAGACTGCAACCTGTCAAT
The DNA here is from genome assembly GCA_002269645.1 of Macrostomum lignano. Classification (NCBI taxonomy): domain Eukaryota; kingdom Metazoa; phylum Platyhelminthes; family Macrostomidae; genus Macrostomum; species Macrostomum lignano. The sequence continues at coordinate 65,667 of NIVC01001291.1, forward strand.
CAGCCAGCACGTGTGGGACAAAGGCAAAGGACAGCCGGACAATGGATTCCCAGACCAGGCCTGCACGGCTCTGTTTAGCGGGTTTACAAATGGAATTGACGACTTTGCTTGCGATTCGACCATAGCTTTCATCTGCGAGTGCCAGCAGGTGTTCTGATCGCACACTGGTCGAGTTGCGAGACAGGAGAATCAGTCAGAAACTTTAACCATTGCAGTTGGGACCTGTTTTATCGACTAAAATCTACTCTCTTTAACAAGCTGAGTGGACAAGTCGTATTTATTGGTTTTTATGCTCACAAAAATCCTGTCCCCTAGAAAAATCTATAGTTGTATAATCCATACAATTGGAATGCTTACCTGCGAAATATTTAGACTAGCTATCAGGCCATCAATAACTTGAAGCTCGCGCTCCAAATTTAAGTGCAATAAACCCATGCCTCAACTGAAATACAAAAGATATGAATAGAATCACTTTTTGCAATACTCCCTACAAAAACTTTTGTAGCTAAATATTGTCTTTTTAAAATAAAGTATAAATGTGAACTTTTGGCATTACATTTAACTAAATAGAGCAATAGTTTAGTAAGTTTTAAATCTATTTACTTTATTAGTAAAAGCAAACAATTTTTTTGTATTTGAGACCTTTATTTGACCTAATAGTATTTGATCTCTTAGGGGCTATAAAAGTGAGGCATATATTTATACAACTGCTGACTGATCTAGTAAGTTAAAATTTGGCAACTCACAATACAAATTGACAATTTATCATTATAGTTGATAAAAAATAAGGGTCTTAAATCAAAATTTACTTTTTTTCAATAATTTGTTTACATCTTTTACTTTTTAGATAAGCCTAGCTTACCAATAGAAGTTTCTTTAATATAATTTGAGTAATATAATTCCAATCCATCCTATTGTTCCTCACTCTTAATTTTTTTCATAACATAATTACTCTTTTACAATATTTGATACAAGCTACTATAATATGGCTGCCATGTCTCTAGTCTCAAAACAATTTTATCTTAGCCACATAACAAATTGTATTTGGTTAAATCACTCATGAAAATATCATATGCCTACATGTATATGCCTATCTATACACATGCAAATTCTATAGTTTAGACTTGCTATGCAACTTTAGTTCATTTTAAAAGTCAATTTTAGGTTTTTCTCTTTTTCTATTATCTTTTTTTGAATTTTTTTTCTTTCTCTTTTATCTTTCTTGCATTGGTTCTCTGTCATCTTTATTGCCTTTAAACTTTTGGAATAATCAAATTTAAAATTTACCTTAGCTAGTAGCCTTTAATTTAGCTAGAATAGCCATTAGCCAGGCTGATGAGGTATTGCATATACATAGCTTTTTGTTGCATTGTTTATTATTGTCTGCCAAAAGATATATAAGTAAGCTTATTTGCCAAACTTAAATGTTAACAACTTTTCTAGTAAGGTATATTATAAGCCACTATAGACCTAACCAAGCATTTTGTCTATTATAAATATTTATCGAGATAATCTTGTCTGTGAATTTATTAAATTATCTTTTGGCGAAAACGTGATCAAAATTGGTGAAGAATTGCAAGCTCTAGAGCATTATGGACAAGCATATAAATATTAGAGATTTAATATATTTGGATTGTTTTATGGATACTTAGAGCAAATTTCTATAGATTAGCTTTTAAGATAAGATTACAATCATATAAGTATAATATTGATAATTATTAATCAACATAAAAATAGCAATGCTTGTAAAGCAAAATATATAAATAAGTTAATGTCCTAAGATTTATCTCAGGTAAAAGTAGACCTAGTGAAATTATTTTATAGCAATGCAAAACACTATTGTATGAGTATTCTTATTTTTAAATATATATTCCTGGATAAAAGCAAACTTTTTTAAATGATTTTTTTCTATTTACAAGTAACACTAACTCTTTTTGCTTGATTCTATCTAATGTACATAAGGTGTATATGCATACTTTTTTCTTGGGAGTCCTACACATCAACTATGTATGCCAACTTTTGGTATGCAAGGCCAATGAATACCCAAATTTTTTGGCATATACTACATGATCTGGAGTGTGGCCCTTTGGTAGAAATTCTGCCCTTTAAGCAATTTACTAGATTCTAAAGTAAATATCTTAATTCTAAATAGTTTATTCTCTTTAGGGTTAGGCCTTTTCTTATATAAGTATCAATTATTCAAAAGGTAACATGAGAATAAGCATTACCCTTGAAGCTAATTATTAATTTTGTTTCAAATTCTTCTAAATAGAATACCTAGGCTCTAGAGAGATAGGAACTCAAATGCTCAAAAGAATAGATAAATAAGAACAAGTTTATTTGGTTTGGCTTTCAGCTATCATCTATTTTTAATAATTTTTTCTTGCTATTTAAAACAAAATGATAATATATAGACCAATATCTAGATTATATACTAGTGCATGTGAGAATGAAATTTGTTTCTTTAGCTCTTATAATAGGCTTTATACCAAAACAAAAATGAAAATTGGCTAACTATATTTAGAGCTTAGGCTTTTTAATCTATGCAAAAATAAGTAAATGAAAACTGGGTAATATTTTATTAAAATTTTAAGGAACTAGTTTATTTTATTATTTCTGTTTTAGGCCTACTTTTAGTCTTTTTTCTTAGAAAAGTTAAATACAACAAATTTTAATTTATTTTTATTTACTTTTTAGAATACACCTATATTCTGCTTTTTTTGATCAAAATTTAGCTTCTCAACTAGGCCTATGCACATAGGGACTACACTAAAACTTAAACTTGTCATTTTTTGTATAGTACCTAAATAGGTCCTAAATAGGGCCTAGTCACTTTAATAGCAATCCCTATGGCTATGCATATAGAATTCTAATTATTTTGTCTTAGGTATAGCCAAGATAGATGATAAATCTATATTTAATCTAGAGACAAAGATAGGCCTAAGATAATATTAGGGTTTCAAAAACTAATTTTGCATGTGACCCCTCAATGGGCCTCATAGCCTTCATATGTAGGCCTAAGCATAATATACGTTCACAACTTTCTTAAAGTGCTCAATTACCTTAAAAACTCATAAGACCAAACCTAGACTAAAACCTAGCTTCTTTTATTTTTTCCTTTGTATTTAAAAACCTATTAAACTTAGTTTTTGGCCCTACGCCCCTATTAAACTGTTAAACATGATGCAACTGCCTTGCAAAAAACCTACTTTTTATTCAAATTTGACTTTTGCATGCAGAGGCCCTACTTTAAAATCAAGGGACTCTTAGAGAAGTCCCTACCTTTAGCTTTAGTATTACAATTCTGAATTTCACAAAAGTCGGGGACGAACGTTCTGCAGGCAGTACGATTCGAAGAAAAGCTACTTTAAAAAAGCAACTCACGACTAAAGTCGACGCACGCACAAATTATAAGATTTTAATGGCATCCTCGTGAATTCCTTCACAATCGGCAGCTTAAACGCACATGTATATTGCGCTCCTGTAGATCCCGACTACGCTACGAGCACGCTCAAATATGGGTCAAAATTTTCGTGTAACAAATTTAATGTCAATTTTTTTCGATTGGTACATTTTTGCACGTGGTACAGCTCCCTTAAAAATATATTGCTTGAGCTATCGCTGGCTACCGTAGCGTGCTTTAACCGACAAGTAAATCTCAATATTTTCTATATATCTTGCTTGTCGAAGAGCATCGGCCGTAAAATATAAAAATAAAGCAAAAAACAGAATTCCATTAATTTTTTGATTTATTGATTTCCTAAAATATACGTTATGTACAGTGAAATTACATCATATGATTGATATATATTTATTTATAGAAACTGAAGGAACTGCAAAAATACTTTGCAAAAAGCCCCTTGTTCTAAAGGCATACATGTACATATATGCCGGACATCGAGCATATGTTTAAAAACAATCTTGCTCAAGAGTTACAGTAATTACATTAGAACTTTCCTAGAGTCAGTCACGGGATGAAAAAGTAAGAAACGAATAGAAATTGCTGATTTATGTAAGTAAGCAGGTTCAAGGCGATAAAGGGGAATCCCGACAATAGGGCATGAACAATACAGACCAAGCATTATATCAGAATCAATAAAGGGAAACCAGTTGCAAATAATATTTATATAAAATTTGGCTCTACAAAAAGCTGCCCTGGGCGCGCAATAGAAGAGCACTTGCTGCAGAGAGCAATTGCAGCAAATTTCATGCGATTTTATAAGCACAATCTATGTTAGAGAACAACAAGCAAACAGAAGCAGATCAGATCAAGAAAGTGCTGAAAAACATAATCCAAAAGAGAGATAAATATTCAGATAGTTAAGGATAATTCACACCAACAATAAAAGTACATAGAAGAACTTTATAATGAAATTTGCGTTTTATTATTGTACAAATTATATTGCTTTTACTGTAATAAATTAATTTACGTATGTGGAGGTCAATGGAAATGAGTTTGTTGTAAAAAAAAAGCTACTTTATCGCACGTACATACGGCTACAATCAGGGATAACGTATAGAACAATTAGCAATGACACTAACCAAACAATCTAAATGGACAATTAAAAAAGAAGCGAGACAGAAGTTGATTTAAAAGAGATCTAAACCGGTCGATCCAGACACGACTGATATAATTTACACTGTTGTACACAAGCACTTTGAAGAGACCATAGGAGAACTAGAGTTTGACCATAACGATTTAAGAGGGGGGGATAAGAGGTCAATGCATTTCAAAATGCATATTAAGAGGCTAATTAAAATGACACAATCAAATCTAACAAGTAAAACTGTGCTGTAGCTTTAGGGACAAACGCATTTGCTAAATGGAAAAACAAAGCTGCCAAGTTGGCGGGGGCATTATCTCTCGCATCACTGCCAAGCTGATTTTGGACATTGCAAATATGCATATATAGCTACTAACAACAGAAAGCAATGCATGCAAGTCAAAATATTAATTTAGCGATTGCTTCAAATCCGCTCCCATTTTTACAGAACTTGGCCAGTTAATATTAACAAAACAATGTAGAAAGAAGGCCGTGTTGCCACTGCGTTGCAACTACTGAGCTGACAGTAGTAACGATAGCGCCTCGCAATCCAAATAATTTCACTGGGCTCACAATTAATTGAAGAGCCCCAGCTAGCTGGCGTCGCTGACTTCGCCTCGACTTATCGACGTGGTCCGCCGACGCCGCCTACTTGAACGATTTCGAGCACTGTCCACCTCGACGTTGGCGAAAGTCGGCGAGGCGACAGACGAGGCCCGCTCGTCGTCAGCTATGGACGCTGCTGCCGCTGCGGACGAAGAGGACGACGAGGCGGATCCAGAAGCGGCGGCCATGGCCGAACGCATCGCGACAAAAGCTGCGGGCGCGTGTGCGGACAGCAAGTCCAACAGCATCGCCCGTGTCCGAGCCAGCAGCTCGGCCAGCACCCGGCTAGGCTGGGCGGACGCCTGCAGCAGAGGCGCCGGGCCGGCAGCCGCCGAGTTTTTGTCCGGCGATGACAGCGCCATGGCGGCGGCGCAGCCGGCTGGCGAGCTGCCCGACGGTGCCAGCCGGCGGGAGACGGCAACCAGGCGAGCGGCCAGGCGCTCCTCGCTGGCTCGCAGATCGTCAAGTCCGTCGGCGAGGCTGCAGACCCGCCGGCAGTCGGTCAGGCCCCGGGCCGAGCGGCCCAGCTCGATCGGGCTCGGCCGCTTCGACGGAGGAATTCGGCGGACGTCGGCCGGCCGAAGGAAATGGCCGAGACGGGCGCGGCCACGGTCGGCCGGAGCCGGACAGAGCTGCTCGGGAGGCAGGAGGCAGGCTCGGGGCCGGCTGAACACCTGTACGGAGAGGGTTGGGTGATTAACAGAGTAGGGAAATGCAGCTTTGATGAGGCCATTCTACAGCAGTTTGTTCAATTTAAATTCGCGCCAAATAACACATTTTGTTGATTGCCACTCAAGACTCGTCCCAGTTTTTTTAGAATAAATTAGCAAAGAAATTCGGTCAGTTGTTTAATGCAGCAGTTTCCATCCCATACTGCTGCAACAAACTACTAATAATTATATAGCTTTTCCGACAATCTTCAAAATGAAAATCAGCTCTAAGCACAGGGTTGGCAAACTCCGGCCGTTTCTCATCTTCCCTCTCGTTTCTCATCTCCCCTCTCGTTTCTCATCTCCCCTCTCCTTTCTTATCTCCCCTCTCCTTTCTTATCTCCCCTCTCCTTTCTTATCTCCCCTCTCGTTTCTCATCTCCCCTCTCGTTTCTCATCTCCCCTCTCCTTTCTCATCTCCCCTGTCCTTTCTCATCTCCCCTCTCCTTTCTCATCTCCCCTCTCCTTTCTCATCTCCCCTCTCCTTTCTCATCTCCCCTCTCCTTTCTCATCTCCCCTTTCCTTTCTCATCTCCCCTCTCCTTTCTCATCTCCCCTCTCCTTTCTCATCTCCCCTCTCCTTTCTCATCTCCCCTCTCCTTTCTCATCTCCCCTCTCCTTTCTCATCTCCCCTCTCCTTTCTCACCCCCCTTCTCTCTCAGGTCAAGCAGTGCAATCAAACAGCAAAATGGCAACAAACCTGCGGCCTGCAAGGCTCCTCCTGGAGTACCCGCAGCATCCGCCTGTACTGCTCATCCTCCGGACTGCAGGCTGGCGAGTCCGGCCCGACATTCTCGTGCGACCCCAGCGCAATATCCGCGTCCGCCAGCACCAGCTCCTCCTTTACTAGGCGAATCGGGCCGGCCGTTTGTCCGGTCGGGACCGGTCGGGTCAGCCGGACGCTGGCCGGAGCCGAGCCAGCTGGCAGCGTCTGGTTCGGCAGCGCCGGCGAGGCGAACGCGGCAGCGGCGGCCGCGCCAGCTGGAAGCGCCCGACCGCCGCCTGGATCGGCTGGCGGTGGCTGCGAATGATTCTGACGGTACAGCATGGTGGCAGCGCCGGCCGGGGACATTGCGCTGGATGGTGATGCCGCAGACGCCGGAGTCAATGCAGGCTGAGCCTGCGGCGCCAGCGCTTCGATGCTGCCAGCGGAGGCAGCGGCGGCGGCAGCAGCAGCGGCGGCCAGCAGCTGGGAAGCGGAGTCCGGCTGCAGCTGCTGTTTCCGGGCCCGCTTTCTCGGACTGGCGTCCGCAGCACCCGCCGGGTCGCCGGCTCGATTAGCGCCGGAATTGGCGTTGTTGGCGCCGGCCACGCCCGCCGCCGCAGTGGCAAGTTCAGTGCCGCGTTTGCGCAGAATTGACGGCGCCTGGCGCAGGCCGAGGCCGGCCTTGCCAGCTGATTGGCTCTGTGCCAGAGGGTCCTGGGCGGCCGCCGCTGCCGCCGCTAATGATTATAAAGTATAGCGCATGGTTAGTTTAATATTACTAATAGTAGGCTCTGCAAAAGCATATCCACATTCTAATAGAGATATTATCCAAATTCAATTCATAGCCAGATGGTACTAATACTGATACTAATATGTAGTACTAACTAGATGACGAGGTATTTAGCCCTTATAGAACAGTCATTGTTACTCCTGCCGTTTACCCAAAATTGCTTTAATTTTGCTCTAGGGTTTCTTTTACAGGTAAGTCGTATTTTTGGTCAAAAAGTAAGTCGCATGGCCAGTGTAAATCAGGGGGTTGCGCATGTATGAGGACAAACCTGGCGCATTGTTGGATGAGCGAATTCTAAACTGCAGAATGTCGTCTGTATGCGGCTTGGCCACGGCAGCGATGTGCATGAACTCGCCGGCCGGCCGGCCCACCCCAGCTTGGCTGTCCGCTCCGGCCGCACCGCCGCCTCCACCGCCGGCAGCGGTTCTGCCGCCGCCAGCCACAGAGATAATGCTAGACGATGCCTGAGTAGTGAGCGACAGCAGCTTAGGCAGACCAGTAGCTGGAGGGCCAGCTGGCACAATGCCAGGTGGGTCTGGCTTAGCCGGGGCGCCGCTAGGGCTGGCATAGAAACGATTATTAACGGTCTTTTGAAAGATCATGATGGCCTAAATGGCTGTTCGAATGCTTGCACTGTTGCTAAGGCTGCAATTGGAACAATGGCATGTTTTCAATTTAGGCGATGCAATTTTGCTACTTATAGTAGAAAATCAGAAAAAATACACCTAAATTTAGATTCTGGCTTTTGTTACCAGAACTTGATTGGAAACAGAAATGAAAAAAAGATTGACTTATTAATAATTTTAAATGCAATTACTCAGCCAACATATAAAGCATAAAATATGCTCATTTTATGTCCAACATAAAATAATTATGCAACTTTCTGCTTTGGATTTGTCTAATGATTACTTTAATACTATTGATTTTATTATAATTACCATTACCAATCTATCAGAAAATTTTGCAACAAACAATATATAAGCAAAATATTTTAAAGAACCCAAAGCAACTTCAAAGCAGTTTACTTTTGGATAAAAGGTTATTAAATTTTGATAGCAAATATTTAGAAAACAAAAGCTAATTAAATATTATTAATTATTACTTATCATTAAAGACTTAATGATATTGACAAACTGACAAAATGTTCTACAATATGATTTTTTAATACTTTTAGATACAATTTTGTCAAACTATTAATATTAGACATATAATCTATATAAAAAATTCTAAGCAGTATTACATTATAATTACAAGGCAAATTTTAGATTAAAATTTTAATAATCCACTTAAACTATGTAATAGAAGGACATGGTATGGTTTAAAAAATAAGACTTTTTAAGAATTTATATTTTTGTGCAAAATCATGTACATCATTTATATAGACCCCTATATTACAATTCTAATAACTAATTTGTCTACAAAAACAAATATGTTGAACTTTTTATTTTAAACACTTGTAACACTTATTAAAATATCAAGTCAAGTTAGCAAATGCTAATGTGAATACCTTAAGCTATGAGGTAAAAATAAGATCATAATCCTAAAAAATATTTTTATTAGACCTTTATTATACTTATTAGATCTATGCAAAAAAGGTATTTAGACCAAGCAAATATTATAGAATTATAAGCCAATTATTTAAAGCCAAGCTTAGCAATAAACAAGCCATAGACAAATTTATTTTTTAAGTTCTAACTAAGGAAAAAGAAAAAATTTGCATTTATAGTAGCCTTTTGTCTTTTTTGACATTTTGAATACAAGAATAAAATTTGTCTTAATAGATTTTTTATTTCCTATTGACATGAATAATCTTTTATCCTAGGTCCTATCTTGGTTGATTTAAATAAGTAAATAGGCAAATTTTATGATCTTTCTAATGAAATTAGTAGGCCTATTTAAAAGGAAAAAAGCTGCCAATATAGAGGCCTAGGTTCTATCTAGCAATTAAAGACTTTAAGGTTTTTAGGCCTATTATTATAGCATAAGACTTAGAGCTAATACTTAAATACCTTATTTAAGTTTTCACTTTGCAAGGCTCTTTATTATTAGGGCCTAGGCCTATTATATTAGTAGCCAGAATAACTAAACTTGGCATTAACCTTAATGGATTTAGGGGGAGGCATACAGGATGCACAGTACCCATGAAGTTTAATTTCTATTTATTTTTCCTATGGGTAATAGGCTCATGCATTATCATGTAGATGTATGATATAAAATACATGTACCGTCCTTAGTAATATGCACCCCATTCAAATAAACTGGATCTGCACCTGTGTGATAAGGATGGATTCAACTGCAACAGCAGCAAGAAATGGTTTTACCGCGAATGAAACACTGGTGCGATACTTTGAGCATTTTATTGAGCTTTGCTGCTTTCATACAGTTGACAAAATGCTAGGCCTAGGCCCTAGTCGATGAAGTGCTGGTTGACATTGACAAAACGAAATGTCTGGTTAGGCCTACTGGAAATTTGACCTCTAATATAAAGACTATTTTTTTAATATGTAGGCCTACCGTAAAATGGTTAGCGAACGTTATGCAGGTGCAGGTCCACTTGACCCGGGACCCGGCAACGGCAACGGCAGTACCTAGTAATTGTATTGCACTTGAATTAACCTCTCAGTCTCACAATGAAGTAGACAGAAAAAAAACAGGGAGAAGTTGAATAGCAAGTATTTTTTGGATAATTTACAACTATTTAAATATATTAATGAGACATGATGGTATCGTTCATTTGAGTAATCAGGGACTAGGGATGCTTTTAAGCCAAAGAGTAAAAATGTCTAATATGGTCATTTAAATCAGTGCGAATAAATCCTAAAAGCGTGAATTACGTAAATAAAAGTTTATTTATGTATTATAAAATGCAGGATTCAACGCGAACTGGAATCACAGTAAAATTCGTGTTATTAGAGCACTTCGTGTTTTATGTATGGAACATCGTTAGATTAGAAATTTCCCACAAAGCAACACCCATTCTTAGTGAATAGGCTGGCTTTATGGCCGGCGGTTTGAGGACCTTTAAGGATCGATGTCACAAGTCTGGAAAAGCAACTCTCAGTGTGTTTTTTCTCCTATTTTTTTAGTTTTTATATGACCTATGCTCGTCTGACTGTCACTTTTGGGCCGTTTTGGCTCCAAAAATTATAGGAGTTTGAAACTCGGTTTACCTAGGCCTACTTAAAAACTAATTAAACTTTTGGTTAATGGCTCACAATTGCCAACGTCTGCTGTATACTGTATCATGACTCGCCAGTACTAGAATCCCCTGCAAAATGTCCTCTCTGTCCCTATACGGTTAATGCGATCCATTTTGTCTTGGCAACGTTTCTTTAATCGGCTGTGTCCTCGAGATTGACAGTAAAAGGAGGACACGGGTTGTGGCGGCGGATAGCCTAGCTAATCTACGTAATAGTTGATTTCTACCTTCAAGTTCTCTCTGCTTGTCTCTCGCTGACCTCTTAATTATATAGGACCTAGCTGCTGCCACATATATCTTCGCTTTACCTCGAGGCATCGATTAAATGTTTTGAAGGCCGAACCCAGCATAAGCTGCACTAAACTAGATCAACTGCTTATTATGTACAAATGTACCTACACAGGTGTGTGCAATTCGTAAATATATGTGCGTGTTAGACTCTCAGCATTGAACATCCTGGAATGCCTAAGCGATATCAACTGCAATGATCGACATCTGTATAGCAGGAATCTGTAAGTTTGTGAAACAAACAGACACACTGGGGGGCAGCGTCCTCCAACAGACAGTCTACGAACACGCGCTTGTCCTCGATGTTAGAGCACCTGCTGCATTAGCACCCACCCACCAATAGGTGTACATCATGCTGAATAAAAGCAACTTCACAAAGAAAAATAACTATTGCTCACAAGCAGATTTTCTGATTCGTCTTGGATAATATAATCATTTACATGTATTTTAAAAATCTAATCAATTTGAAAGGGTTAAAAAACTTGATCTAGGCAACCAAGTGTCCATATTCTGACCATAATTACACGTGTGGCTACAGAGTTCCGCCTTTGTAAGCTACTCGAATTTCAAACGTCCTGATTTCCATAGGCCTCAGCGTCATCTCGAGCGACTTGGTGAGCGGTCCCCTGCGAGATTGCTGATCAACTGCCTCTGTCTGCATGGAGCGCCACTTCAGCCGGGTCTGATCCGCCAGGCGCTGGTTGGCGGACAAATTCAACTCAACGGCATCCAGGATGGCGAACGCGGAAAATGTGGCTCCCAAATCGACTGTGACCGGCCCAGAATGAGCTGACGATTCGTTTGCTTGAAAGATGTTCTCCAGCCGGAGTAGCAGTCGGTCGGGACTTTGACGCCAGGGCTCCAGAGTGAGAATCTGGACGCTGTCCGGCAGCGGAGCGGTCAAGGCGCTCCATTGGCACCAAGCGGAACGCGGCTGCAGCAGCGAGAAAGTCACCAGGGGAGAGCGGTGCCGCTGACTTGCCAGCAAGCGGTAGCGATCGGCAGAGGCCGCCGGCTCAGCCAGGAAGTACCAGTGGCTGGTCTTCACCACCAGGCCCCGGCCGTCGGAGCCGCGCTCACGCAGGGCTTCGCCAACGCCAAATCCGTCGTCATCGAGCGTCACTCGGTGCAACATCACGCTGAGCTGGCCTTCGGCTGGTCGCGAGGATGCGGCCGCGGCTCGGTCGGTCAGCACCGTCAGCTGACGAGCGGCATCGGCAACGCTGACGATGGCGTTAGCAGGCCGGAACTGGGCGGCCTCTGGCCGGCTGGGGTCTCGCCGAGCCCGCATCAGCTGGCGGCCGTTCGAGTCCACCAGGAATTCGCCGGATGACGCCGACAGACCGTCGGCTGAATAGACGGCGACAACTTCCCGACCGACACCGTCGTCTAGCGGTAGCGGACCGACAGTCGACTCGGCTTCTAGATAGTTTGAACTGGCACCCGGATACTGCCTAGTAACCAGGTACGCCCAGTCGTTGTAGTTAAAATGGGTTTCGTTGACTACGGGACCGATCACTTGGGCTTGAATGCGAGCGGATAGCGTCTGGGGTCGGTCCGTTGTTGGCCTGGGAAATTGTTTCACAGCTCAAGTACAGTTACGAGCTAAGATTTAGAGTCACGCATCTTAAGACCCACCTCAGTCACTTCAGGAAGCCCCAGATCAGTCACTTCAGGAAGTCCCACATCAGTCACTTCAGGAAGTCCCACATCAGTCACTTCAGGAAGCCCCAGATCAGTCACTTCAGGAAGTCCCACATCAGTCACTTCAGGAAGTCCCACATCAGTCACTTCAGGAAGCCCCAGATCAGTCACTTCAGGAAGTCCCACATCAGTCACCTCAGGAAGTCCCACATCAGTCACTTCAGGAAGCCCCAGATCAGTCACTTCAGGAAGGCGCTACCAAACTCACCCACCTCAGGCACTTCAAGGGGAAGGAAACAACATACATGTACGACAACTTCCGCTTACACACCTGAACACGTAGGCCCCAGACGGTCTGAACTGCTCTCCACTAGAGTTGCCGCGCATTCCAATGTAGAACGCCAGACCGACGCTAATTTCCGACGCCGAGCGACCCGCGTTGGTCGTCGGCAGAATCGGCGTGAACACGGACGCGCCCGGGTCCGTGGAGTTGCACGGCTCCACAGAGTACACAGCGTAGCCTAGCGGAGGAATCGAGGCTACGAAGAACGCCAGCTCGTTGACAGCTATCGATAGGTTCCTCTCGGGCACCCGGAGAGTGCCATTGTTCACCGGGATTGTCTGCGAGGTGACAGGGGCTCCGGCTTCATCCAGTACGCGGTAGTACCGTCCGGTCACGGGCAGCCTGGCCGAGTGCCAGCTCAATCTGCTGGCCGGATTGTAGAATGTGACGAAGAAGCGTCCGGTAGCCAGCTCGGACACCGGACAGTAGGACGCGTTCAGCAGCTCGCAGGCGCGCAGGGCGTCCCGCTGGCTGAGGTTGCCGAACTGCAGCTGGGCCAGGCGGGCCTGCCAGAGCGGGTCGCTTGACGCGATGCCGTCCGACAGGCGCAGGGCGTAGTCAAAGGCGACCGCCTGCTTCTCGGTGCCTGCAGGGGGCGAAGGCATTGGTATGCTTCTGATTGGGGAAAGCACACTGGAGAATTCTATTTTCTAGAACCTTCTTGATTTCACTAGGACCCTACATTCTCCGTGACATTGACATCCCTCATTGACATTGGCACCTCTGTTTGACATTGGAACCTCTGCTTGACATTGGAACCTCTGCTTGACATTGGAACCTCTGCTTGACATTGGAGCCTCTGCTTGACATTGGAACCTCTGCTTGACATTGGAACCTCTGCTTGATATTGGAACCTCTGCTTGACATTGGAACCTCTGCTTGACATTGGAACCTCTGCTTGACATTGGAACCTCTGCTTGACATTGGAACCTCTGCTTGACATTGGAACCTCTGCTTGACATTGGAACCTCTGCTTTACATTGGAGCCTCTGCTTGACATTGGAGCCTCTGCTTGACATTGGAACCTCTGCTTGACATTGGAACCTCTGCTTGATATTGGAACCTCTGCTTGACATTGGAACCTCTGCTTGACATTGGAACCTCTGCTTGACATTGGAACCTTTGCTTGACATTGGCACCTCTGCTTGACATTGGAACCTCTGCCTGACATTGGAACCTCTGCTTGACATTGGAACCTCTGCTTGACATTGGAACCTCTGCTTGACATTGGCACAAAAATACGCTCGTAGGCTGTCAGGGTCTTAAGAAGTCAGTCAGCGTCACAGGGCCAGGTACGGCTGCAAACTGAAGGAGTCGCTGACGGCGCAACAGGTCGCTTGGACGGACCAGACCGGCGCGGCGATAGAGTACCGCGTTGGAGACTCGCTTGTGGCCGATCTTGAAAGCAGCGTGCAGCCTCCGTCAGCGTCCACTGCCTGGTTCGCACCCCACATCTCCTCATACGCCTTACACCTCCTCTAACACCTTACAGCCTCCTCTAACACCTCACAGCCTCCTCTAACACCTCACAGCATCCTTTAACACCTTACAGCCTCCTCTAACACCTCACAGCCTCCTCTAACACCTCACAGCCTCCTCTAACACCTCACAGCCTCCTCTAACACCTCACAGCCTCCTCTAACACCTCACAGCCTCCTCTAACACCTCACAGCCTCCTCTAACACCTCACAGCCTCCTCTAACACCTCACAGCCTTCTCTAACACCCCAAAGCCTCCTCTTACACCTCACAGCCTCCCCTAACACCTCACAGCCTCCTCTAATACCTCACAGCCTCTTCTAAAAACTCACAGCCTTCTCTAACACCTCACAGCCTCCTCTAACACCTCACAGCCTCCTCTAACACCTCACAGCCTTCTCTAACACCTCACAGCCTCCTCTAACACCTCACAGCCTCCTCTAACACCTCACAGCCTCCTCTAACACCTCACAGCCTCCTCTAACACCCCAAAGCCTCCTCTTACACCTCACAGCCTCCTCTAACACCTCACAGCCTCCTCTAATACCTGACAGCCTCTTCTAACACCTCACAGCCTCCTCTAACACCTCACAGCCTCCTCTAACACCTCACAGCCTTCTCTAACACCCCAAAGCCTCCTCTTACACCTCACAGCCTCCCCTAACACCTCACAGCCTCCTCTAATACCTCACAGCCTCTTCTAACACCTCACAGCCTTCTCTAATACCTCACAGCCTCCTCTAACACCTCACAGCCTCCTCTAATACCTCACAGCCTCTTCTAACACCTCACAGCCTTCTCTAATACCTCACAGCCTCCTCTAACACCTCACAGCCTCCTCTAACACCTCACAGCCTTCTCTAACACCTCACAGCCTCCTCTAACACCTCACAGCCTCCTCTAACACCTCACAGCCTCCTCTAACACCTCACAGCCTCCTCTAACACCCCAAAGCCTCCTCTTACACCTCACAGCCTCCTCTAACACCTCACAGCCTCCTCTAATACCTCACAGCCTCTTCTAACACCTCACAGCCTCCTCTAACACCTCACAGCCTCCTCTAACACCTCACAGCCTCCTCTAACACCTCACAGCCTCTTCTAACACCTCACAGCCTCTTCTAACACCTCACAGCCTCCTCTAACACCTCACAGCCTCCTCTAACACCCCAAAGCCTCCTCTTACACCTCACAGCCTCCTCTAACACCTCACAGCCTCCTCTAATACCTCACAGCCTCTTCTAACACCTCACAGCCTCCTCTAACACCTCACAGCCTCCTCTAATACCTCACAGCCTCTTCTAACACCTCACAGCCTCTTCTAACACCTCACAGCCTCTTCTAACACCTCACAGACTCCTCTAACACCTCACAGACTCCTCGTTTCTCACCAGCCACTGCATCGTGATGCTGCGCCACCCCCTGCGCCTGCCGCAGGCGGTCCAGCCTCTCCGAGGCGTCGCCGAGCACGGCCGGTCCAACCGCCGCCAGCTGCTTGACCGCCTGCAGGTGGCCGGACGCCCACCTGACCAGCCGCTTCAAAGCCGGCCGGCTGCTGTAGAATCCGGTCCAGTAGGAGTTCGGCCCGGACGCGTAGGGAAAAAAGTCGCCAGTCTTCACGGCGTAGGCGAGGCCCTCATCGTTCACAGCCTTGGTGTAGCAGTCGGGCGAGCTGTAGTAGGCGGTCAGGTTGTGCTGGCTGGTGTTGGCGTTCACAGCCGCAATCAGTTTGTCAATTATCTTGAAATTCTTCCTGGCATTCTCGTAGGCAAAGTCGCAGCCCATGGTGAGCAGCAAGTGGCTGGTGCGATGAGCCAGCCGGAGGAGGTCCACCTGCACGATGAACTTCCTGACGGCCTCGGCCACGTTGAAGTCGTGCAGTTGAGGGTCGTCCTGCACCGGCTGGTCGCCGCCTTCGTAGTTGGTGCCGGGCGGGTAGCAGTAGCCCGACACGAAGTCGCCGGCAAAGATGTCAGCCGAAGGGCTGCCGAGGTCCCGACTGGCGTGCCAAACCTTCGCGAGAGGCGCGGCGATGATATACACACCAGCCCATCACCTGTGTTACACACCAGCCCATCACCTGTGTTACACACCAGCCCATCACCTGTGTTACACACCAGCCCATCACCTGTGTTACACACCAGCCCATCACCTGTGTTACACACCAGCCCATCACCTGTGTTACGCACCAGCCCATCACCTGTGTTACGCACCAGCCCATCACCTGTGTTACACACCAGCCCATCACCTGTGTTACACACCAGCCCATCACCTGTGTTACACACCAGCCCATCACCTGTGTTACACACCAGCCCATCACCTGTGCTACAAACCAGCCCATCACCTGTGCTACAAACCAGCCCATCACCTGTGCTACAAACCAGCCCATCACCTGTGTTACACGCCAGCCCATCACCTGTGTTACACACCAGCCCATCACCTGTGTTACACACCAGCCCATCAACTGTGTTACACACCAGCCCATCACCTGTGTTACACACCAGCCCAACACCTGTGTTACACACCAGCCCATCACCTGTGTTACACACCAGCCCATCACCTGTGTTACACACCAGCCCATCACCTGTGTTACACACCAGCCCATCACCTGTGTTACACACCAGCCCATCAACTGTGTTACACACCAGCCCATCACCTGTGTTACACACCAGCCCAACACCTGTGTTACACACCAGCCCATCACCTGTGTTACACACCAGCCCATCACCTGTGTTACACGCCAGCCCATCACCTGTGTTACACACCAGCCCATCACCTGTGTTACACACCAGCCCATCAACTGTGTTACACACCAGCCCATCACCTGTGTTACACACCAGCCCAACACCTGTGTTACACACCAGCCCATCACCTGTGTTACACACCAGCCCATCACCTGTGTTACACGCCAGCCCATCACCTGTGTTACACACCAGCCCATCACCTGTGTTACACACCAGCCCATCACCTGTGTTACACACCAGCCCATCACCTGTGTTACGCACCAGCCCATCACCTGTGTTACACACCAGCCCATCACCTGTGTTACACACCAGCCCATCACCTGTGTTACACGCCAGCCCATCACCTGTGTTACACACCAGCCCATCACCTGTGTTACACACCAGCCCATCACCTGTGTTACACACCAGCCCATCACCTGTGTTACACACCAGCCCATCACCTGTGTTACACACCAGCCCATCACCTGTGTTACACACCAGCCCATCACCTGTGTTACACACCAGCCCATCACCTGTGTTACACACCAGCCCATCACCTGTGTTACACACCAGCCCATCACCTGTGTTACACACCAGCCCATCACCTGTGTTACACACCAGCCCATCGCCTGTTTACTCTCTCCCTACCACTGCTGCACACTCTCCCTACCACTGTTGCACACTCTCTCCCCTGCTGCACACTCTCACCCCTGCTGCACACGGACGAGTCATCCAGTCCAATGACTCACAAACTGCATTCTCCTCGTTATCACTCTCTGCACTTCATCCAGGAAGTGAATCCGAGCAAAGTAGAAGGCGTCCAGCCCCATCTGAGCTAGCAGGGCGGCGAACTCTTTGCTGTGGCCGAACGGATCAATTTGCCAGCCGACTCTCGGCCTGGCGCAGTCGCCGAACGTGTCATTCAAGAAGCGCATCCCCAGGGTCTGCTGGTCCACAATGTCCGCGTAGTGCGTGGTGGCTTCGTCGTTCATGCACCAGCCGCCCTGGGCGAAGTGCAGCTGCCCGTTGGCAACCAGTTGGCGGACCTGACCGAGGTGGACGAATTTAAAACATTTTTTGCGCTTCACTTTGCTACTTTAAGTAGGAATGATGGCTTTCAGCTGATTTTTTTCTTGTGAGTTTAGTAACAATCGAAATGGGAGCAACTAAATGACAAATTGGCAACTAATTGAGCAATTGGCAACTAATTGAGCAATTGGCAACTAATTGAGCAATTGGCAACTAATTGACTAATTGGCAACTAATTGACTAATTGGCAACTAATTGACTAATTGGCAACTCATTGACTGCCGACAGTTTGACAGATTGATCTAATAGGGTTTAGGTTAGGGTTAGGTACATGTATTAGGCAAGGTTTAAGGTTTAGGGACTAGGGTTAGTAAGGGTTTAAGGATAGGATTAAGGTTAGGTTAAGGTTAGGGTTTATGGTTGGGAGATATGGGTAAGGGATTAGGGTTGGGTTAGGGATTAGGGTTGGGTTAGGGATTAGGGTTGGGTTAGGGATTAGGGTTGGGTTAGGGATTAGGGTTGGGTTAGGGATTAGGGTTGGGTTAGGGATCAGGGTTGGGTTAGGGATCAGGGTTGGGTTAGGGATCAGGGTTGGGTTAGGGATCAGGGTTGGGTTAGGGATCAGGGTTGGGTTAGGGATTAGGGTTGGGTTAGGGATTAGGGTTGGGTTAGGGATTAGGGTTGGGTTAGGGATCAGGGTTGGGTTAGGGATTAGGGTTGGGTTAGGGATCAGGGTTGGGTTAGGGATTAGGGTTGGGTTAGGGATCAGGGTTGGGTTAGGGATTAGGGTTGGGTTAGGGATCAGGGTTGGGTTAGGGATTAGGGTTGGGCTAGGGATCAGGGTTGGGTTAGGGATTAGGGTTGGGTTAGGGATCAGGGTTGGGTTAGAGATTAGGGTTGGGTTAGGGATTAGGGTTGGGTTAGGGATTAGGGTTATGTTCTGCAGTCAATTCGTGGCATTCATGTGTCACAGACCCAACAGAAATAAAACCTGCATCATCTAATCGATAATCCATGGGGCAGTTTTTTCTGAGGTCCTGAGCTTGACCCCGAGATCTAGCACCTTTAACTTGTCATTGCTGTCAATGTGAATTCGCACCTGGTCCCTAGTGGAATTACTCTGCTCCCGCCACCATCGATAAAAAAATGCCATCTCGACATAAGTGAATTTCCTCTTGGAATCGAGGCTCAGCTCGCGAATGACATTGTCCAGAATGAACTGCACTCTGTAGTAATAGTACTGGTCCACCGTCCGCAGCCAGCCAACATCGTCGTGAGTGTGCGGCACAATGTGCAGGTTCACTCGGCGAGGCACAGCAGCGGGACAGCCGTTGTAGCCGCAGCTGGCGCTTGTCGCTGCAGCTCCGGGCACTTCAGCTGCTGTCAGCAGCAGCAGCAGCAGCGACGGCAGAAGTGCAGTGTGCATCTTCATTAGATGCCACTGCTTCGGGGAATAGAGAAATAATGTCCAAAGTCGTGAAATATAAAAATTATCAAAAGAGATATCTCTTTTTTTCTTTTTTTCTCCCTCAGTGCTTGAATCTGCCTTTCTGCTCCCTCAGTGCTTGAATCTGCCTCTCTCCGCCCTCAGTGCTTGAATCTGCCTCTCTCCGCCCTCAGTGCTTGAATCTGCCTCTCTCCGCTCCCTCAGTGCTTGAATCTGCCTCTCTCCGCCCTCAGTGCTTGAATCTGCCTGTCTCCGCCCTCAGTGCTTGAATCTGCCTCTCTCCGCCCTCAGTGCTTGAATCTGCCTCTCTCCGCCCTCAGTGCTTGAATCTGCCTCAATCCTCTCACTCAGTGCTTGAATCTGCCTCAATCCTCTCACTCAGTGCTTGAATCTGCCTCAATCCTCTCACTCAGTGCTTGAATCTGCCTCAATCCTCTCACTCAGTGCTTGAATCTGCCTCAATCCTCTCACTCAGTGCTTGAATCTGCCTCAATCCTCTCACTCAGTGCTTGAATCTGCCTCAATCCTCTCACTCAGTGCTTGAATCTGCCTCAATCCTCTCACTCAGTGCTTGAATCTGCCTCAATCCTCTCACTCAGTGCATGAATCTGCCTCAATCCTCTCACTCAGTGCTTGAATCTGCCTCAATCCTCTCACTCAGTGCTTGAATCTGCCTCAATCCTCTCACTCAGTGCATGAATCTGCCTCAATCCTCTCACTCAGTGCTTGAATCTGCCTCAATCCTCTCACTCAGTGCTTGAATCTGCTTGACAGAAGATAGCAAACAATGCACTAAGGTGACAGTAAACTCACCAAGTATAAGCAAATGATACAATGCTCTATCTTTTATGACGATTAAAATGAGATATTGCAATAATTATACACGAATTTAAAAATGTTTGTCTTACATTTAGGAATAATGCGAGACCATCGAGACTGTGTTAAGGAGCGACTGATTTGTACATGTTTATACGCGTGTGCGGAAAAGAGTGAAACTGAAAAGTGATAAGATAAAATGTTATGTACAATTAAGACGCATATTTGCCGTTGTCGACACAACTTTCAAAGGCCTATAGATAATGCATAGTAGCCCAAAAGTATTGCACTAATGGGTGACGAGGTATCGTCCCGCTGTTTACTTTTTTTGAAAGCAAAAACACTTGCAATTGCCAGGATTGGCATGAATAAAACTGCAAATGCACCCAACAGAGGGACAGAGAGTGGCGAATGGCATATACATATGTATTGCATCTGCAGTTTGGACTGTTTTCAACCATACAGCTGAATAATAATAGAGGTAAGAGAGCTGCTTGTAGATGAATGCAGCTCAACAAAGTTTTTAGTTTGATATTCGAAAATTGCAGCATGCGCTTGCATTCGCAGAGTGAGGGATGAATAGTATTAATATATGCTCACTATATGCCACACAATTGCCAGCTTATAATCAACACAATAGGCCAAAAATGAAGCTCACTGCAACCACCTGCTACTTTAAAACCCCCCTCCCCTGTTGATGTGACTGAAATATTCGACTCACCTATATAATAAACTAATATACAAATAATGCCCATAAAAACTGCTGAACTATTATTATGAAGCAATGCCTGCACGCGGTGGCTATTCAAGTCAAATCTTCTTCAACCAGGTGCTCCGGCGCCGGTGTGCATATGCCTTCCATCTCATTCTTAAAAAGCTTGAGTTCTTGAAGAATGGCAGAGCACACGGAGAGAAGCACAAAGCAGCTAACAGTATGAGCTGCCCGTGTTTAGCCTGGGGGTGCAGGGCTGGGCGGGTCCGCTAAGGCGGCACGCAGCTGCAACAGCAAAAGCAGCCCCTCCACACCACTCCGACGTGCTCAGCCAGGCGCGTCTGCTTGCCTCACTCGGAGAAGAAAAATGCAGTCGTGATCGCCTGCAGCCATAATAGCGAGCACTGCATTGTTCTGACCCAGCCCCAGCCCGCTGTCATAACCCTCTCCCTCTCTCCCCCCGAAGAACTCCAAGACCCAACAATGAGGCGGTGAGGGTCAGGCGACGGTCGCGGCCCCCCAAACTGCACAGCACTGGCCACGCACACAGCCGCCCGCCGTGAGGAGCCCTATAAGTAGGACCGAGCTGAGCCCAGAGCTAAACTTAAAGAGCTCGGAGCTTCAGCTTGACTATTACAGCGGCTTATTAGTATATTCTACTACTATAGCCAGCCTGACAGACCAAAACAGATCCGGTAGCGCTGGGCGAGCAGGTGACATGCGAAGACTGCAATAGCAATATTTAATCTCAATTGTTGCAAATTGCGCAATAAAAAAGCGCCTAAAATCGTATTGCACCTTCCCCGCTCAAACGCTATCGGATTAAATCGGCCAGTCAACAATACATAATATTGGAGATTCCCAGTCGTAATGCAATACCAATAACAAACTTTTCAATTCCCCATTATTTCAGGTTTCCACAACACACCTGCGCACTTCAAGAGAGACAATGAAGAAAACAGCAATAACACAACATCATTTAATAAACGTGTATATTTAACACCGCTAAGTTGAGAAATTATATTTGATATAGTAGTGTATTTTTTTACTTTTCAACGCTCTAGCATTACTCATTGCTAGTAGTATGATGCGGGCTAGATAGACAAGGGCAGTGCAGGATGTAGAGAAATGGAGACTGACAGCAACAGATGATGCGTATTTAATGAATTTTTACAGCAGAGATGACCGACTGCGCTAAAAACGGGGAACAGAACAGAAATAAGTGCCGCGATGACAAAATCGCATAATTTTAAGAGAGCTAATCAGCAATCAACTTTTACAGTTACATTTGTACTAATCAACTATGGCTGAAGGTATATCAGCATAACTTGACAGTTGAAAAGAGAAAAACAAATTTATACAAAACAGTTCAATTTGACAGATTGGCTAAATAATAAAAAATTACTTGATTAAAAAACGGCCAAACTTTTAGTATGAAAAATGTAGCTATTTAGCAATAATTTTGCCCTGCTGCCACGCTGTAATTAATGAGTTAATTTAGTCAAAGAAAACCCGGGGATTCGGGCCTTAGCCACTCTTGCCCTGCGGCACAGCCGGCAAGCTGCCCTTCTTCTTCAGCAACACAGGATGGATAGAGGGCAGCACGCCGCCAAAGCTGATGTGCACGTGCTTCAACAGTTCGTTCAGTTCGGCGTCGTTGCGCACGCCTAGCATGATGTGCCTGGGCGTGACGGTCTTCCTCTTGTTAGCCCTGGCAGCGTTGCCTGCATGTTGGCGTTTTGTGCGGAGCGGGGGGAGAACAAATCTAAGCTTGACTTGCTACTGATAAGTAGCACCATTGGCGCATGGGAGAAAAAGAATGCATTTTTTTCAGTCCTGTTGAGCTTGAACCGTCATGAGCTTAGGTCCGTGATTTAGAATTTTATCATCATAGAGTTACTAGTAATAGTTCACTGGGCTGGGGTAATGAAGCTACTCTGCTAAGCGGCTGGATTCCAAGTGCAATCACAATAATTTTGGAGCTAAATTGGAATCTCGGCTTGGCTCTGCTTGCGCAATTAACGCGGCTTTGAGGCCCACAACCAGGGCACAGTGAAGTGTTCATGCCTAAATATAAGTGCGTACGCATCCGCGCGCTTGTGTGCCTGCTCAGGGGAGTCGGTGGAATGGGCAGCAACGCATCTCGCCGGTTGTGACCTTAAGTGTCGCTTAAAGTGCGCCAGGGTGCACACAGGTCCCCTGACTCTAATAAAAGTAGAGAGCTACGCTGATTCCCCTTAGTAGCAATCATTCATTCTAAACTAATATGATATGCAAAATTATTATATCATATTACCGTGTACACATTCAACGGCTTGAGTAGAGCTCTTACCGCTTAGTTCGTTGACCTCCGCAACCAGGTACTCCATGACGGCGGCAAGGTAGACGCTGGCGCCGACGCTAACTTTCTTACCGTAGCGACCGAGTTTCAGGTAGCGATGAACCCTAGCAACCGGCATAACTAGTCCGGCGCGAGACGATTTGCTTTTCTGCTGCTTTCCAGTAGATTTTCTGGCAGCTTTACCACCGGCACGACCAGACATGATTGGCTAACTCGATCAGCTGGAATTATTAAATAGAAGATGCGGCGTTTGCAGTAACAACTTGTTTGGTTTTAAAATGAATTGATAGTTAACAAATTGAATAGATTCTCAGTCCTGTTGAGCTTGAACCATCACTGTTTTTGTAGTTCAGGTTAAGAATTTTATCATCATGATATTTAGATAGAATATTAAAGATAGATATATCTGTAAACATTACTATAGTTAGTTTAGGTAATAATAAAAAAAATAAATGCCCAAACTAATTGGATTTTTAATAACCTGCAGGGTTGAGGCAGTGGGATGGGAACCAAAGATGCAAGATTCAAAAGCTTTCTACAGAATAAGAGGCAATAGCATTGGAAAGATTTGTCAGCATAGTTTAATATTAATACATTATAGTCAAGGTGGTATAGTACATATCATGGTCCCATAAAACTATAAAGTACCATAGAAAGTGACTTTGTTAGAAAATTCTGGCATATTTTTGCCTTTAACTAAGAATCTTAGTGTATATAATTTTGGGTTTAATATTAGCATATAGTTGGTATGCAAAAATGGCCCATTTTCCAGTTTTTGCATTTATGGTATAACTGGACATTGATCAAAGAAAACTTAAAAAAGGAAGCTAAAATAAAAATAATGTCCAACTTACAAAGAAAAAAAAATTATAGAAATAAAATGACACTTCCATACTTTAATAAAACATCTTGCTTCTGAAAGAATGTATAAAAAGTTGGCATAGAAATTTTATATATGCACTAATGAACTAGGGAGGGGTGATAAAATCTGGATTGTAGGAGGCTAGAATTCCTATGAATTATTCAAAACTTTTAAACAAATGACAGCAGATAACAAAGCATAATATGATGTAAAGAAAAAATAGTAAGCCACAAAATTTTTGAAAGGTATAGTATAGTATAATATTAAGAATAAAAGGTGCTCCATATGACAATTATTATTGTAGCCAAAAAAATATATATATATTCACTAAAAGTTATTTTATCAAAAAATTGTGTTTTTGGTTTTGTTCATAACTTTTATTATTTCTTTCTTAATTTAATTTTGATATATTTTTCTATTAAAAACATTTAGACATTTTTTGACTTACATTTTATAGCATTCTACAATAATTATGGCTATGGTTATGGGAAATTTAGGGTGGCACTTTTTCAAGCAAAATTTGATTACAGACTGCAACTATGGAGATCTTGCCAATTGGCAAAGATATGGTTATGGATTATAGAGATTTGGAGCATCATATATAATTTCTTGTAACAATATAAATCAAGCAGAATTTTTTTTGTAAAAAAGGTTTATTTTATTTAAATTTTTATATTTTTGGCTAAAAAAATAAACACAATATTGGCTATCTCATATAAAATGCATCTATATTTATAGTACCAAACTAAACATACCTAAATCTAAGAGTTTTTGCTTTTTGTTTAATTGCTTTTGCTTTGTCTTCACATTTTGGTCTTTGCCTTTGAAAATTAGGGTTTTTTGTTAATTTATAATTTGGCTACAAAAAAAATGGAATACAGAGATTTGACTAATTTTGGCTACAAAGATAAAAAGGTATAACAATACAATAGAGCATTATATTTTACCACTATTTTTTAATTATTGTGTATCTACATTTACAAGTCCTACTTTCAGTACTTTATAGGAAAAATACACTCTAAAAGTCAAAGCATTTATCACAACAAAACAGTCAACTTTTTTACTCTTAAATCTATTTTTATAAACAAAATATTTATTTAAACTTCTCAATAAGATATATATAATTAAGTGCAATAATTCAATTTTTAATTTTAAAAATCTTACTAGAGTCTCTAAAATAAACTAAGTATGCATTAGCCTTGCATGCCAAAAGTAGGTATACACAATTGGCATGCATCACACCTAAGAAAATATTATGCATGGATGTATTATGCGCTTTAAAAAATCATGCAAAAAAGTTATTGTGAAGTAGAAAAAAAGATGAAAAAAGTTCATTTCTAAGTATAAATTTCAAGCTTTCTAGTTTTTTAGTACGTAACAAAATAGTTAATAAAATCTTTGAGTATCAATTCTTTTCAATAAATAATATTGCCAAAAAGTAAAAAAATTATCAAATTATCTCCCAAAAAGGTTCATTACACAATCGAAAAAGATCTTTTATTGTCATAATATTGGCATAGTTATAAGAATGGGCATACACTCCATTTTTAATATAGGCCACTATATTTGTAAATATTCAATTTTTATTCAGGTGTGCACCCAGCATGATCTAGATTCTAGACTATGGCTATATGGGGCCTAATAATATATAATATAGCTTAGACCCTAAGGTAGGGGGTCCAGTGAGAAAATTTTTTTCTGAATTCTTAACTTTTAACTATGCCATTTTGTAGATCTGGATGTTCTGATTGAAATGACACCAAGGTTTTGAAAATTGGTTCAGTAATAAAAAAGTTATTGAGGTTTTTCTTCTGAAAAAATGCATTTTTTTTGTATCTCAAATACACTAGAAACTGTGCTGTTTTTGGAGGAAAAAATATGTTTTTTGCAGTAAAATCTGTATAACATTTTTATTTTTCAACCAATCTTGGTGCTTTTGGTGTCATTTTGTAGCATTTTGTTTCCACTTTTTGATCCTGTATTCTGATGTGTACATGTGTTGCTGGAATTAATGCACTTTAGTGGAGATTGGCAAAAATTTGTTAAATACTATTTTTCCTGGGATATATTACTTTTACTTATTTAGGGTATATCTCTATAATTCCTGAACCAATCTTATTGTTTTTGGTGTCATTTTGTAGCTCTTTGTTGCCACTTGTGGATCTTATATTCTACTAGGCACATATGCTGCTAGGGTGTATGGAATTCAGTGGAAATGGATTATTTCAAAAGTTATAGCCACAGAAAGAAGACCACTTTTTTGCCATTTTTCCCTTCTGCACAAGCCAAAAACAGGCTCACTGGACCCCTATTGGAATAAGTTTTCAGACACTGTGGACAGTGCATCTAGTGCGCCATGGCAATCATAAAGTGGCCTGGACGGTGCGTCATGACAATCTTCAAATCCTAAGGTGGTATGGACGATGTGTCATTCAAATCTTCAAATCCTAGGGTGCCATAGCACTCTAGGTTTAGGTGATATTGTGCATGACTCCAGTCTCTATCATGTTCATTCTGATGATGCATCACTCGTTTTTGAGATTTAAAGAGATTGAGAGAAAGTTGTGTGTTTTACCGCACTTGTGTTTTACTGCACTCTGTTCTGTACTGTACTTCTGCCCCCTTCTGTTGTAGTTGTATCTATTTCTTAATTCTTAGTCTACTCGTCTTTTGACTTACAAAGTTACATTGTTGGTCTATTCAAAGAAAAATAAATAATGTAAATAGTGTGGCAATTGCATCAGTGAGTACTTAAAATAATTACGAACACTAAAACCCTTTACTTCAATTTGGCTAATCGGTTAATACAAAATGAAGAAACTCCGTGATGAACAACACAGAGTTCACGAACAAACAAAATTGTCTTTGCCTTATCCACACACTTTTTCAGTAGTAGTTGTAGCACTTTGGCTCGGGTTGGGTTATCAAATCTGATAACTATTTAGCATGGTGTTTCGAAGAATATTTTCACATTTAAATGTCAGCATAAATAAATGTCTGCGCAACCAATCAAAAAGATAATTAAACAAAGCAGAAAATTTGTTGAGACTTTTAATAGAATTTAGTTTACTTTTTTATTTCTTGCAACTGCGTTATAAGAGAACATTAAGAGCAATTAGCATTTGGCACTATGTTATAATGTTTATGAGGCAATAAAGAACATTTCTGCTGCGATCTTTCAACTACAATTTCCAATTTTACGATTAACTTGCATGCATATTCTAGATGACACAGCAATCAATACATATGATAGGAGATATGCTATACTATAGCCCATAGCAATATTATCAAAGTTATAGAAATTAGAAAAACAAGTTTTACTTACAGTTTGCTGAATTTCCACCGTGCTGCTGACTTTCTCCTGTGCATGCTTCTCATCCTTGTTCAGCAGCGCTGTATGTAGCGCGTGATGTCCTCCTTGCATCTTACCTGTGAGCTGCTGTGCGTCATGGCGCATGGCGCGCGTAGCGCGCCATGCGCCATGACTATGAGGAAAAAGAAAAAGTGCGCCGGACGCCGTCCGCGAAAATACCACTTATTCCAATAGGGCACTGGACCCCCTACCTAAGGCCTAACAATAACTAACAAAAAATTTATAAACATATAATGGCCTGACTAGAATATTCAATTTTTAGCACTAAATTTAAATAGGCAAATATTATTAGCATTTATAGCTTGTGCAAAAAATATACTAGTATTGTTAAAAATAGACTAAAAAAGTAAAGTAAAACAAAAACTTTTTCATTATTTATTGAAATATAATTATGATCTTCAACTTTGCTATTCAGTATGGCACATAGCATGATCTCCACTATGACCTATGCCATAATAGCAGCTAGGCTAGGCCTATTAATTTAAGCCCTCTATAATAGGCATTAGGATAGGCCTAGCCTAGGCCTAGGCCTACCCCACTGGCACTGTTCCTTAAGATGTAATCTGCGCTGTGGACTACCTAATTGATCTGATTAACAGCCAGACTTCGTTTTTAGCACATTAGATATGGTTCCCTGTCTCGAATCGTGTTGGCAGGCTTGCGACATAGTCATAGGCCTAGTAACCTAGTTATGCTTTGCATAGAAAGGAAGTAGAGCCTAGTATTTAAAAATATTGTACTGTTATCAGACTTAAGGGATTTAGAAAGGAAGAACAATAATCTTCAACAATATATTGATCAATAAACTAGGAGCACGGTTTTCTTTAAGCCGTTTTCTTGTAAGTGGGTCTAGAGAGAGGGATAAGAGAAGCAGAGTGGCTGACTCTTGTGGACGAAATATTCGTTGTTAAATAAATCTTCGTGGATTGATCAAACGAATTTAGAAACATTTTAAATAAGCTATGACAAACTTAAACAAAACCTAATATACTTTTTATATAATAAAGAACTTTAATTAAAAATTGCTGCAAAAACTAATTTAAATATTTTTTTACTTTGGTTATTACCCTGTTTTTTACTTTAAATTTTAAGTAGGAAGGGCTAGTGCAAACGCATAAAAAGAGAATTAATAAATAGCTAACTAAAACGACTGATTTTATTGCAAAAGTAAGAGCTCGAAAGATTGTCAGTAAAATAAATAGCGAACGAAAACTTCGATGATTCTGCTAAGTATGAAAAATACTGGACAAAAATATAAAGTGGGACTTGCCAAAAAGCCTTTGATGGCCTAGAGTATGATAATTAATCAATTAACAACCATAATTCTGGCTTCGCCATAATAAAAGCTAATGGGGGTGGACAAGCCAATGCTTTGTACCCCCACCCCACTTTGTGACCCGTTATGCTAATCAATAATTTTTCTTTAGGGCGCCAAAGTGTAGCGTTTTTTGCGCCAAAATGAGTGCCTGTGGCGCTAAAATGAGTGCCTGGGGCGCCCAAAATGAGTGCTGGCAAAACGATTCTCAAAATAATGAAAATGTGGGAATTTAGTCATGTACATGTTCATGTTAAATTCTTTAGCTTTGTCCCCCCACCATAAAATCTATGGCGACGCCTCTGCTGGTGTCTGACGTTCGCAAGGACCTGCGACGACGTCGCCGTGGACTAGCCCTGCCTTTTGTTCCGTGAGGGCTGTCCTGCAGTCCGAGGCCCTGCCTGACCGCCAGAGGGCGGCGTTGTCCCAGGCAGTGATCGATACCGTCCTGTTGTACGACGCCGAGACCTGGACGCTGACGGAATCGCTCGAACAGCAGGTCGATGCGGCGCACGCTGACTTGCTGCTCGCCGCCTTCAAGATCGGCTACGAGCGAGTCACCAATGCGGCACTCCATCGCCGCGCCAGCCTGTTCCGTCCCAGCGAACTGTTGCGCCGTCGGCGACTCCAGCTGGTTGGCCATATCATGAGCCGAGTTTACTGGCCGCAGCCGGTGCAGGAGGTGCTGCTGCTGACGCAGCCCTGTGGGGACAGGGCGCGCATTCGGCTGCCGGCGGTGCGGCCTACATTTGCGCCCAGCCCTCAAACGCGCCCTAGCTGTGACATTGTCTCACGCCTGACTGGCTGACAATGTATTTTATTTGTTGTTTCTTATTGTATTAGTAGCGTAGACGCTTTGTTGATTACTATGTGTATTGAATTTAAATTCGTGTGTGCGCATTACATGCACAATTTTTTTAAAGAAGAATACGGGACAACAGTCGGTTTCTTCATTTTGGTTTCGAATTATCTTTCTGCTATTTGCTTAAATTTCGTATGATTTTAATTTTCATCGATATGGAATTTCGATATCTAGAAAGCACGGATTGCTTCACGGATCACGGCAGACCAATTGAATTGCTTTCAGACATCAATCTGACACAGAGCACACGCTATTACATGTACATTAGCGTTGGCTTCATACAGTGGATTATGCTTCGTGCAATTTCTCTTATTACAAATCATTAATTTTTCGGGGTCTAGGATTTCCATATTTAGGATGGAATAATGTTCGCGAGTTCGCATGCTTGTACATGCACATAGATACAGTCCCCCCCCCCGAATTCCATCAACGCAATATGCATTTGGCATGCAGAAAGCAGGTCAAGTTTCAGATCGAACTAAACCATATTTAATTAGTTGTTGAGACGCTTCTCTCTCATTTCATCACGTATCGACAATTCCGTATAGCTTCCAACTACTTTATAACAATTCAGGATGTTGCACTCGCAAATGGTAGAAATTCTATGAAAGGCCGCAATTGCTTCAGCTAAATGTCTATGCTCAGGCGCGTCGCCACCGGGGGGACCGTCAGGGGGGACATGTCCTTCCAGTAAAAGCTATGGGGGAACATGCCCTGATGCCTGACCATAATATAAATAAGTTAATCAGACGGAGCTTTCGATAAAAACTGAAGCCATATCTGTAGCCATCGAATAAAAGTACAAATTCGAAGAGATTTAAGTGGCCTTCATCCTGCTTCCGCCCCTCTCCCTGCTGCACGATCGAGGGATGGAGCTGTACTCAGCTTTGGCTTTTATAGCCAGCCTCCCCTGTCTTCTCTCCCGTGTCTCGACGCCAATTGCTCCATATTGATTTAATGGGCACTCGGAGAGCAGCACAGATTTTGTTATTTACGAGCATTAATAATTATGCCTTATCAACCGCGAAACATATCTATACTGCTGGCCGCACTTTTTAATAAACACATCTTGTAATATTTGTAAAAATCTACTTCTAGTAAACAGGTTCACCTGTTGGAGTGAGCACAGATATCACCACACCTGTTGGAGTGAGCACACATATTATGCACCTGTTGGAGTGAGCACACATATTATGCACCTGTTGGAGTGAGCACACATCTCACCACACCTGTTGGAGTGAGCACAGCTATCACCACACCTGTTGGAGTGAGCACACATCTCACACCTGTTTGAGTGAGCACACATATTATGCACCTGTTGGAGTGAACACACATCTCACCACACCTGTTGGAGTGAGCACACATCTCACACCTGTTGGAGTGAGCACACATATTATGCACCTGTTGGAGTGAGTACACATCTCACACCTGTTGGAGTGAGCACACATCTCACACCTGTTGGAGTGAGCACACATATCATGCACCTGTTGGAGTGAGCACACATCTCACACCTGTTGGAGTGAGCACACATCTCACCAGCCAGCCGCTACAAAGGAAGAGGAGAGGCAGTCACAGAGTGTTTCTCCCGCTCATCCTATTGGTCCAAGGCGGAAGGGTGACGCTGCCCTCACTGACCAATCAGGGGGCGGGAGGGCTCCGATGAGGCGGATGAGTGTGGATAATAGAGCAAGCAAGACAGGCATGGGGAACGGCTGCATCCGCACAAACAATATTGATCAGCACCGCTTCAGCGTAACCTGCTGCAATTTTGCAAATTAATCATTTTTCAATTCAAAAACGCGCCCTTTTATATCGGTGATCTTGACAGCTCCAAATTTATTAATATTGAAACCAGGTGAGAAGACAATTTTTTTATTCGTTTAAAATGAATCCGCATGGCTGAGCAAACTCATGCCACTGGGCAAAAAATTGATCAACTTATCAGGTCCCTTATATCTCCGTAATCCCATCTCATAATCTCATATATCATCACTCTCATACTTAATTAGTCTCACATCTCATCAGTCTCATATCTCATCTATATCACATCTCATCAGCCACATATCTCATCAGTCTCACATCTCATCTATATCACATCTCATCAGTCTCACATCTCATCAGCCTCATATCTCATCAGTCTCACATCTCATCTATATCACATCTCATCAGTCTCACATCTCATCAGCCTCATATCTCATCAGTCTCACATCTCATCTATATCACATCTCATCAGTCTCACATCTCATCAGCCTCATATCTCATCAGTCTCACATCTCATCTATATCACATCTCCTCAGTCTCACATCTCATCAGTATCACATCTCATCAGTCTCACATCTCATCAGCCTCATATCTCATCAGTCTCACATCTCATCTATATCTCATCTCATCAGCCTCATATCTTATCAGTCTCACATCTCATCAGCCTCATATCTCATCAGTCTCACATCTCATCTATATCACATCTCATCAGTCTCACATCTCATCAGCCTCATATCTCATCAGTCTCACATCTCATCTATATCACATCTCCTCAGTCTCACATCTCATCAGTATCACATCTCATCAGTCTCACATCTTATCAGTATCACATCTCATCAGTCTCACATCTCATCAGCCTCATATCTCATCAGTCTCACATCTCATCTATATCTCATCTCATCAGCCTCATATCTTATCAGTCTCACATCTCATCTATATCACATCTCATCAGTCTCACATCTCATCAGTCTCATATCTCATCAGTCTCACATCTCATCTATATCACATCTCCTCAGTCTCACATCTCATCTATATCACATCTCATCAGTCTCACATCTCATCAGCCTCATATCTCATCAGTCTCACATCTCATCTATATCACATCTCCTCAGTCTCACATCTCATCAGTCTCACATCTCATCAGCCTCATATCTCATCAGTCTCACATCTCATCTATATCTCATCTCATCAGCCTCATATCTCATCAGTCTCAAATCTCATCAGTCTCACATCTCATCAGTCTCATATCTCATCAGTCTCATATCAGATCATGCCTCAAGTATAAATTGAGAGGCATTCAGACCACAGCGCAACAGATCAAAATATTTTCCCAATGCCCATGCAGGCCGAATTCGTGTCCGAAAAAAATCTTTTTAAACGAACGAATCGCTCCGGGGGCCGGACAGGCAAATTAAATTAGACTTCGAGCCCTTCGTATCGGCCATTGGGCCACTTAGACTGCCGGCAGCTGCTGGGGGAAGGGGGAGGCAGTCAGGCCTTGGGGAAGGCCACTTCTGGGATTGCAGCGGCAAACGGCCGAATTGCTCCATCACTGGGCAGCTGGACTTTGGTTTGGGATAAAGGTTCATCTGTGGCCGACCTCGCTGATGAATAGAAACATTGAGGAGCTGATTTTTCCCAAGAGAAGTGCAGATGTTCTGAAAAAATTATTATTAAAGTAACACCACAACAATACCTGAGCGTCATTATAAAAATAGAAATCAATTCACAAGCATCAGACTCACATCTCAAACCTGTTCACAAGCATCAGACTCACATCTCAAACCTGTTGACAAGCATCAGACTCACATCTCAAATCAGTTCACAAGCATCAGACTCACATCTCAAACCTGTTCACAAGCATCAGACTCACATCTCAAACCAGTTCACAAGCATCAGACTCACATCTCAAACCTGTTCACAAGCATCAGACTCACATCTCAAACCTGTTCACAAGCATCAGACTCACATCTCAAACCTGTTCACAAGCATCAGACTCACATCTCAAACCAGTTCACAAGCATCAGACTCACATCTCAAACCTGTTCACAAGCATCAGACTCACATCTCAAACCTGTTCACAAGCATCAGACTCACATCTCAAACCTGTTCACAAGCATCAGACTCACATCTCAAACCTGTTCACAAGCATCAGACTCACATCTCAAACCTGTTCACAAGCATCAGACTCACATCTCAAACCTGTTCACAAGCATCAGACTCACATCTCAAACCAGTTCACAAGCATCAGACTCACATCTCAAACCAGTTCACAAGCATCAGACTCACATCTCAAACCAGTTCACAAGCATCAGACTCACATCTCAAACCAGATCACAAGCATCAGACTCACATCTCAAACCTGTTCACAAGCATCAGACTCACATCTCAAACCAGTTCACAAGCATCAGACTCACATCTCAAACCAGTTCACAAGCATCAGACTCACATCTCAAACCAGATCACAAGCATCAGACTCACATCTCAAACCAGTTCACAAGCATCAGACTCACATCTCAAACCAGTTCACAAGCATCAGACTCACATCTCAAACCAGATCACAAGCATCAGACTCACATCTCAAACCAGATCACAAGCATCAGACTCACATCTCAAACCAGTTCACAAGCATCAGACTCACATCTCAAACCAGTTCACAAGCATCAGACTCACATCTCAAACCAGTTCACAAGCATCAGACTCACATCTCAAACCTGTTCACAAGCATCAGACTCACATCTCAAACCTGTTCACAAGCATCAGACTCACATCTCAAACCAGTTCACAAGCATCAGACTCACATCTCAAACCAGATCACAAGCATCAGACTCACATCTCAAACCAGTTCACAAGCATCAGACTCACATCTCAAACCAGATCACAAGCATCAGACTCACATCTCAAATCAGTTCACAAGCATCAGACTCACATCTCAAACCAGTTCACAAGCATCAGACTCACATCTCAAACCAGTTCACAAGCATCAGACTCACATCTCAAACCAGTTCACAAGCATCAGACTCACATCTCAAACCAGTTCACAAGCATCAGACTCACATCTCAAACCAGTTCACAAGCATCAGACTCACATCTCAAACCAGTTCACAAGCATCAGACTCACATCTCAAACCTGTTCACAAGCATCAGACTCACATCTCAAACCAGTTCACAAGCATCAGACTCACATCTCAAACCAGTTCACAAGCATCAGACTCACATCTCAAACCAGTTCACAAGCATCAGACTCACATCTCAAACCAGTTCACAAGCATCAGACTCACATCTCAAACCAGTTCACAAGCATCAGACTCACATCTCAAACCTGTTCACAAGCATCAGACTCACATCTCAAACCAGTTCACAAGCATCAGACTCACATCTCAAACCAGTTCACAAGCATCAGACTCACATCTCAAACCAGTTCACAAGCATCAGACTCACATCTCAAACCAGTTCACAAGCATCAGACTCAATACTCATAATTGCATGAAGCTTTCCGCATTAAAAAATGTCTCCATCATCCAGCTCTCCATCGTCTCGCTCACTAAAAAGCCGGAACCCAGAACGCATCCCCGGTAGCAAAGCGGTGGTGAAGCTTGCTGTCGTGTTTGTCCCATCCTACCCTGTGCTGCGGCCCCGCCCTTTCGAACGTAGCGCAGCTCTTCTCAAGCTTGCTCAGCTCAAATTCCCCAGTTGCCGTGCTCAGCTCACGGATGCAGGGACGAGCTGGCGAATGCCGCTCAGTCAGGCAGGCAGGCGGGGGGCAACAGCGAGGTTGAGTGAAAATCGGTTGCGATAGTCAGCCAGTGAGCTTCTCAACGGGAGAGGCAATGCAATGAAAATAAGTCAGAGGAAAAATCTTAACTGCCTTTGAAGAAAATGTAAAAACGTAAGAAGCAAATGGCTGCATGGCGTAGCGAGTCAGACTTCAAAGAGGATTTATGATCCTGAGCGCTCATTAGTTTTCATTGAGTAGTGCCGCTTTTTTATTGAGATTTGTTGGGGAAGTTTCCCGTTTCAATGGGAATAATGATTAAAATTGAAGTCTGCGTTGGGGACAGAGGTAGAAAATAGAAAATGTAGTAAGAGAGGTAGGGAGATGAAGAGAGATAATGGGAGAGAGGTAGGGAGATGAAGGGAGACAGGTAAGAAGATGAAGGGAGAAAGGTATTGAGATGAAGGGACAATAATTAGAGAGAATGGAGGGATAGCGGCAAGGAGATGAAGGGAGAGAGGTAGGGAGATGAAGGGAGAGCGATGGGGGTGTGGCAGAGCAGGCAAAACGGCATATTACTGTGACCAAATTCGCAGCTTAACTTTGTCAAACTCGTCCCAATACCCCGAGTTGCTGCTAGCAAAGCAAAGTCCTCTAGAAGAGTCACCGCCCAAGAAATCAAAGAAGCAATTCAAAACTCTCTGCTCCGGTTTCCATAGCTCTTGGGGGGGAGTGGCTATTGTCGTCAGTCTCAGGTCAAACACTGCGTGTGAATCGCAATCAAATCTTTGAATAGCTTTTCGCCTTCACATGTTAAGCCCCCCTCCCCAGACACAGCAATTGTTCTTCCGTATTCCGAGTGTCCAAATCCCATTTCAATCTGAGCGTTTGTTCTGTAGCAGAAATTCTCCGGCAACAGATGTAACTTTTGGGGGAGGGGAGCACTGCAAACCCTTCTGATCCTGGGGAATTACTAAGGCAGAGCACTCGCCATTTCATTCGGGTCTCATTCTGTTGCTAGGGGGAAATTCGTGTTGAAATCTCCGTTGGCTTTGCTTTCCCTGTCAGCGCAATTTAAATCAAACTGTCTGTCTGCCTTGGGTAGGGCGAAAGCAGATTTTCTCACATTGAAAGCCAATGATTTACAACTGTTTTCCACCGCTGCAACCCGCTCTTGAGAGTCTCAGTTCTGTTTTAGATAGATAGATAGATAGATAGATAGAATAGACAGTCAGACAGATTGCAGCAGCAGTAAGCAGTGGGATAACGGGCTCCAGTAAAAGCTACTGGATAATCTCGATGAGAGGCGGCCTGATTTGATGGGATTTCCGGCCTGTCAGCCGCTCAAATACCTCTGACTGGCTTAAGGGATTTTCAACGTTATTCACGCCACTAGGTCTGTCTGTCTGGAATGGACCTCTCTGTCAGATTTGACCTCGAAGAAGTTTCTTAGCTGAGCAGTTTTGGAAATTTTGCATACTCCCGTCTGGAAGCGCAGTCAGTCACGATTTTTAATCTTGTCGTCAGTTTTAACCCCACCACTGCCGTCTCTAATCACGACGCTCACTCATCACTGGCATCTCTAATCACCCCGCTCACTCATCACTGGCATCTCTAATCACCCCGCTCACTCATCACTGGCATCTCTAATCACCCCGCTCACTCATCACTGGCATCTCTAATCACCCCGCTCACTCATCACTGGCATCTCTAATCACCCCGCTTACTCATCACTGGCATCTCTAATCACCCCGCTTACTCATCACTGGCATCTCTAATCACCCCGCTCACTCATCACTGGCATCTCTAATCACCCCGCTCACTCATCACTAACATCTCTAATCACCCCGCTCACTCATCACTGGCATCTCTAATCACCCCGCTCACTCATCACTGGCATCTCTAATCACCCGCTCACTCATCACTGGCATCTCTAATCACCCCGCTTACTCATCACTGGCATCTCTAATCACCCCGCTCACTCATCACTGGCATCTCTAATCACCCCGCTCACTCATCACTGGCATCTCTAATCACCCCGCTCACTCATCACTGGCATCTCTAATCACCCGCTTACTCATCACTGGCATCTCTAATCACCCCGCTCACTCATCACTGGCATCTCTAATCACCCCGCTCACTCATCACTGGCATCTCTAATCACCCGCTCACTCATCACTGGCATCTCTAATCACCCCGCTCACTCATCACTGGCATCTCTAATCACCCGCTCACTCATCACTGGCATCTCTAATCACCCCGCTCACTCATCACTGGCATCTCTAATCACCCCGCTTACTCATCACTGGCATCTCTAATCACCCCGCTCACTCATCACTGGCATCTCTAATCACCCCGCTCACTCATCACTGGCATCTCTAATCACCCCGCTTACTCATCACTGGCATCTCTAATCACCCCGCTCACTCATCACTGGCATCTCTAATCACCCCGCTCACTCATCACTGGCATCTCTAATCACCCCGCTTACTCATCACTGGCATCTCTAATCACCCCGCTCACTCATCACTGGCATCTCTAATCACCCCGCTCACTCATCACTGGCATCTCTAATCACCCCGCTTACTCATCACTGGCATCTCTAATCACCCCGCTTACTCATCACTGGCATCTCTAATCACCCCGCTCACTCATCACTGGCATCTCTAATCACCCCGCTCACTCATCACTGGCATCTCTAATCACCCCGCTCACTCATCACTGGCATCTCTAATCACCCCGCTCACTCATCACTGGCATCTCTAATCACCCGCTTACTCATCACTGGCATCTCTAATCACCCCGCTCACTCATCACTGGCATCTCTAATCACCCGCTCACTCATCACTGGCATCTCTAATCACCCCGCTCACTCATCACTGGCATCTCTAATCACCCCGCTTACTCATCACTGGCATCTCTAATCACCCCGCTCACTCATCACTGGCATCTCTAATCACCCCGCTCACTCATCACTGGCATCTCTAATCACCCCGCTTACTCATCACTGGCATCTCTAATCACCCCGCTCACTCATCACTGGCATCTCTAATCACCCAGCTGACTCATCACTGGCATCTCTAATCACCCCGCTTACTCATCACTGGCATCTCTAATCACCCCGCTCACTCATCACTGGCATCTCTAATCACCCGCTCACTCATCACTGGCATCTCTAATCACCCCGCTCACTCATCACTGGCATCTCTAATCACCCAGCTTACTCATCACTGGCATCTCTAATCACCCCGCTCACTCATCACTGGCATCTCTAATCACCCCGCTTACTCATCACTGGCATCTCTAATCACCCGCTCACTCATCACTGGCATCTCTAATCACCCCGCTCACTCATCACTGGCATCTCTAATCACCCCGCTTACTCATCACTGGCATCTCTAATCACCCGCTCACTCATCACTGGCATCTCTAATCACCCCGCTCACTCATCACTGGCATCTCTAATCACCCCGCTCACTCATCACTGGCATCTCTAATCACCCGCTCACTCATCACTGGCATCTCTAATCACCCCGCTCACTCTCCCGCCCTCCAGTGAACTCAACAGCAGATGGCCAACCCGACTTCAACGCTGGACAACGGCACCGCTCTCGAGTGCGACCCGGTCCCTTCGCTGCTGGCCGCCCTGTCCAGCAGGTACCCGGACGTGCACAAATACCTGGCCACCTTCGTGTGCAGCCTGGGCGTCACCACCAACCTGGTGAACATCGCTGTGTTCGCACAGCCTTCGATGCGCAACCCCACCAACACCCTGCTGACCGCTCTGGCCCTGTCTGACTGCCTCATGTCCACCGTCTACCTGCCGTTCTGCCTCTACTTCACCATGAACAGCCGGCTGAAGCTGGACTGTCCGGAGCCGTTGCCATGGCAACTGTTTCTATGGGCTCAGCTGTGCGTGACAATCTTTGCTCACGCCTGCAGCTCTTGGATCACCGTAGCCCTGGCCACCTTCCGCTTGGTGTACATCGAGCTGCCGGTCCGGAGCAAGCAGCTGTGCACCGGCCGCACCGCCCGACTCGCCATCGCCCTGGCCGCCGCCGCCTCCGTCGGCATGGTGGTGCCGAACGCTCTCGGGCATCACGTGGTGCCCACGGACGCGGAGACCGTGTCTCTGCGCCAGCACTCCTGCCAGCTGGACATCAACGGGTCCTATTACACATTCGGGCTGAAATTTTCGCAGGACTCAGTGTTGAGCAGTCTGAACTTCTGGATAATGGGCATCGGCATCAAATTCCTGCCAGTCCTGCTGCTCACCGTGCTCAGCATCTTTCTGATTAGATCACTGAAACGGACCGACGAGAGGCGGCGGACTCTGCGCTCCGGAGCCAAGACTGGCGCGGCAGCGGCGGCTGGCAAGCATCAGGCCGCAGCCGCCAACGATGACAAGCAGACGACTCGAACTACCAAACTGCTCACAACCATCGTGCTTGTCAGCGTAGTCAGCATCATGCCTCAGGTACGCCTGGGACACAGTGCATTGATTGGCAACTCGATAGTCGGATGACTCATCCAGCTGTGCGCACATTGACTAATCGATAGTTGGATGACTCATCCAGCTGTGCGTACATTGGATAATCGATAGTCGGATGACTCATCCAGCTGTGCGTACATTAGCTAATCGATAGTCGGATGACTTATCCAGCTGTGCGTACATTGGATAATCGATAGTCGGATGACTCATCCAGCTGTGCGTACATTAGCTAATCGATAGTCGGATGACTCATCCAGCTGTGCGTACATTAGCTAATCGATAGTCGGATGACTCATCCAGCTGTGCGCACATTAGCTAATCAGTAGTCGGATGACTCATCCAGCTGTGTGTACATTGGCTAATCGATAGTTGGATGACTCATCCAGCTGTGCGTACATTGACTAATCGATAGTTGGATGACTCATCCAGCTGTGCGTACATTAGCTAATCAGTAGTCGGATGACTCATCCAGCTGTGCGTACATTAGCTAATCGATAGTCGGATGACTCATCCAGCTGTGCGCACATTAGCTAATCAGTAGTCGGATGACTCATCCAGCTGTGTGTACATTGGCTAATCGATAGTCGGATGACTCATCCAGCTGTGCGTACA
This sequence comes from Macrostomum lignano, assembly GCA_002269645.1. Classification (NCBI taxonomy): domain Eukaryota; kingdom Metazoa; phylum Platyhelminthes; family Macrostomidae; genus Macrostomum; species Macrostomum lignano. Next base: position 106,032 of record NIVC01001291.1, read on the forward strand.
TTGACTAATCGATAGTTGGATGACTCATCCAGCTGTGCGTACATTAGCTAATCAGTAGTCGGATGACTCATCCAGCTGTGCGTACATTAGCTAATCAGTAGTCGGATGACTCATCCAGCTGTGCGTACATTGGATAATCGATAGTCGGATGACTCATCCAGCTGTGCGCACATTGGCTAATCGATAGTCGGATGACTCATCCAGCTGTGCGTATATTAGATAATCGATAGTCGGATGACTCATCCAGCTGTGCGCACATTGGCTAATCGATAGTCGGATGACTCATCCAGCTGTGCGTATATTGGATAATCGATAGTCAGATGACTCATCCAGCTGTGCGCACATTAGCTAATCGATAGTTGGATGACTCATCCAGCTGCGTGAACACCCTCTCTAATCTTGCTGCACATTCAAGTGCATGAATGAGAAAGACACTAAGCAGTATTATTACAGACAATCATATAAAACTGCTGAACAAACTACCACTGCTACGGCTGGTATTAATCTTCAAGCCGGCTGTGCATCCGTTTCACAGAGCCCGATGACTTCAGCTGGGATCTTGCCCTATCGACATGAGAGGAATTTACCTGTAGGCCCACGGAAGGAAGACACAACTACACTTATAAGCGGACGGGAAGCAGTGTTATGATTTATCGGCTATGCATCATCAGTGCAGTGGGTTTCCGTGTACCTTGGGGCCAGCGGAGAGAGGCAAAGTCATGCTGGGGAGTTTTGTTTGGCCGAAACTCGAAGCTGGCACCGTGGCAGGGCGGCTGAGGATAATCTGCCCTCCCGTGGAATTGTTGTTCCGCAATCGGAGAACAATGTTGATCCCCTGCCTGGGAAGATAGATGCGACTAGGGGGGGGGGGGGCTCCTGTTTCGGGCTGAATTTCTCTGTTGCACCAAAGACCCGGGGATTCGGATTGGACTTACCTTGGATGCAATGAACTGTGCTCTGTTAATCACCTGTAGTTCTGGAATTCACTCAGAATTTCTCATCGTCTGTGAAATTCTCTTTCGAGGATTAACGAAAAGACGAATAAATTGGCGGACAAGTCCCGCGATAGGTCTTTCGAGAGGGGGTCCTTTGATACTATCTACTCGGGAATTCATACGCGAATCTCGCACCTTGTAAATGATTAAACAGACAGACAGACAGACAGACAGACAGACAGACAGACAGACAGACAGACAGACAGACAGACAGACAGACAGACAGACAGACAGACAGACAGACAGACAGACAGACAGACAGAAAGACAGACAGACAGACAGACAGACAGACAGACAGACAGACAGACAGACAGACAGACAGACAGACAGACAGACAGACAGACAGACAGACAGACAGACAGAAAGACACTAAGACAGACAGACAGACAGACAGACAGACAGACAGACAGACAGACAGACAGACAGACAGACAGACAGAAAGACAGACAGACAGACAGACAGACAGACAGACAGACAGACAGACAGACAGACAGACAGACAGACAGACAGACAGACAGACAGACAGACAGACAGACAGACAGACAGACAGACAGACAGGAAGACAAGGAAGACTTTCCCTTCCCCGCAGTCTGCACTCTCCCACTCTGTTTCCAGGGACTCATTAAATCGCTCAGAAAATGAGTGTTTCAGCTCGCACCTGAGACTCGAGCCTTTGCACCTGTCAAAGAAAAATTCTTTAAGAACTAAGATAAGCTAGGGCATATAGGAAGGGGACTCAAACGGATGTAAAATTGCTCCTGACAGCTCTGAAGACAGACAGGTAGATCGGAGAGCAAGCTCAGGAAGTCACTTCCGAATCCATATAGTGCCTTAATCCCGTTTTGCGTTTCACGGTTGAATCTTTTGAAGGGCCGTGGAGGGGAGAGAAGAGTCCTCGCTGCCCGAGCTGTCCCCGCGGCGAAACAGCGGCTGGAGGCGGGGTACTCAAAAGAAAGTATATCGTGGGATCAAGGATTTCTCCTACTTGACTTCTTCGCAGTGGAAGAGAGCCGGAGAGCCCTATTAGAAATAGTGCGGGAGAGAGTCTGAGCCGAGGGAGTGAAGTCACCCGACAATCAGGTGGCGAAGTGCATCGATAAAACCGCATTAATTTTATTTTCCAAGATTTGCCAAGCCAGCTCAGTATAGCATATCAGTATAGGCCGGTCGCGGGTCAACTTTTTTCGGCGAAATCTCTGCCCAACTCGGACAGCCGGTCTCCAACTTTTAACCGCGGGACCCCTCTATCTGCTCTGGCCATCTCTTCCTTCTGCCTCTGGTAATTTAACTGCAGTCGCATATAAGGTTTACTTTGCAGCCACTCGTATGAGTCTTCTGCCATCTTCTATACGCTTAGCGATCGGTCGGGTGGGTCAAGCCCGTCGGGGCGCTGGGTCTCTGTTTAGACTGGCTGGTGCAGTTTATCTAGCAATCACGACTTACTTTGACTGACTGACTGACTGACTTACAGTCAGCCGGTGTTGCTATCCTCTGTTCGTTCACCTGCCTTTTCCGCTCCGTTCCGCTCTCTTTCTCTCTCTGTCACTCTGTCCCCCCTGAGTATGTCGCAACTGTCGCTTATATCAGAGCCGAAGATTAATTTAGGGGGTGAAAACCTGTCAGTGACTATTAGCACACCTCAGTCTTTGACGCCAGCTGACTAATAGAGGGAGGGCAAGGCGGTGTTTTAGTCGAGGGCAGCGCTGCGACTGTGTCACGGATGCGAAGCTGAGATCGATGGTCTGTGAAGACGCACAGAGGCGAAGAAGGGACTGATAAACACGGTTCCTCCTGGGCATTGATTTTTATTAAGAAAAACGCAGCAGAAAAACCCGCAATATCGTAACTGTTGAGCCCGTGAGCCCGTGGAGTCGTGAGCACAGAAACACCCGACTGGCTTCTATGGCCACGACCGTTCATGGACTACTGAGACTGAACACCTGGAATGAAAACCATCATCTGGATTGAGCAGGATTCCGATATTTGCGGTATAGTCCGTGTCGCGTTGCCATCGGTATGTTGAGAGAAGGCGAGAATTCACACCACGGACCATCGAGCTAAGGGACCATCGAGCTAAGGGACCATCGAGCTAAGGGACCATCGAGCTAAGGGACCATCGAGCTAAGGGACCATCGAGCTAAGGGACCATCGAGCTAAGGGACCATCGAGCTAAGGGACCATCGAGCTAAGGGACCATCGAGCTAAGGGACCATCGAGCTAAGGGACCATCGAGCTAAGGGACCATCGAGCTAAGGGACCATCGAGCTAAGGGACCATCGAGCTAAGGGACCATCGAGCTAAGGGACCATCGAGCTAAGGGACCATCGAGCTAAGGGACCATCGAGCTAAGGGACCATCGAGCTAAGGGACCATCGAGCTAAGGGACCATCGAGCTAAGGGACCATCGAGCTAAGGGACCATCGAGCTAAGGGACCATCGAGCTAAGGGACCATCGAGCTAAGGGACCATCTAGCTAAGGGACCATCGAGCTAAGGGACCATCTAGCTAAGGGACCATCGAGCTAAGGGACCATCGAGCTAAGGGACCATCGAGCTTGATACTCCTCGACATTAAACGTCGAATCTGAAGCAGCATTTTAGACACTCGAAACGTAATAACCGCAAAAGCAGCAGCCAGGGGATTTTCCTTAGCATCTGAAGAGCCAATTTGTAAAATTAAAGCTTTATGAAAATCATTTTCAGAGAACAGACATACAAGCGGACCACACACACACTTCTCTTCCGCCTCCCCAGTGCCATGACCCAGCATTAATAAGCTCTTCTGAGCCTCTCTTTGACAGCTCGCCAGGAGCTTTCGTTAGCTGAGCATCTGCAACATCAGAGTTTGTCTGTCTTCTAATAGTAAATCCAGCGCTCAGCTCCCTGCAGCCCCATTCTTTGAACAAGTTCTGCTTCCGTAGTTCACCACTGCGGTCTCCCCAGTCCTGTCCCCCCCACCTCCTTCGCCCGTCCTCCGCATGCCGCATGAGCCGCATGATGGAGAAATCGATGTGACGTCTGCGCTGTGCAGAGAGCGGAGGCGGAGGAGGCGGGCTGAGGCAGCGTGGCGACTTCTTCAATCAAGCCAGGAGATGACAGGAAGGAGAGGCGACTCCCCCCCCCGGGTTGAAGGGAAAGTGCAGCCGTCTCCATCCTCATCGACAAATACGCCGAACCGCCGCGTGCACCAGCGGGAGCATAATTAACATCCCCGCGAAGGTGACAATAAAAATCTCATTGCTTCCGATAGGCAGAAAACTGCCTCCGGAAGTGTTGAGAAGGAACAATTCTCTTTTTATTGTTTGCCTCCATTTCAGACTTGAAACTTTTTTACACTTACCGGTGTTGTTTGCCTGCACAGCTCCAACCCATTAACCTGAACCTCTAGGTTTTCGTCAGACTGTCAGAGACACTCCAATGCACCCTGACTCTCAGTGCATCCCGCAGACACTCCAATGCACCCCCTGACTCTCAGTGCATCCCGCAGACACTCCAATGCACCCCCTGACTCTCAGTGCATCCCGCAGACACTCCAATGCACCCTGACTCTCAGTGCATCCCGCAGACACACCAATGCACCCTGACTCTCAGTGCATCCCGCAGACACTCCAATGCACCCCCTGACTCTCAGTGCATCCCGCAGACACTCCAATGCACCCCCTGACTCTCAGTGCATCCCGCAGACACTCCAATGCACCCTGACTCTCAGTGCATCCCGCAGACACTCCAATGCACCCTGACTCTCAGTGCATCCCGCAGACACACCAATGCACCCTGACTCTCAGTGCATCCCGCAGACACACCAATGCACCCTGACTCTCAGTGCATCCTGCAGACACACCAATGCACCCTGACTCTCAGTGCATCCTGCAGACACTCCAATGCACCCCTGAAGCATCGCAAAATTCTGCTTGGGATAATCAAACAGAATCGTCTGTGTTGCTCTTCTCAAAGCGCTTCCGACAGAAGTGCTTGATTATGTACAGACTAAAAGCAGAGAGACTCACTAGGCTGAGCAGGCAGGTGAGGCAGTGGGCGACACAGGCAATACAAAATGCTGTTCAATCAAAAGACAGCGGCTCGCTGAGCTGGAAGCAAAATTTCGCAAACACAGACAAAATGGAGAGCAGAGAGAGACAGAGAAGGCACAGTTTAAATTGTTATCCGATCAGGCCCTTCTAGTGGAAAATTGGCAGAATAAAAAAATGGAAATTGAAAATTAAACGAGAAATGCTAGTAGGAGATGCGGATATGAGCCGTAGGATGACACAGTGCCAACTCGAGCGAGAGGATTTTCTACGTCCCCCCCCGCCTAGAAACAATAGGCCGGCTCGGCTCGAGGGCTCAAAATCCAGGAAATAGAATTTTAATTAAAAAGCAGCAATAGCAGGTGCTTCCAGCGGGCACTGAGTCCTCCCTGTTGTGACAGGGTTGGCTTTTGACTCTCTGAATCTCTATTTATCCTCATCTCTCTGCCCCGGTCCCCTTTTGTCATTTTCAGTAGTCCCATTGTCTGTCTGGCATTCAGTCTCCCTGCAAATGCTCCCCATTTCCAGCTTCTAATTAACAGAGTGCGCCACTTGAGGCATTACTATAGAAATCTGTTCACTTGGATGCTTCTTGTTTTGTTGTGAGTGAAGCAAAGCACAGTTAAATTGTGTAGGACTCGAGCTTACGTGGGTAGGTCAATCTTGAAAGGCTTCAGGGAGAGTCTGTAGAGGCTTCAGGGAGAGTCACTGAAGGCTTGAGGGAGAGTAGGTGAAGGCTTGAGGGAGAGTCGGTGGAGGAGGTCTCACGGAGAGTCGGTAGAGGCTTCAGGGAGAGCCGGTAGAGTTTTCAGGGAGAGTCAGTGGAGGCTTCAGGGAAAGTCGGTGAAGGCTTCAGGGACAAGGACGACTAAAGTAACGTATATACTTAAGTAGTCCTTGTTCAGGGAGAGTCGGTGGAGGCTTCAGGGACAGCGGTGAAGGCTTCGGAGAGAGCCGGTAGAGGCTTCAGGGAGAGTCGGTACAGGCTTCAGGGAGAGTCGGTGAAGGCTTCAGGGAGAGTAGGTGGAGGAGGTCTCATGGAGAGTCGGAGGAGGCTTCAGGAGAGTCGTCGGAGGTCTCAGGGAGAGTCGGTAGAGGCTTCAGGGAGAGTCAGTGGAGGCTCAGGGAGAGTCGGTAGAGGCTCAAGGAGAGTTGAGTGAATTTTCAACTCAACTGACGCAACTGACGGACTGCCGTTATCAAAGGCCCCTCTTTGTTGTGCTAAATAAGAAAGAGAATAAAAATGCTTGGATAAAATCAGCTTTAATAGAGCTTCTCGATTGACTTCAATTGCTTTAACATTCTCGAGTTTCTTTCAACTGGCTCCGGGTCTTTTCACTATGGCTCCGGGTCTCATTCACAATGGCTCCGGGTCTCATTCACAATGGCACCGGGTCTCATTCACAAATGGCTCCGGGTCTCATTCACAATGGCTCCGGGTCTCATTCACAATGGCGCCGGGTCTCATTCACAAATGGCGCCGGGTCTCATTCACAATGGCTCCGGGTCTCATTCACAATGGCGCCGGGTCTCATTCACAATGGCTCCGGGTCTCATTCACAATGGCTCCGGGTCTCATTCACAATGGCTCCGGGTCTCATTCACAATGGCTCCGGGTATTTTCACTATGGCTCCGGGTCTCATTCACAATGGCTCCGGGTCTCATTCACAATGGCTCCGGGTCTTTTCACTATGGCTCCGGGTCTTTTCACTATGGCTCCGGGTCTCATTCACAATGGCTCCGGGTATTTTCACAATGGCTCCGGGTCTCATTCACAATGGCTCCGGGTCTTTTCACTATGGCTCCGGGTCTTTTCACTATGGCTCCGGGTCTCATTCACAATGGCTCCGGGTATTTTCACAATGGCTCCGGGTCTCATTCACAATGGCTCCGGGTCTCATTCACGATGGCTCCGGGTCTTTTCACTATGGCTCCGGGTCTCATTCACAATGGCTCCGGGTCTCATTCACAATGGCTCCGGGTCTCATTCACAATGGCGCCGGGTCTCAGTCTCAATGGCTCCGGGTCTCATTCACAATGGCGCCGGGTCTCATTCACAATGGCGCCGGGTCTCATTCACAATGGCTCCGGGTCTCATTCACAATGGCTCCGGGTCTCATTCACAATGGCTCCGGGTCTCATTCACGATGGCTCCGGGTCTCATTCACAATTGGCGCCGGGTCTCATTCACAATGGCGCTCATTCACAATGGAACTGGGTCTCATTCACAATGGCGCTCATTCACAATGGCACCGGGTCTCATTCACAATGGCGCTCATTCACAATGGCACCGGGTCTCATTCACAATGGCGCCGGGTCTCATTCACGATGGCTCCGGGTCTCATTCACAATTGGCGCCGGGTCTCATTCACAATGGCGCTCATTCACAATGGCACCGGGTCTCATTCACAATGGCGCCGGGTCTCATTCACAATGGCGTGTCCCACTTGAGCTCATCAAATCCCCAACTCCCCATCCCGCTGCCCAGGCGGTCATGTTCTTCCTGCTCGGCTCTTCATCGAACAAGAACTGCTTCTCCAAGCGCTTCTACGACCCCCTTGGCGATGTATTCGACCTGATGACGCTGTTCAACCACAGCATCAACTTCTTCTTTTACTACGGCATGTCCGAGCAGTTCCGGCAGGCTCTCGCCGCCCTCCTGGCCACCCCATGCCGGCCGGTGGCGGCCCGCCTGCAGCGCCGCAGGCAGCAGCCGCAGCCGCCGGCGACTTCAAGCCGCGGTCCGTCGGCCCCCGGCTACGCGCCGGTGAACGTCCACGGCGGGGACGACGGCCCGCATCCGGCCGAAGAGGACGAGGAGGTTGACGACGACCACATAGGCGGCGACTGTCGGCTGCGATTCGCCGAAACAAATTTTTGAGCAGTCAAGCTGTGGCGACAATTTGAACAAATGAATGTACTTTTAATGAAACCCTAACGGCAACGATTTCCTGGTAGAAACTGTCAACAGGTAGCCCGGGTCACCTGCTGGTAGGCCTTGTCAACAGGTAAACTCCGGTCAACAGGTAGATCCTGTTAACAGGTAGCCCAGGTCACCTGGTAGGCCTTGTCAACAGTCAAACCCTGTCAACAGGTAGCCCAGGTCACCTGGTAGGCCTTGTCAACAGTCAAACCCTGTCAACAGGTAGACCCTGTCAACAGGTAGACCCTGTCAACAGGTAGACCCTGTCAACAGGTAGACCCTGTCAATAGGTAGACGCTGTCAACAGGTAGACGCTGTCAACAGGTAGACCCTGTCAACAGGTAGACCCTGTCAACAGGTAGACCCTGTCAACAGGTAGACCCTGTCAACAGGTAGACCCTGTCAACAGGTAGACCCTGTCAATAGGTAGACGCTGTCAACAGGTAGACCCTGTCAACAAGTAGACCCTGTCAACAGGTAGACCCTGTCAATAGGTAGACCCTGTCAATAGGTAGACCCTGTCAATAGGTAGACCCTGTCAATAGGTAGACCCTAGACCCTGTCAACAGGTAGAGGGCAAAGAACAAGTAAACTATGCACTTCGAAATCAAAATCCAGTCTTTTCATATCCGCATAGTTTCCAAGGACTGCTAAATTAAACTTTAAATAGTCCCGGTTCCCATCCAGACGGCACTGGGTTTGGGGCTAGCTAGCTAAACCAGTTAAGTGTAAACAAACGAGCAAATACTCTATTCTTACTACTTGTACATATCAGCGTGAAAATGCTCTCTATAAAACGCTTGAACTTCTAAAAAATTGAAATGTGTTTATTTTTAAGCGGAAATATTTTAGTTCACTGGCGTATAGTTTCTTTCTTGGAAAGGCACGATCTTATTGTCCAGAGTTGATGTTCGTCGCTCTTCTTGTTTAGTGAAGCCCCTTATTCATACTCGTCCAGCAAGGGCTTATTTTTCCTTGTCAGTAGTACAATTTCGTGTCTGTGAAGAACTATTTTGCCAGCGCGATGATACTACTCATAGTAGGTTTCTATTAACTAATGTGTTTTTGTCGAGTTCCCTTATGCATCGATATCAATCTGACAATTCCTATGTACTTTATTGGTGTCATATTACTACATCAATGTAATGATAGTGATCGGTTTATAAAGATCACAGTTTAAGTAGATGGATTTGTTTTTAGAAAATTCGACACTGCTAAGATGGGGAAAATTAATGTAAAACATCAAACTATAGCTGACATTATTTGATCGGAGGATCATGTGCTGGAGATGTCACAGGGTGCTCTATCATGTGCTGGAGATGTCACAGGGTGCCCTATCATGTGCTGGAGATGTAACAGGGTGCCCTATCATGTGCTGGAGATGTAACAGGGTGCCCTATCATGTGCTGGAGCTGTCACATGGTGCCCTATCATGTGCTGGAGATGTCACAGGGTGCTCTATCATGTGCTGGAGATGTAACAGGGTGCCCTATCATGTGCTGGAGATGTAACAGGGTGCCCTATCATGTGCTGGAGCTGTCACATGGTGCCCTATCATGTGCTGGAGATGTCACAGGGTGCTCTATCATGTGCTGGAGATGTAACAGGGTGCCCTATCATGTGCTGGAGATGTAACAGGGTGCCCTAGCATGTGCTGGAGATGTCACAGGGTGCCTTATCATGTGCTGGAGATGTCACAGGGTGCCCTATCATGTGCGGGAGCTGTCACAGGGTGCCCTATCATGTGCGGGAGCTGTCACAGGGTGCCCTAGCATGTGCGGGAGCTGTCACAGGGTGCCCTATCATGTGCGGGAGCTGTCACAGGGTGCGGGAATACACGAATACACTAAGAGTACAAAAGTGTCAATAAATTTATTAGCCAAAAGCCAGAGCCCAGCGCCGTCTCAAGGCTCAGTCCTTGTAGGCCTTGGCGGGATCGGCCTGCTGGCTCTTCCAGTCGCTGAAGCTACCGCTGTAAACTCCCACATTGGTGAAGTTCAGCTTGGCCAGAGCATCGGCAGCCATGCCAGCCCTCTTGCCAGCCATGCAGGAGGTGATAATCTGATCGCCCGCTTTCGGCTTGTCTCCATGGTAACGAGCTTTGAACTTGGAGTCCGGCAGTTGCATCGCCTCGGCGACCTCGCTGTGCGGCACGTGGATGTACTTCGGGTACCGGCCGTGGGTGTCCAGCTCCTCCTGGGTGCGAACGTCCAGCAGGCAGCCGCTGTTTGTCTTCAGCATCTTCACCACCTCATCGTAGCTCACTGGCTTGGCCATGGCTTAGCAAAATATACGTAACTGTTGCCGCAGCAGTCGGTTAAGAAGGCTGGAATTCACCGCGGGTTTTGTTAAACAACTAACTATTTCTGCTTTTGTCTGTCAGCATCTTGATGCTGTCACTGAGAAGAGGGGAAATAAGGATAGACAGTTTGGCTAAGAGAATAGTTGGCATACTCGTACTTCAGTTTCTATGGGCCAGGCAAGGGGGGGGGCTTTAGAACTACAAACTCACGAGCCAGCAACAGCTTAGCAGTTCCGCTTTTCCTGATGGCTTCTTCTTCTGCTACATCTCCCCTCCTCCATCCCATCCCCTTCCCCTCCTCCATCCCCTCCCCTCCTCCATCCCATCCCCTTCCCCTCCTCCATCCCATCCCCTTCCCTCCTCCATCCCCTCCCCTCCTCCCCTCCTCCATCTCCTCCCCCTTCCCCTCCTCCATCTCCTCCCCTCTTCCCCTCCTCCATCCCCTCCTCTCCTCGCCTCCTCCATCCCCTCCCCTCCTCCCCTCCTCCATCCCATCCCCTCCCCTCCTCCCCTCCTCCATCCCCTCCCCTCCTCCCCTCCTCCATCCCCTCCCCTCCTCCCCTCCTCCATCCCCTCCCCTCCTCCCCTCCTCCATCCCATCCCCTCCCTCCTCCCCTCCTCCATCCCCTCCCCTCCTCCCCTCCTCCATCCCCTCCCCTCCTCCCCTCCTCCATTTCCTCCCCTCCTCCCCTCCTCCATCCCCTCCCCTCCTCCCTCCTCCATCCCCTCCCCTCCTCCCCTCCTCCATCCCCTCCCCTCCTCCCCTCCTCCATTTCCTCCCCTCTTCCCCTCCTCCATCCCCTCCTCTCCTCGCCTCCTCCATCTCTGTCTTCCATTTCTACTTGCATGCAACTCCTCGGCATCTGCTCCTACTCATATCCGACAGGAGCTCGGTGACTGCCAAAGTGGATGCCGTTAATTAATCTGCTTGAAAAACGAATGGAACACTGCGCCATTTGAGCTATTCGACTCAATCAGTTTCCGACTTCCCAATTAATGATTGTCAATATAAATAATGCTTACTGGATGAATATCATTGAAATACATTTTCTATCCTTGCCTATCCATCACTGACAAGTGGGAGCCGGTGCGCTTCATCTCTGCCAGAATCATTCCCAGCCTCCGCTGTTGCAGATATGCTAATCAGGCCCGGTTTTCCAATTAGCTAAACAGGATTCTAAACTCAAAGCATCCATCGATAATCGGTCATTTTTATGACCATCTCAGCCGTGGCTGGGAAATACCAGTATGATAAATCCGCTTTGAAAATCTGCTTGCTCGCCTGACCGAGGGTTTGGGAAAAAGAGAGAAATGATAGAAAATTTGCATATCATTTATCATTTAATCATATTTTAGGCTTTGAAATAATAAACAAATAAAATTCAGATCCTCTTGCAACTCACCCGAAGTTATTTAGCCGCTAACTAATTCCGTCAGGCGGTTGGGAAATCACTTGAGCCGAGAAAGCAAGATATTCAGCTTTTATCAGTCTCTCTCTGTGTCTCTGACTAAGCAAATCTCTCACTGTACTCCCATATGCACACTGCAGGTCCGCAGTTTGGGGCTGATGAGGGGTAAGGATTGTAGGGTTGGCCTGCGTCACAGTTACAGCGTGTACAAGTGTACACTCAACTGCTTTCCAGTTTAAACCTGCCTGTCTGTCTGGTTCTGCGGCAAATCTGGTGTGAAATTCCTAAATGCCCTTCACTTCTTATCGCTAATGCGAGCACGCAGTATGGCATGCTTAGCCTCTTGAGATATGTTACAGAAAATTTCGGCTAAGGGGGGTAATTGCTTGGTTACCAAGAGTACTGTAATACAATTTGTTCTTTGAGAAAGCGACAAGAAAAAAACAGTTTTTCTATGAACACTATAGCAGAATAGAAATTAGTTGGATTGCTAAACTATCCAGGTATGGGTTAATATATCGAATGGATTGCTAATCTATCCAGGTATTGATTAATATATCGAATGGATTGCTAATCTATCCAGGTATTGATTAATATATCGAATGGATCGCTAATCTATCCAGGTATTGATTAATATATATCAAATGGATTGCTAATCTATCCAGGTATGGGTTAATATATCGAATGGATTGCTAATCTATCCAGGTATTGATTAATATATATCAAATGGATTGCTAATATATCCAGGTATGGGTTAATATATCGAATGGACTGCTAATCTATCCAGGTATGGGTTAATATATATCAAATGGATTGCTAATCTATCCAGGTATGGGTTAATATATCGAATGGATTGCTAATCTATCCAGGTATTGATTAATATATATCAAATGGATTGCTAATCTATCCAGGTATGGGTTAATATATCGAATGGACTGCTAATCTATCCAGGTATGGGTTAATATATATCAAATGGATTGCTAATCTATCCAGGTATGGGTTAATATATATCAAATGGATTGCTAATCTATCCAGGTATTGGTTAATATATATCAAATGGATTGCTAATCTATCCAGGTATTGATTAATATATATCAAATGGATTGCTAATCTATCCAGGTATGGGTTAATATATCGAATGGATTGCTAATCTATCCAGGTATTGATTAATATATATCAAATGGATTGCTAATCTATCCAGGTATGGGTTAATATATCGAATGGATTGCTAATCTATCCAGGTATTGATTAATATATATCAAATGGATTGCTAATCTATCCAGGTATTGATTAATATATATCGAATGGATTGCTAATCTATCCAGGTATGGGTTAATATATCGAATGGATTGCTAATCTATCCAGGTATTGATTAATATATCGAATGGATCGCTAACCTATCCAGGTATGGGTTAATATATCGAATGGATTGCTAATCTATCCAGGTATTGATTAATATATCGAATGGATTGTTAATCTAGCCATGTATGGAACAAAATATCGAATGGATTGCAAATCTCGCCAACGCGAATGAGGGAATCAAATGGATTGCTAATCTAGCTAACAAAATTTATCGACCCTGTCGCCATAATTTACTGCGGGTGCATAACTCTGACCATGAATTTGTTGACCTTGAAGTGGTAAATAATAATAATAATAATGTTAAAATGTTAAAAATTGATGAACTTTTTTATATCAAAACAAAATTGTTCTGGAGTTTCATCGAATTTTTGTGCTCGAAAACAGTGTTGATCCGCTACTTGCAGTAGTATAATCGGTTTTTACTGCTTTTAATTTGGTGTTGAAAATTTCTACATGTGGGGTTCACAAAATCATCGATTAGTAACTTAACTTACGCTATAAAGAGGCATGCAAAGTATTCTTAGAATATCAGCTTGTTGCTTAGAATATCAGCTTGTTGCTTAGAATATCAGCTTGTTGCTTAGAATATCAGCTTGTTGCTTAGAATATCAGCTTGTTGCTTAGAATATCAGCTTGTTGCTTAGAATATCAGCTTGTTGCTTAGAATATCAGCTTGTTGCTTAGAATATCAGCTTGTTGCTTAGAATATCAGCTTGTTTTTCAAGTGTCATGTTTTTCTTTTAGAATGTGAAGAGTGTTATTTGAGCTTCGGATTGTTTTCCAAGTTTTCAGATTGTTTCATAGAATGCCCTGTTTTTTTCTTTTTGTTATTAATTTTCTTCGAATGCATTATTCTCAAAAATTCTATGATGCTTCTTTAAACGTCAGATTGCCTCAACTTTTCAAATTGCATTGTATGTTAGAATGTGAATTCATTTTTGGAATTCATTTGTCATTTTTCGAACAATGCAAAATTCAAGGACTACTTAAATGACATATATATAGGACGCAACACTCGAAATCTATGGTAAATGTTTTGAATTGTCTTAGAACATCACATTCGCACTTTTTCTAAGGATTTAAGATTGTACGCTCGTATCTATAAAATGGCGATGCTTTCTTAGAATTCACGATTGATTTTTCTTAGAATTAACTTCTTTTCTTGGAATCCGTTTTTTTTCTTGGAGCTTGATCCTTTTTTAGAATTCGATTGTTTCTTAGAATTCGATTGTTTCTTAGAATTTGATTGTTACTTAGAATGCGATTGTTTCTTAGAATTCGATTGTTTCTTAGAATTCGATTGTTGATTAGAATTCGATTGTTTCTTAGAATTCGATTGTTTCTTAGAATAGGACTGTTGATTAGAATTCGATTGTTTCTTAGAATTCGATTGTTTCTTAGAATTCGATTGTTTCTTAGAATTCGATTGTTTCTTAGAATTTGATTGTTTCGTAGAATTCGATTGTTTCTTAGAATTTGATTGTTTCTTAGAATTCGATTGTTTCTTAGAATTCGATTGTTTCTTAGAATTCGATTGTTTCTTAGAATAGGATTGTTGATTAGAATACGATTGTTTCTTAGAATTTGATTGTTTCTTTGAATACAATTGTTTATTCGAATACGATTGTTTCTTAGAATCCGATCGTTTCTTAGAATACGATTAATTCTTAGAATTCGACTACTTCTAAACAAGTCAGATTGCTTCCTAGGTCAGTATCGTCAGGTATCAAACGTAGGTGGACTCGTTCCCATCGTCGTCTCTGCCTAACTCGTTGCCATTGTCGTCCTCCTCCAGCTGATGAGCGCCGCCGCCCGACACCTGTCGCTGCGCCAGCCGCATTGTGGCTGTCAGCGGAGCCGCCGCCGAAGCAGCCGTGGCTGTTGGGCAGCCGCCGCTGAACCGCAGGTCCCAGCTCTTGGCCGCCGTGGCCTGGCCGTCCCGGTAGCGGCGCCAGACCTCCCGAGCCACATCAGCCGCCAGCAGGTCGCCGGCGCAGCGGCCGATCATGCGCAACAGGAAGACGCCATCGTGCCGCAGGAAGTGGCGCAGGAACCGGCGCGCGGTGGATCGGTCACCGGCCTGCGGCGGCACCCCGCCGGCCCTGAGATACTTCTTGAGCAGCGCCCGGCGAGACGACGGCAGGATTGATGAGACCGCCCAGGACAGGCAGGAGGCGGCGGTGAGCAGGGCCAAGGCGAACACCCAGAACCATAGGAAAATGTAGATCTTCTCGTTGAGCATATTGTTGGGCAGGACGCATTGTACCGTAAATTTGCTAGTTGTGCCAACCATATCGGCGTAGAAGTCGCACCTGGTTGACAAGGCGAATTCTGGTATAGAAGCGCATAGCAACTGTCCACATAGCAACCACCCACATAGCAACCACCCACATAGCAACCACCCACATAGCAACCACCCACATAGCAACCACCCACATAGCAACCACCCACATAGCAACCACCCACATAGCAACCACCCACATAGCAACCACCCACATAGAAACCACCCACATAGCAACCACTTAAGTGTAGCATAGATAGTTCCTCGCCTGGCAACCCGAGGAAAAATGCCGCTGGAGTGCCAGGTCCGCCCGGTGAGCAGGCTGGCCAGAAGGCTGGCGCCCCAGTAGCTGGTGGCCTCGCTCAGACCCAGCAGCCGCTGCATCAACGCCAGCTGCCCAGAGACACGCAGATGTACATCGCTTTAGTCAGCAGGTAGGCAGACACCAGGGCGAATCCGGTTCTCCGAGTCAGCAGGCGGCATCGACGACTTCTTGACAGAGGCTGGGCATGCCTCATCAGTTTGTGAATGTGCTCGGCCAGATAGGCAATCAGGCGGTGCCGCCTGTCCTGATCCAAGGAGGTGGCGGCGGCCAGGGCGAAGCGCATCGTGTCGTTCAGGCTGGCGGCTCCGATGCGGTCGCTGAGGCAGAGCCAGGCAAGGCGGGGCAGGTAGAACAGCAGCGCCTGCAGTGCCAGCACGAATGGCACCCACTGGTAGTAGTCTGTAGGTTGCCGTCAAACAGACGGAGATCGAGGAGAGACGAGAAGAGTAGAAGCTGAGATGGTAGTAGAGAGCTGAGAAGAGTAGTAGAAGAGATGGTAGAGAGACGGAAAGAGTAGAAGCTGAGATGGTAGTAGAGAGACGAGAAGAGTAGAAGAAGAGATGGTAGAGAGACGGAAAGAGTAGAAGCTGAGATGGTAGTAGAGAGACGAGAAGAGTAGAAGCTGAGATGGTAGTAGAGAGACGAGAAGAGTAGAAGAAGAGATGGTAGTAGAGAGATGAGAAGAGTAGAATAAGAGATGGTAGTAGAGAGACGAGAAGAGTAGAAGAAGAGATGGTAGAGAGACGGAGAGAGTAGAATCACAGATGGTAGTAGAGAGACGAGGAGAGTGAAAGGAGAGATGGAAACGGACAGTCTGAGAGAGCAAATGACTCACTTTATCACAAATATCATGTACTTAGCGATTTTTTTGAGCACGCGAGTAAAATTGAAGCAAACATTCTACAATGTACATGAGTAGCTAATAGCAGCAATGCAATTATCTTGTTCTTGTAATAGCCAGTGAGGCAAGTCTGCATTTGTATATCAAAGGCTTGCTTGCGTCCTTAAGTGGCTAATTGATTCCCCAGTGCTAGGAGAATTTCGTTTGCTCTGACGAAGATCCTTGGGGGAGGGATGATGCTATTCCGATCTTTGCGAGTGCTGCTTCAACCGATTAGTTGTTATAGGCTTAGTTGCAACCAGACTAAAAGCTCGCAGGGTCTCAATGGGTAATTAAACCCCGAGTGAAGAGGTTGAGGGAGCAATGAAACCCTGGCTGAAGGGGTTGGGGGCAATGAAACCCTGGCTGAAGGGGCTGGGGGCAATAAAACCCTGGGTGAAGGGGTTGGGGGCAATGAAACCCTGGCTGAAGGGGCTGGGAGCAATAAAACCCTGGGCGAAGGGTTTGAGGGAGCAATGAAACCCTGGCTGAAGGGGCTGGGGGCAATAAAACCCTGGGTGAAGGGGTTGGGGGGCAATAAAACCCTGGGTGAAGGGGTTGGGGGCAATGAAACCCTGGCTGAAGGGGCTGGGAGCAATAAAACCCTGGGCGAAGGGTTTGAGGGAGCAATGAAACCCTGGCTGAAGGGGCTGGGGGCAATAAAACCCTGGGTGAAGGGGTTGGGGGCAATGAAACCCTGGCTGAAGGGGCTGGGGGCAATGAAACCCTGGGTGAAAGGGGTTGGGGGCAATGAAACCCTGGGTGAAGGGGTTGGGGGCAATGAAACTCTGGCTGAAGGGGCTGGGAGCAATAAAACCATGGGCGAAGGGTTTGAGGGAGCAATGAAACCCTGGCTGAAGGGGCTGGGGGCAATAAAACCCTGGGTGAAGGGTTTGAGGGAACAGCAAAACCCTTGATTTGGGATTTTAGCCATAAAAGGATGTTGAGTTGGAGTTCCGATGGATACATACTGACGAAAATCGCCGCAAAACCTCACATATGGTTCGCTCTTCCCGCTGCTTTTCGTTGCCTTTCGGCAGGGTGTCGTCCAGCGGCCAGAAGTACATATTATCCACCCAGCAGAGGTTCTCGATGTACTCCATCCTCTGCGAGTCCAGTTCCAACAAGCTCCAGCATTGAATAGGTGTGAACAAATACTGTCTGGACGCAGAGATGCTCGCCAAGAAGATCAGTACGGCGGGCGTGATCGTGTAGTTCAGAACGTCGACAAAGTCTTCGGCTGAACCGTGTTGACCCAGCGTAACGCGGAACTGGTTCGCTTTGAGCAGGAAGTCGAAGTTCATGCTAAAGGGTGGGAATGGCGCCTCATGTGACTGGGATGTCAGCGGGTTCGTTTTGTTATGGTTTTCTGGCTTAGTCTTAGGGTTTGCCCTACTTCGTCAGTCATTGTGTCCCAGATACTTTGGTCAGCCATTATCAGCCCCACATCATACTTTGGTCAGATACCATTGCACTATGCTGTGATCAAACTGAACTTATTGCTCTTCAGTCGTCATAACGTAGAATTACCTGCACAATTACAATAGCGCGCATGATTCAGCAAACTCTAACTACAAGTAGCAGGCAATTAATGCACAGCTAAAGTAGAAGGACTCCTAATGCACTCGATTTTCTTAGAAACGAGTTGGAGGCCGCTATGAAGCGTATGTATTTGTCGTATTGCTAGTACATTTAGTATGCACTGAATGGGGTTTGGCCATAGCGTGCTTCTACTATACTGCAGTTGTTCATTTTGCAAGTGTAGACGACCGCTCACCTTTTTCTCGTTACGATACAGAACTCGGCCAAGTCCTATCGATCAAGCAGTTTTTCTTCGAAAATGTGTCAGAGCAGGCTAAGCAGAGCAAACTTGAAGGTGAAATTGTGTTGACGAAACACGGGCCCTCTTCTGCAGAAAAGTGGCTGCGGAGCTGAGTGGCCGGGATTCCAAGCTTGGGAGCTCACAAGTTGTGAGGGAGCTATTTCAACCGTTATCCCGTCTCTCATGCGATTGGATCTTTGGTTAAGTTCTCACCGTGAGAAGCCTGCAGCCTCGTTGATGGAGGAGATATTTTTGAAAATCGATTTTCACCATGGCTTGATGAATTTCTGATCTGCCTTAGTGAGTCCGGTGGAAGAGCTCATTAACTGGTGCCGACCAGATTTGCGATAAGATTCGTCATCTTTTTCACTCAAATATAGTACGTACTCGTGGCAATACGCGGGAAATCAATGGATAACTCAAGTAGAGAATTCGCACTTGCAAATCGCTCAGTTTTCGCTACAAAAAATG
Source organism: Macrostomum lignano (assembly GCA_002269645.1). Lineage (NCBI taxonomy): Eukaryota > Metazoa > Platyhelminthes > Macrostomidae > Macrostomum > Macrostomum lignano. The sequence continues at coordinate 124,830 of NIVC01001291.1, forward strand.
TTGGCGAGATGGAAAGTTTCCAGTTTTTTTCAGCACTAAATTTGCAACAATACATGTATCTCAACTTCTGGAATTCCGCGATTACATGCAGAGCACGCATGTGGCAAAGTTCAAACAAAATTTCTGCTTTACCGGTTCTTCCTAAATTTTGGACGGTTTTTTCAGTTGGATTTTTCTCACCCTGTTTGGTAACCCCCTTGAACTTTATCCTTTATCCAACAGGTAATGCTGAGGAGATCGTGCATGCATGGTCTTGCAGGGCGGCGTCCCACACGAAGCCATACCTGCTTTTTGTTTGCCTTCATTCAATTTTAACAAGTCTCTTTGGAGCCCCAATAATACATGCAATTTAGTGATCATTTAATTTTCATACTGTATCACTGAAACAAATTATGTCATACTAGCTGTATGTCCCACGCATTCAACACAACTTGTTCTATATTGCAATAAAATTTGATGGCTTGGCCACAAAAGGCAGAGGAAACAGAAAATAAAGCGCTCGATTGATTGGATTATAAGCCACGATTGGATTATAAGCGTTCTATGGAAAATTTTAGAGGCAGATTTACCGAGAATTGCATTACGACGGAGATAGCAGGTTTTCATTTTTCGGCACAAAAATAGTTAATTATTGCTTTTGAGATAAGGTTTTTGATCAGACCCAGTGTTTATCTTTTGATATGACTTGACTTTCTTATGGCTCTATTGATATTTAAAAACCTTTCGTTCAGAAAATATGTATTCTATGTAATGTAAAGTTATTCTATGTTTATATATGTTAAGAAGCCAGGGCAAGCGTGCATGCCCTACTAAGCGGACTTTTGATATTTAAATTAGCGTTTAGGAAAACATTATAATTTTCTATTTGTACATGAGTTATTAAATATAAATATTTACCTATTTAAGAAAAAATAACTCTGTTTTTGTCTGTTGTATTTGTTGTAATGGGAAATGATATTTTGAAATCGTTTTTCTAATGTTTTTAATTATGCGCGCCTCGACGATCCGCGGACGTCTAAGTGTGGAAGTCTAAGGCCTAACGGCTAGCGCGAATTTGTTTGTATATACAATCAAAGTTTCTATAAATTTTTGCTTGTGTTAAAAAGACTATTTTTATCTCCTTCTTATATTCTGCAAGCATGCAACCTGCAACAGCAGTAGAAACTGTACATGGACAGCTTTTCCACGTTGGCCCACGCTACACTAATCTTACCCACATTGGCGAAGGTGCATATGGCATGGTTGTGTAAGTATTTTTTATTTATAATGTTTAGTATTCCGGGATTGCCACCTGTTTGTTCAGGGGTTGCCACCAGTCTGTTCTGGGGTTGACTATAGAGTATAGTATAGGGCCTAGTATGACGTGTTTCCTGTAAATTATTTAAGTTCTATTGGAATTGGCTTGGCTACACCTAGGCTAAGCCTAGGACTACCAAGAATCAAGATAGGCCTATAAAGTTATATAGGCCTATGCATGATTCATTAGATAGATCTATATAGGTCAATACAGACTGCAATTTTACAAGATGCTTAACTTTGGTATGCAACTTTGTCTTTGGTGCATATAGATTGTATATTGGTCTGATAATGATATTGATAGCATAGACTTAGGCACTCTAGACAAATAATAATACTCCATATGATCCATACTTAAGAAGGTGGCCTGCACGCGGGAATTTTCCCGCGTGCACAAGCCACGCTAAAATTTTGGCGTGCAAAGTTGGCGTGCAAATAGGGGTCTCAAGCCACGCCTAAATTTTCAGCGTACAAGTTTTTTTACTTGGCGTGTAACCTTGGCGTGCAATTACAAACTGACAGTATATCAACAAGTCAAATATAGATGTATACACTATATATACAATATATAAAGTTAAACGTGAACAATTGAATTTGAATACTGATTAAACCAACTAGTTGAGGCTACAGCCTAGCCTACAGCCAGGCCTACACTCTACAGCCTACATTAAAATTAAAATACCCAATAACTTTTAAACATTCTTATTTTGTGACTCTTGTAGACTTTTAGTTTATTTGTTTCTTGAAATATGAAGAAAAAGTTTTTGATACTCACTATGTTCTTTGTAGCAAATTTCCTTTTTTTATATAAACTTTGTTTAATGTAAGTAGAAAATTTATTTTAAAATAGTATCTAATACGGTTAATATTCAAATTTTTACAATTTTACTATAGGGTAAACAGACGGTGTAACCACTTTTGGCATACAGGATTTTGGTATACACAATTTTCGGCGTACATGATTTTTGGTATTCAAGATTTTTGGCGTGCAACAGAAACGTCATGTTAAGGGTTTTAAAAAATTGGCATACATTGGCATGCACCAAGGATTTTTCCATAAATTGATTCCCGCGTGCACTTGCCACCTTCCTGACTATGGCATATGATATACCATAATATAAGCCTATTACCATAGTCCAAAAGGTGGCCTTTATATTAGAATATTTTTGCTTGCTTACAATCTTGGTGTACACTTGGTGTTTAGAATTTCCAGGTTCAACATGAATTGTACATAGTCGGCATACAAAAACTAGCCAAGTTCAAGGCTAATATAATTGTGTAGTTAAATATCAACCAACAAAAGCTCCTTTAGAAATAATTGGAGACTAGAATAAAAAATATTAACCCAATCTATGCCATAGCTGGGAAGGTGGCAGTTTTTGGTGAATTTTCCGGTGCAAATTGGCCCTTTTTTTGGCACACACAGCATACACGGCGTACAAGGAAAAATTGGAAATGCTCTGGTGGCACACATGGCGCATGGCGCTGAAAAATATATAGTTACACTTCGTTATACTTTGCAAAATATATAGTGTCAGGACTAATTCTATAATTTGTAAAATAAAATTATGTAAATTACGTAAATTACATAAATCACAATATAAAATACATAAATGAAATTCAAATTTGTCTACTGTAAATTCCTTACGGTAGAATAAATACCTTACCTTACCTTACCTTACTTTAGACTTACCTTATCATGGCGCGCTGTGGCGCACAAAATCTTTTCTTCATGGCACACAGCGCACAGTGCTCAAAAGCCATCAAAATAGTTCCGGCGCACACTGTGCCACCTTCCCGACTATGGAATCTATAGGAAAAAATTCAAACAAAGAATATCAGTTCATAGCAAAAAACAGCCGTGTTAAAGCTTAGTAAAACATTTTTTAAGTATATGGTGAAATCCAAAAATCGGGGGCAAGTTTTATGAAAATTCGTTTTTTGGCAATTTGAAAGCAATAAAGCTATAAAATAAATTTATTCAAGTTTTTAAAAGGTAAAAAAGTCTATTAAAGCACAAATTATTTTCGTATAGCTTTATTTTTAATAAAATGATTTGTTAAAACAGTAAGTTTAATTACAACCTAAAATGAGTCTAATGAAAATGATAGAAAAGCTATAATAATGTATTTTATTAACTTTAATTATCTTATAATGTTACACTCTATAATTCTATAACATATTTAACATTATTTTCAAGGGTTTATTTGTTTATCACTTTCGTTACTCTTGACAATGTGTATTTTGTAGAGTTCATTTGCAATAAATTGTATTCAACGTAAGTTTATTATTTAAACATACAAATTCCCGTAAGGATCGGAAAATTGCATTTTACTCAGCTTCTACTAAAGCAATTTGGAAAATTCTTTTTTTCCTGCATACACGCCGCGATGATACATGTTTTAGTGTAATTTCATTGTTCTTCGTCGCTTAATGAGCATACAGTAAGCATCTGATTTGGAAGCCGGGTAACACATTGGAATTCCCATAAGGATTGGAAAATTGCATTTTACTCAGCTTCTACTAAAGCAATTTGGAAAATTCTTTTTTTCCTGCATACACGCCGCGATGATACATGTTTTAGTGTAATTTCATTGTTCTTCGTCGCTTAATGAGCATACAGTAAGCATCTGATTTGGATGCCGGGTTTACATTTTGTGGTACCATTTTTTACCCAAAATTTTTAAGTCTAAATATAGGCATATTACAAATACTAATACTATGCAAGTTGATATTTAAATGAAAGAAAACAACCTAAAGATTATTTTGCAACAAGGAATTAGCCATATATTTACTTTTAAAGAAAGATGTTTGCTGGCAAACTTTGCACTTTATATTAGTATATTAGTATATTAGAATTTTCGCGAGTTTATATGGTTTTAGAAAAACTTTGAAATCCTTAGAAATACTTCATCTTTTTGAATTGAATAAAAAGTAAAACACAGATTACTTTCTGTTTTGTAAGTAGTAAAAAAATTAGCCTTCTCTAAGGCCTACAAGTCTTAAAATTAATTGTTTAATAATGAAAAAAAGTGAAAAAAAAATTGCAAATCGGTTAACTTGGACTTTCAAAATGCTTTTTTGTGGTTTTTTCTTATTTATTCAACAATATAAAACATGAAAACAATGGTTTTTATCCAGAACTATTTTCTAAAGACCTATCTATCTTTCAAAAACCTTTTTTAGATACATTACTTTCCATCGAATGTCCGCAGATTTGTTTTACCGTTTTATCCCATGTTTTTGGATTTCGCCATATATTCTTAAAAAATTGGTATATAAACAATTCTAAGCTTGGCATAAATTTTTTATTTATTTTACATTGGTGTAAAATTGAAAAAACATGAATTTTCATTCCAGTAGGCCCTATATGTCTGCTATGATCTGGTCTATGGGCCTATTAGTCTAGCTCATTATACTTATGCTAGAAATCTTTGAAAAATCTTGAAAAATCTTAAATCTTTTAAGATCTTAAAATCTTTAAAGTATAAAAACTTTTTCATAAGCCTCATAGAGGAACTGCCTATGACAAGCTGTTGAAACTATTCACTCCAGCTAAGCCAGAGAACAAAACCTTTAAGGAATTGAAGTATGAAATTGAGAAGCATGTCGTGCCGTAGAAGAAGAAACTGGTTGTAGCTGAGTGCTGCAAGTTTAACTTACTAAAGCAAGATGAATACAAATCAATGGCAGATTTTGAGAACAGGTTATGTGCTCAAGCAGACCAATTTCAATTTGGAGATTTCCTACAAGAAGCTTTTCGTGAGACAGATTAGATTTGTGGCAGGACTGCACAGTGAGTCTGTGGTGAAAGAGCTGCTTATCAAAGACCCACTGACCCTGGAGCTGGCAGTGGAGACTGCCACAGCGTAGGAGCAAGTAAGCAAGAGTGCCTTAAGCACTAATGGAAAGGTGGAAACAGTCAGTGCAACTAAGGGCAGAGTATGACAACAAAACAGGGCCCAAGCTCAGGGATGCACATTCAGCAAGGCTTGCAATTTCTGTATGAAAAGACACCCACCAAAGGCATGCCTTGCGTTTGGAGCAAAATGTCTAAAATGTGGAAAAATGAATCATTTTGAAGCTACATGTAAGCTTAACAAGCCAGCTAGCTCACTTGTCAAAGTGGCATCCAGCATCCAGTGTCTGGCTCCATTAAAGGAAAGCTGAGAGTGTGCAGGAATTGAGGAGGAGGATGAACCAGCCAAGGACAATGAGCTATTTAGCTATGTGATGACTGGGACAGATCAAGCATCTGGATCAATGTAAAACTAAACGATAAGGATGTTGCTATGATGGTAGACTCTGGTGTATCAGTGACCTGCATTTCTAAAATTTTGGCTGAACAACTAGGACTGCATTGGACAGACCCAAATTGTTGACTAACATCATATGGAGGACAAGACCTACCAGTACGTGGTACCACAGATGTTCGAGTTCAGACCAAAGATGAGAGTGAGTGCTCATTACCTGTGGTAGTCATGGACATGAACGCAAAGCCAGTTATTGGCCGAAATTGGTTTAGTTTGGGTATCGAAGTTACTAAGCGCCGTTGTCAAGCTGCAGTGGCTTATAAGCGAATTCAAGTGAAGTTGGAAGTACCAATGGAACTTGCAAAGGAAGTATTAATGCTGTCAATGGAAGTACAAGAAAACACAAGACTGGTGGTATCGAGGGCCCGACCACTCCAATTTTTGCTGGTACCAGCCATTAAGGAAAGATAAGAAGATCTGGAAAAGCGGAAGATCATTGAAAAAGTAGAGCAGCCGGTGTTAGCTAGCCCAATTGTGGTCGTTCCCAAAAGCTCGGGAGACATCAGGCTGTGTGGAGACTATAGACAAGTCAACCAGCTTTTACAGCTACCGCCAATCGATATGCCAACAAAGGCGGATGTGCAACGAGCCATTTCAGGATGCAGTAGTTTCACTGTGCTAGATCTAAAGGATGCATACCATAACTTTGAGCTGTGCAAGGACTCACAGGATATCACTACTATCGGCAACACCTTTTGGTTACTTTTGGTACAGGGCATTACCATACGGACTGTCATCTGCTCCTGGATTGTTTCAGAACACACTATGCGAGTTGCTTCAAGATGTCCTCGGAGTGGTGTTGTTCATTGAGGACATTCTAGTCTGCGGAAAAAACCGGGAAAATTTGGCCAAGATGACTTCCAACTGACGGAAACAACTGGAGTGATAGGTCAGCGACTGAAGCAGTGAACGAAATTGCTGCGGTAGATATCGCCTTGTCCGATGAAGGACCAGTCACCACAGACCAGATAGAACAGGTGACCCAAGAAGACAAGGAAGTCCAAGACGTTCTCAGTCGATTACGATCTGGTGAAGATGTGCCAGAGCCGTTCCGAAGAGTGCAGAATAGACTGAGCTGCGGTGATAATCTACTACTTTTTGCAAAATTTTCTGCAAAATTGAGAGCACAAGTTATGCGTTTTCATGATTCTCATCCGGGAATGCAAGCGATGAAGGCATGGGCACGACAGTATGTTTGATAGCCCAATATGGAAGCTGAGAAAGAAAAGTGCGTGGCAGAGTGTCGCACGTGTCAACGCCCAAGACCTTCACAGAAAGCTGTGCTCAGACCATGGCCAGTGCCAAAGGAAGCCTAGTGCCGAGTGCATGCTGACCTAGGTCAATTAGAAGGAAGAAATTTTCTCGTGGTCTCGGACGCCAAGACTGGATTTATTAGCGCCGAATGGGTTCGTGATACTGATGCGGCAGCCATCATCTAAGTGCTGCAAAGAACGTTTTGCAACTTTGGCATCCCGGAAGTACTGGTTACTGACAATGGAACACAGTTCGTTGCAAGTGAAACAGAAGCCTGGTTGAAGCGAATGGGAGTGCTACACCTCAAGTCACCCAGATACCATCCCGCTTCGAATGGAGTAGCCGAGGTAGCAGTGAAAAGGCTGAAGACCAAGCTAAAACAGCTAAACGATCCAGACCCGGAAGTTCGAATGCAACAAGCTTTGTACGCCATTCGAGTCTGCCCAAGAGCCAACGGTGTCGATCCGTGTAGAGAAATGTTTGGGCGCCAGTTTAATACTAGACTGTCACTGCTACATCGTCGGTCGTTCCAGGACAAGAAAACAACAAATTTACGTCCCGTTTGGGTCCAAGATCTTCACTTTACTCGTACTTCAAGAAGCGGTTGAAGAACAGCCGAGACAAGTACAGGACGATAGAGGACGAGATCTGGTGAAGCACCGGAACCATGTCAGAGATAGAGCTGAGGCTGAAACCCACAAGCCTATCGAAGACGATGGAAAACCAAGTTCAATTCAACCTTCGGAGTCCAGGTACCCGGTGCGGATCCGGAGAGCACCGGACAGGTATCAAGCATCTTGAAGGAAAGAGGGATGATATGACGTGACTATAATATAGATATTATTTATAATTGCATATGCAGTTTGACGCGTTTTATTTTATCTATGGACTAAATGAAGCTGCAAAACAGGCTTGGGTCAAATGCCCGCTGTGAGAACTGTGAAATAAAAAGAAATAAGAGCAAGACTAAGAACCTTGGAGCAGCGTAAAAGTCTGCTATGATATCAGCACTAATAATTAACGCCTTAAGCATATTGAAGTAACCTTTTAACAGTTACAAAACTTTTTATCTTAAACTTCAAAATTTTTATAGTAGACATAATTTAGCATTTTGCTCTAACCACTAGGCTACAACCCCTTAATACCCCAATTACCGTTTTGCTTAGATCTGCCAATGACAACATGATTGGCGATAGGGTGGCCATCAAAAAGATTTCGCCATTCGAGTACCAGACTTACTGCCAGCGGACCCTGCGCGAGATCAAAATTCTTACTCGGTTTAGGCACGAAAATGTGAGTCGCCTTGCTGTACTTTTATGGAGAAAATCGATCCCCATAAAAATTCAGGGATTAGTTTGACTCTGGATCAAGGTGATCAGGTTATAATCCAGTCAGATGCCAAGATATTCGGGAGTATTTCGTGCAGTCGATCAAGATCCCCACAATGCTTCATCCCGCAGATTATTGATATCCGTGATATCATCACCGCATCGTCTGTTGACGCAATGCGCGACGTATACATAGTCCAGTGCCTGATGGAGACGGACATGTTCAAACTGCTGAAGACGCAGAATCTTAGCAACGAGCATGTCTGCTATTTTCTTTACCAGATCCTGCGCGGTAGGTTGATTGGCAACAAATCTTACTTTGCATCCTGATATTTAATGTCAAACCTGGTTGGCCATTCTGTAGCTCAGTTTCTGTCAATTTTGTGGGCTTTCAGATGATCCTTGGATTCGTCTAACAATCCTGATTCACTCAGCAACTCCAATCCCCTCAGCAACCCCCATCCCCTCAGCAACCCCCATCCCCTCAGCAACTCCCATCCACTCAGCAACTGCCATCCCCTCAGCAACCCCCATCCACTCAGCAACCCCCATCCCCTCAGCAACCCCCATCCCCTCATCAACCCCATCCCCTCAGCAACCCCCATCACCTCAGCAACCCCCATCCCCTCAGCAACTGCCATCCCTCAGCAACCCCCATCCACTCAGCAACCCCCATCCCCTCAGCAACCCCCCATCCCCTCATCAACCCCCATCCCCTCAGCAACTCCATCCACTCAGCAACCCCTATCACCTCAGCAACCCCCATCCCCTCAGCAACTCCATCCCCTCAGCAACCCCCATCCCCTCAGCAACCCCCATCACCTCAGCAACCCCCCATTCACTCAGAAACCCCATCCTCTTAGCATCCCCCTCAACCATCTAACCAGCCTTACTAAACGTGCAATCCGCAGGACTAAAGTACATCCATTCGGCAAACGTACTGCACAGAGATCTGAAGCCGAGCAATCTGCTATTAAACACCACGTGTGATTTGAAGGTAGGCTAATTAAGTTAAAAGCCTAATCGGTTTATATTACTCTGGTGATATATATCTTGATGCAAGCCCCTTAAGATTGCCAGCCAGTCGGGGTGTCTGCTTTCCGCGCTGACAAATGCTTGCACACAGCTACTGCCGCCCAGTGCCCAGCTAGCAGACACACTTCTTATTTACCTGTGTCCGTTTTTTGCTCGCTGTGGCGGCAGTTCAGCGCAGAGAGCGGCCAGACGCACCTGGAGCCGTTTACCTATATTTATTTGGCCCAACAACAGTGGCTGGCAGTCGGGTCATGGCTTGCTACAGTATGCTGCGAGGCTCTGACAGCCTGTTATTCTCTATTATGTTGCTCGGAACTTGCTTAGCCAGTGTGTGTGACGTATTTGTGGCAGTTTTTGAGCAACTGGCCTGTCGCCCCGTACATTTTGCTAACTGTTTGTTCTAACTTTAATTATTGGCACCTGTGTTTAGTGCATATAGTTTTTGTATTCTCTTCTCACTCTATTCTCATTGAGCATTATTCTCTACTCTCTACCTCTCCCTTCCCTACTCTACCTGTCCCTTCCCTACTCTACCTGTCCCTTCTCTACTCTACCTGTCCCTTCTCTACTCTACCTGTCCCTTCCCTACTCTACCTGTCCCTTCCCTACTCTACCTGTCCCTTCTCTACTCTACCTGTCCCTTCTCTACTCTACATCGCCCTTCTATACTCTACTCTACTCTCCTCTCACTCTATCTCGCCTTCTCTACTCTACCTTTCCCTCCACTGCATTCCCCTCCTCCACTCTACCTCTGTCTACACTCTACCTCTGTCTACACTCTACCTCTTCCTACTTCTCTAATTCAACTTTATTTCTCTCTTCACTACTCTACTTCTCTCTTCGCTCTATCGCACCTTATCAACTCTATCTCTCCTCCATTTCACCTCCCTCTCCTTCTCTTCCTCTCCTCCTCCAGATCTGCGACTTCGGTCTGGCCCGCGTGGCGGACCCGAGCACGATCACACGGGCATCCTGACAGAGTACGTGGCCACCCGCTGGTACCGGGCCCCAGAGATCATGCTGAACAGCAAGGGCTACACCAAGAGCATCGACATCTGGTCAGTTGGCTGCATCCTGGCAGAGATGCTGAACAACAAGCCGCTGTTTCCGGGCAAGCACTACATCGATCAGCTGAACCTCATCCTGAATGTGCTGGGCAGTCCTAGCAGCGAAGACCTGAGCTGTATTCGCAACGATAAGGCCAGAAATTACCTGCTACAATTGCCAGTGAAAACTAAGAAGACTTGGGCGCAAGTTTATCCCAATGCTGACCCAAAGCTTTGGACCTGTTGGAACGGCTGCTCACATTTAATCCGGAGCGGCGGATCACCGTTGAGGCCGCCCTGAGTCACCCGTACCTGGAGCAGTACTACGACCCGCAGGATGAGGTCAGTTGTTTCTTTTGGAATTTACCTAACTTTTGTGTAGTACTATTAAGGCTTCAGAGATTCCCCTATGTCTACCAACACGCAGTCCCCAGTCCCCTAAACTATGAGAAAAGGAATTTTTCATCATAGATATTCCCTATTAGTAAAGTAACAAAGTCCTCCCCCATGATTGAGAGAGAAATCCCCCTTAATTGAGGGAGAAATTCCCCCTTGATTGAGTGAGAAATCCCCCTTGATTGAGTGAGAAATCCCCCCTTTGATTAAGTCAGAATTTCCCCCTTGATTGATTGGAAAATTCCTCTTTAAGTCGTTGAGAAATCCCTCTTGATTAAGTGAGAAATTCCCCCTTGATTGAGTAGGAAATCCCTCCTTGATTGAGTGAGAAATCCCCCTTGATTAAGTGAGAAAATCCCTTTTGCTTGATTAAAAAATTCCCCCTTGATTGAGTGAGAAATCCCCCTTGATTGAGAGAGAAATTCCCCCTTGATTGAGAGAGAAATTCCCCCTTAATTGAATGAAAATTGCCGCTTTTATTACAAAAGACATTCCCGGTATTCCATGCGAAATTCCCTCATCAAGTGAGAAATTGCCCACCAATTAACTGTGAATTCCTATCCATTGAGTAATCTTAGTGAACCCATATCATTATTAAGTACATTAATAAAGTGACTCTGTCAGTTCAATAACAGCATTAGTTGGCTTGGCAACAGCGCGCCCCTTAAGATTGCATGAAATCGCCTATTGCTGCTTTTGTACCGTCAGACATTATTTTGCCGCTGTCGACTGGCTCTGCAAAATCTTGGCTGATCATAGCGGTGGCTTTGGCGGTGCGAAAGCAGCTCGGGCACAGACTGCTCAGGCCTTCGTCTGAGCTGCAGTCTGTCAGTGACAAAGCAATCGGGTCATGGCACGCTAGATTATTTATCCCACCCATTGTTCTGTGTTGGGATGGAAGCATAAATCTCTGTTTTCCTATTCTTTCCTGTCTGTGATTTTTGATGCTTATCATTGACAGTGTTTAGTGCTTCCTACATGTACTTTAGTACTGATAATGTCGTGTGACTATATTTTTATTTACAGTTAGTGACCCTAAAAGTCCTGAAGGAACTGACAGAGGGATTAGCCAGTGTCCCTGGGCAACTGGTCGTGAAGAATCGGTGGTCCCTGGGCAACTGGTCGGGAAGAATCGGTGGTCCCTGGAGCAACTGGTCGGAGAAAATCGGTGGTCCCTGGAGCAACTGGTCGGGGAGAATCAGCGGTCCCTGAAGCAAGTGGGCGGGGAGAATCAGCGGTCCCTAAAGCAACTAACTAAGCGGGGAGAATCAGCGGTCCCTGAAGCAAGTGGGCGGGGAGAATCAGCGGTCCCTGAAGCAACTGGGCGGGGAGAATCAGCGGTCCCTGAAGCAAGTGGGCGGGGAGAATCAGCGGTCCCTGAAGCAACTAACTAAGCGGGGAGAATCAGCGGTCCCTGAAGCAAGTGGGCGGGGAGAATCAGCGGTCCCTGAAGCAACTAACTAAGCGGGGAGAATCAGCGGTCCCTGAAGCAAGTGGGCGGGGAGAATCAGTGGTCCCTGAAGCAAGTGGGCGGGGAGAATCAGCGGTCCCTAAAGCAAGTGGGCGGGGAGAATCAGTGGTCCCTGAAGCTAGTGGTCGGGGAAAATCAGCGGTCCCTGAAGCAAGTGCATCGCATACCCGGATTAAGCTAAAGCGCTCGCATTCTACACTGCAGCCGGTGGCCACTGAGCCATTCACATTCGAGCAAGAGCTGGACGACCTACCAAAAGAGAAGCTGAAAGAGATGATCTGGGATGAGGCTCAGAGGCTGCGCCGACTGCAGATCGAAGGTCCTGGGCACTGTTGAGGCGGCAGAGTTACTTTTGAATGCGCTGGCTGACGTCATGTTTTTATTCTTGCATCATGAAATCATTACTCAGTGTTACTGCAACTCTTTTATGTTATTCCTCCTTCTGATAGAGATTTTCTTTGTTGTTTGATTAATACTGTTAATACCTCATTAATTAGGACGACTGATTGCGATAAAATATTATTCATAAATGAATAGATTTATTTCATACTTCTTTTTGGCAGAAAAAAATTAGATACCCTACTTTTTGGTGTCGTTTCTACTGTGTACATTATGCGCTACTGACTAGCTGGCCGCTAGTAGGCGCGTGCGAGCATGCGTGTCTATATTTGTTTCGATCTGTCAAAATTAATTTATAATAATTAATTTCTGCTTCTATGCAAACAATTGGAAAATTGTTCTGAATAAAATACTGCTGTCTGCTCACTGACGGCCTTGAGATATTTATGCGCAGCACCTGACGCCACCTCCTGTTTTCAATAATCGCTATACGCCATCTCTTCTAATCAGGATGGCGTGCTTGTCAGTATATGTGACCCCGGGTTTTCATTGATTCTTTTATGCTTATATAATCCATCTATACATTGCTTAGCTGTATCCTTCACTATCTGCTTTACCCGTAATCAGCCCTCTTAGTGAGGTGCACAAATTTTAATTAATATGGAGATTCTTTTTTTTGAAAACCTTTTGCAGCCCAAAAATTTCATAAACCTATGAAATATAAATTTATTGATTCTGGTATATTATATCTGTTCTAATCGGCTGTGTGCGCGGGTTAAACAACACAAAACAGCATGCTTTGTTCGGATTTTTTCTATTTCAAAATGGGAGACAATGCACTCCCAGGCATTTCACTCGCAGACATTTCACTCCCAGTCATTTAACTCTCAGACATTTCAATCGCAGACATTTCATTCCTAGAAATTTCACTCGCATGTCATTTCACTCCCAGACATTTCACTCCCAGACATTTCACTCTCAGACATTTCACTCTCAGACATTTCACTCCCAGACATTTCACTCCCAGACATTTCACTCTCAGACATTTCACTCCCAGACATTTCACTCCCAGACAATTTCACTCGCCGACATTTCACTCTCAGACATTTCACTCCCAGACAATTCACTCCCAGACATTTCACTCCCAGACATTTCACTCCCAGAAATTTCACTCCCAGACATTTCACTCCCAGTCATTTAACTCTCAGACATTTCAATCGCAGACATTTCATTCCTAGAAATTTCACTCGCATGTCATTTCACTCCCAGACATTTCACTACCAGACAATTTCACTCCCAGACATTTCACTCTCAGACATTTCACTCGCAGACATTTCACTCTCAGACATTTCAATCGCAGACATTTCACTCCCAGACAATTTCACTCGCAGACATTTCACTCCCAGGCAATTTTGCTCCCAGGAATTTCACTCCCAGACAATTTCACTCGCCGACATTTCACTCGCAGACATTTCACACCCAGACAATTTCACTCCCAGACATTTCACTCCCAGAAAATGTCACTCGCAGACATTTCACTCCCAGACAATTTCACTCGCAGACATTTCACTCTCAGACATTTCACTCGCAGACATTTCACTCTCAGACATTTCACTCCCAGACAATGTCACTCGCAGACATTTCACTCTCAGACATTTCACTCGCAGACATTTCACTCCCAGACAATGTCACTCGCAGAAATTTCACTCGCAGACATTTCACTCTCAGACATTTCACTCGCAGACATTTCACTCCCAGACAATTTCACTCGCAGACATTTCACTCTCAGACATTTCACTCCTAGACAATTCACACCCAGACAATTTCACTCGCAGACAGTTTAATCCCTCACAATTTCACTGTCTGACAGTTAAAGTGGCAGGCATTTCACTGCCAGCAGCAGAAAGTTATTCAGGTGCAAATGTCCCAGAGAGCTCTAGAAGCATGCAAGCGTGCGCTGCACTTTTCAGGCACAAAAATCAATATTAATTACTATGCTAGCTGGCTAAAAACGTACCTGCAATTTTTTTGCTTAGCTAGTTTCGGCTGGTCAAATTTTAGAATTGATTTTTATAAAAAATACACGACAGTTTGACTGATTGGCGGCCGGATATTGCCTGTGTCTCTTGCTTTCTCCAGAACTTCTACACGACTATATATAGCAGCACTCGCAGAATTGAAGGCATTCGCTCGGTCAAGAACTTTCTGATTTGAATTTGCGCGATTATCAATTTGTTATCACTGTAAGTTCCACATTGCGTACAATCTACATGCATTACCGCTGCATTTTAGTAACTGAGGATCTGGGAGGCTGGCCCAGCAACTGAGGATCTGGGAGGCTGGCCCAGCAAATGAGGATCTGGGAGGCTGGCCCAGCATCTGAGGATCTGGGAGGCTGGCCCAGCAGCTGAGGATCTGGGAGGCTGGCCCAGCAGCTGAGGATCTGGGAGGCTGGTGGCTCAGCAACTGAGAATCTGGGAGGCTGGCCCAGCAACTGAGGATCTGGGAGGCTGGCCCAGCAACTGAGGATTTGAGAGGGTTGCGGTGGCCCAGCCACTGAGGATCTGGGAGGGGTGGTCCAGCAACTGAGGATCTGGGAGGCTGGCCCAGCAACTGAGGATCTGGGAGGCTGGCACAGAAACTGAGGATCTGGGAGGCTAGATGAAGGTTGTTGATCTATTCTATAGCTACGATAAAGCTAAAATGAACAAAACTTAGAGTTCAACAAATTTAGACTGTTGTGCGCCTGCGATATGCTTAACTAGAGAAACAACAGTAGTATGAATTGAATATTTCTAACCTAATGAATGCATGAATGTCCGTACTGACTACCCCGCATGCAGCGAATTCATCTGCAACAATGTCAAATAAGCTGCAGTTCTCGCTGATGCTGCTGCTTCTGCTGAGCTTCCTGGCTGCCACCGCAAACGGCAGCAATCTCAGCGACGCCCTGATGCAGTGCCGCAATCGGCTGCCCGACGCCGAAGCCTGCGTCGGCTGCGTTCGCGATGCCTGCGCCGCCATCGGCTGCCCAGCGTCAGCGTCTGACATCTCCAGGGAGCTGTGCAAAGCCTAAGCGGCTTTTGCTCGCTTTCGATGCATATCGGCTAATGGGGACTGCACGTCGTTTAGTGGGTTAAATTCCGTAAAATATTACAAGCTGAAACATGAATTTTCGATACATATCGGATAAAACTGGTGGCGGATACTATCTTTGCTCGAAAAATAAGAAGAGAAAGTTTTATTGAGTTTGACGTGAAGTCACTCAAGTATGATTCATTTTGGAGATCTGCAAATGAAGAACGAGTTGAAAAGAATTTCAATCAGAACTTAGGAATTTATTTAACTTATAAAAATCGCACGGTCATAATTATATACGTCGGATTTCTGTCACAAACTACTCAAGTAGTAAGTAGCACAATCGAGTTTTTTGTCGAAGTAAGCGCTGCGATATTCACAGAGCAGTGTTGCCCAACTCTATGGCCGGGCCATTGTCAAGCGACTCATTGGCAACCGAATGAGTCGCCTTCCCGTTGCTGAACCCAGCGTTATCCTGGCCCTTGAGCTCAGCCTCGCCGTCGCCTTCGCCGTGTTCGCCTTCGAGGCTTTTGGCCAAATCGCTGGCCGACAATTTCTCGACGACCCCGGCGCCGACGCAGTCGCCCCAGACGTTGATTGACGTGCGCAGCCGGTCACTGCGGATAATTCGTAGTTATTTGTGTCAAATATTTTAGAAGCTGATGGGGTACGAACTCAGGACCTTCACGATCATCATTCAATCATTCAAGTTCAAGAATGTGTGCATATTTCTTTGCTTTTCGCTTTAGTTTAAAAAAGACGCAATCGTACTACTGCTGCTAAATGTAAGTAGACGCATTGCGTATGAAGTCGCGACTTTTACTTACAGGAACCAATCGATGGCCAGGATGAGGGTGACGTCATCCGTGGGCAGCCCAACGGCGGTCAAGACAATCAGCATCGTCACCAGGCCAGCCTCAGGCACGCCGGCGGCGCCAACAGCGGCTGCGGTGGCTGTCAGGCTGATGGTGACGAGCTTGGCGAAGTCCAGGGTGATGCCGTTCAACTGGGCGATGAACACGGAGGCCACGGCCTCGTACAGGGCGGTGCCGTCCATGTTGATGGTGGCACCTACCGGGAGCACGAACCGGGACACCTGAGGTGGGGATTGAGGAATTCTGACTGCGAATTGAACTGCTGGTGCGGCTTTAAAATGACCTCCGAGTGACTGCAGTGCGACTTTTGACGACACCTGGTGGTCAACACGCAGAAGAACATGGTGCTGTGAACCATGGGCACCGCTGAACATTTCGTCAGCATCTGTCCCGCCTTCACGTGAGCCAGACTCACTTTACCTCGGGCCACACGCATCAATTACTGAAATTTAAACCAGCTCATGCGCTACCTCCGGGCCACCCGCAGGGCTGAAAGCATCATAGCTGCTGGCGACACTGGGGGACCTCCCTGGGCGGCGCCAACCCTTCGTTCATAGCGACGCGTCGACCTGCTGTACAACGCCGAGGCCTGGACGCCCACTCCTAAAGACGCAGACTTTATTTTGTTGTGCTTGGATGCGGTGAGCCTCTCAGAGGGGTCACCAATCGGTGGCTCTCAAAAGCAGAGCAACCATGTCGCCACAGACGCTTAACTCTGCTGGTTGCGGATGCCTGTAACGGTTTCGATAGTAGGTAAGACTCCCAGAAGCGGCCCGCCCGTAGTCTGCGGGACCAGGATTTGCTGGTACAAGGAGCATTGTCGTGCATCGCAGGAGCACCATAGACCTTGGATCAGAAGCGCCGTTACTTCCTCCAGGAGGTGGTTAGTCGTGGCACTGAGGTAATGACATCCTGAATGAAGGGCCAGCCAGGAACTGCATCAGTGGTCAACCACCGCGCGGCCCCCTCGGACCCCCGACATCATGTTGTTATAGTTGGTGTGACTTTTGCGTGTTTTCTGATCGTGTAATTAATAATAATTAATCGTGTTCTGATCGTGCGGTGGAACAAGTTCTGATTGTTGTGACTGCTCAGTCGGGACAGCCCGAATGACACGTCATGGCATCTGCCTCTCACCCGTTTGTTGACCCCGTTGACTTCCTCGATGCAGTACAGGGTGACCGGCAGCGTGGCGGAGCTGGAGGCGGTGCTCACGGCAGTCAGGATGGCTCGCATGCAGCCGAACATGTAGCGGAAGGGGTTCCGCCTCACCACGATCAGGTAGATGAGCGGCAGCACGATGAAGCCGTGGATCACCAGGCCGCTGATCACCGTGATGGAGTACAGACCGAGCTGGGACAGCGTCTCCGCCACGTTCTCCATCTCGATGATCTTGCCGGAGATCAGGAAGATGATGCCGATGGGGGTGAACCTGCGGGATCAGGGACGGGATTATCAGGGACAGGATTATCAGGGACAGGATTATCAGGGACAGGATTATCAGGGACAGGATTATCAGGGACAGGATTATCAGGGACAGGATTATCAGGTACAGGATTATCAGGGACAGGATTATCAGGGACAGGATTATCAGGGACAGGATTATCAGGGACAGGATTATCAGGGACAGGATTATCAGGTACAGGATTATCAGGGACAGGATTATCAGGGACAGGATTATCAGGGACAGGATTATCAGGGACAGGATTATCAGGGACAGGATTATCAGGGACAGGATTATCAGGGACAGGATTATCAGGGACAGGATTATCAGGGACAGGATTATCAGGGACAGGATTATCAGGGACAGGATTATCAGGGACAGGATTATCAGGGACAGGATTATCAGGGACAGGATTATCAGGGACAGGATTATCAGGGACAGGATTATCAGGGACAGGATTATCAGGGACAGGATTATCAGGGACAGGATTATCAGGGACAGGATTATCAGGGACAGGATTATCAGGGACAGGATTATCAGGGACAGGATTATCAGGGACAGGATTATCAGGGACAGGATTATCAGGGACAGGATTATCAGGGACAGGATTATCAGGGACAGGATTATCAGGGACAGGATTATCAGGGACAGGATTATCAGGGACAGGATTATCAGGGACAGGATTATCAGGGACAGGATTATCAGGGACAGGATTATCAGGGACAGGATTATCAGGGACAGGATTATCAGGGACAGGATTATCAGGGACAGGATTATCAGGGACAGGATTATCAGGGACAGGATTATCAGGGACAGGATTATCAGGGACAGGATTATCAGGGACAGGATTATCAGGGACAGGATTATCAGGGACAGGATTATCAGGGACAGGATTATCAGGGACAGGATTATCAGGGACAGGATTATCAGGGACAGGATTATCAGGGACAGGATTATCAGGGACAGGATTATCAGGGACAGGATTATCAGGGACAGGATTATCAGGGACAGGATTATCAGGGACAGGGAGTTCTCACCAAATCACAACTTTGACAACCACCAGCACGGCTTCGCTGCACCCGTCGAAGAACTGGCGGGCCACGTGGCCCCGCTCGCCGATGCGGCTGAGGGCGACGCCGAGCGCCAAGGAGAACACGATGATGCCCAGCAGGTTGCTGCCCCACACGTTCTCCACGTGCGGCACCAGGTTGTCTACCGGCGGCGGCGTCGGTGTCCCCTGCGGCTCTGTGGCGTTCGCGGCGCTGACCGCCAGCTCGCCGTCCAGCGTTGTCGCATTGCCGGGCACCGGCGGAGTCGTCGGGGTCGTTGGCTCATCGGTCGGTGGCTTGTTCACCGTCTGCACCCGCCGAATGCAGGCGTCAACGACGTTGTCGGGAAATGCGTTTCTGACCAGGTTCAGTTCGGGTTGGGGTGACAGACAGACTTACAGGTGGATGGATGATCTCTGAGATGGAGAGGAGACTGAGAGGAGAGAGAGAAGCGGTGATTAGGGGGATAAACCAGCATGCCTCAAAGAGCTCCTATCGCTTAGACATTAGCTGCCCTGAGCTGCCCTGAGCTGCCCTGAGCTGCCCTGAACTGCCCTGAACTGCCCTGAACTGCCCTGAGCTGCCCTGAGCTGCCCTGAGCTGCCCTGAGCTGCCCTGAACTGCCCTGAACTGCCCTGAACTGCCCTGAGCTGCCTTGAGCTGCCCCAGCTGCCCTGAGCTGCCCTGAACTGCCTTGAGCTGCCCCAGCTGCCCTGAGCTGCCCTGAACTGCCCTGAGCTGCCCTGAGCTGCACTGAACTGCCCTGAACTGCCCTGAGCTGCCCTGAGCTGCCCTGAGCTGCCCTGAGCTGCCCTGAGCTGCCCTGAACTGCCTTGAGCTGCCCCAGCTGCCCTGAGCTGCCCTGAGCTGCCCTGAACTGCCCTGAACTGCCCTGAGCTGCCCTGAGCTGCCCTGAACTGCCCTGAACTGCCTTGAGCTGCCCCAGCTGCCCTGAGCTGCCCTGAGCTGCCCTGAGCTGCCCTGAGCTGCCCTGAACTGCCCTGAACTGCCCTGAGCTGCCCCAGCTGCCCTGAGCTGCCCTGAGCTGCCCTGAACTGCCCTGAACTGCCCTGAGCTGCCCCAGCTGCCCTGAGCTGCCCTGAGCTGCCCTGAACTGCCCTGAGCTGCCCTGAGCTGCCCTGAGCTGCCCCAGCTGCCCTGAGCTGCCTTGAGCTGCCCTGAACTGCCATAGTAGCCCCAGCAGCTCCAGCTGCTCAACCTGATCAAGTCCAGCAGCGAGTCGGCGGCGTTGACGCTCCGGCTGACATTTTGGCGCTGCTGGTCTGGCGGAGCCGACGAGCTGCCCGGGCGGATGCTGACTACCAGCACGATGCCGATGATGACGGCAAACAGGGTGGTGCACATGTAGAACAGCAGTGCCCGCAGACCGACCTTCGAGGAGGCGTTCTGGCCCAACGAAGACATCCCGGAAATCATGGAAGTGGTGACCAGCGGCAGGATCATCATCTGCAGCATCCTGAGCAGCAGCTCGCCGGGGAATTTGTAGTAGGCCAGCTCTCTGGCCGTCCAGACCGGCTTGGCGTAGCGAAGGCCGATGCCCAGGCCGATGCCGGCCGCCACGCCGAGGATGAGGCAGAGCACGAAGACGTTGCGCCGGAGGATGCGGATGCACGAGCTCGAGGATTTGCGGCTATTGGATGCCATTTTTTGGTTGCTGTGCGGTTGCTATGCCGTTGCTACGAGGTTGCTATGCCGTTGCTGTGCAGTTGCTATGAGGTTACTATGCAATTGCTATGCGATGGTATACTGCAGGTGGCCACTAGACTATGCTTGGGTTAAGATCGTCAGAAAAAGAATCAAAGCCCCTATGAGAATGTTATAAACTATTAACCAGAGCTGTTTATGCCGAGCATATCTTCGCCGCCGCTATCGCGTGTTCAAGGCGTGCCAGTAAATTCCATTCGATCCGGGCTGCCAACCTGCACTGCTCGATTGCTATAGATTATTTTTCCTGCGACAGATAACAACACTTCTGCGTGGTTAGATAAAAAACCGCTTTTAACGAACTGTTCTTTATTTTATCACCGTTGACACCTACCCCCTGCCAACCCATCCCAGCTCCACTCCATCCCAGATTCCCAGCTCCACTCCATCCCAGATTCCCAGTCCAACTCCATCCCAGATTCCCAGTCCAACTCCATCCCAGATTCCCAGTCCCACTCCATTCCAGATTCCCAATCCCACTCCATCCCAGATTCCCAGTCCAACTCCATCCCAGATTCCCAATCCCACACTATCCCAGATTCCCAGTCTCACTCCATCCCAGATTCCCAGTCCAACTCCATCCCAGATTCCCAATCCCACACCATCCCAGATTCCCAGTCTCACTCCATCCCAGATTCCCAGTTCCACTCCATCCCAGATTCCCAGTCCCACTCCATCCCAGATTCCCAGTCCCACTCCATCCCAGATTCCCAGTCCCACTCCATCCCAGATTCCCAGTCCCACTCCATCCCAGATTCCCAGTCCAACTCCATCCCAGATTCCCAGTCCCACTCCATCCCAGATTCCCAGTTCCACTCCATCCCAGATTCCCAGTTCCACTCCATCCCAGATTCCCAATTCCACTCCATCCCAGATTCCCAGTCCCACTCCATCCCAGATTCCCAGTTCCACTCCATCCCAGATTCCCAGCCCAACTTCATCCCAGATTCCCAATTCCACTCCATCTCAGATTCCCAGTCCAACTCCATCCCAGATTCCCAATTCCACTCCATCTCAGATTCCCAATCCAACTCCATCCCAGATTCCCAATTCCACTCCATCTCAGATTCCCAGCCCAACTCCATCCCAGATTCCCAATTCCACTCCATCCCAGATTCCCAGTCCCACTCCATCCCAGATTCCCAATTCCACTCCATCTCAGATTCCCAGCCCAACTTCATCCCAGATTCCCAATTCCACTCCATCTCAGATTCCCAGCCCAACTCCATCCCAGATTCCCAATTCCACTCCATCTCAGATTCCCAGTCCAACTCCATCCCAGATTCCCAGTTCCACTCCATCTCAGATTCCCAGCCCAACTCCATCCCAGATTCCCAATTCCACTCCATCTCAGATTCCCAGTCCAACTCCATCCCAGATTCCCAATTCCACTCCATCTCAGATTCCCAGCCCAACTCCATCCCAGATTCCCAGTCCCACTCCATCCCAGATTCCCAGTCCAACTCCATCCCAGATTCCCAGACCAACTCCATCCCAGATTCCCAGTCCCACTCCATCCCAGATTCCCAGACCAACTCCATCCCAGATTCCCAGTCCCACTCCATCCCAGATTCCCAATTCCACTCCATCTCAGATTCCCAGTCCAACTCCATCCCAGATTTCCAATTCCACTCCATCTCAGATTCCCAGCCCAACTCCATCCCAGATTCCCAGTCCCACTCCATCCCAGATTCCCAGTCCAACTCCATCCCAGATTCCCAGACCAACTCCATCCCAGATTCCCAGTCCAACTCCATCCCAGATTCCCAGTCCCACTCCATCCCAGATTCCCAGTTCCACTCCATCCCAGATTCCCAGTTCCACTCCATCTCAGATTCCCAGTCCGACTCCATCCCAGATTCCCAGTCCAACTCCATCCCAGATTCCCAGTTCCACTCCATCCCAGATTCCCAGTCCCACTCCATCCCAGATTCCCAGCCCAACTCCATCCCAGATTCCCAGTTCCACTCCATCCCAGATTCCCAGTCCCACTCCATCCCAGATTCCCAGTCCTACTCCATCCCAGATTCCCAGCCCAACTCCATCCCAGATTCCCAGTTCCACTCCATCCCAGATTCCCAGCCTAACTCCATCCCAGATTCCCAATTCCACTCCATCCCAGATTCCCAATTCCACTCCATCCCAGATTCCCAATCCCACTCCATCCCAGATTCCCAGTCCCACTCCATCCCAGATTCCCAATTCCACTCCATCCCAGATTCCCA
Organism: Macrostomum lignano; assembly: GCA_002269645.1. Taxonomy (NCBI): domain Eukaryota; kingdom Metazoa; phylum Platyhelminthes; family Macrostomidae; genus Macrostomum; species Macrostomum lignano. The sequence continues at coordinate 147,704 of NIVC01001291.1, forward strand.
GTCCAACTCCATCCCAGATTCCCAGTCCCACTCCATCCCAGATTCCCAGTCCAACTCCATCCCAGATTCCCAGCCCAACTCCATCCCAGATTCCCAATTCCACTCCATCCCAGATTCCCAATTCCACTCCATCCCAGATTCCCAATTCCACTCCATCCCAGATTCCCAGTCGAACTCCATCCCAGATTCCCAGTCCAACTCCATCCCAGATTCCCAGTCCAACTCCATCCCAGATTCCCAGTCCAACTCCATCCCAGATTCCCAGTCCCACTCCATCCCAGATTCCCAATTCCACTCCATCCCAGATTCCCAATTCCACTCCATCCCAGATTCCCAATTCCACTCCATCCCAGATTCCCAGTCGAACTCCATCCCAGATTCCCAGTCCCACTCCATCCCAGATTCCCAGTCCCACTCCATCCCAGATTCCCAATTCCACTCCATCCCAGATTCCCAGTTCCACTCCATCCCAGATTCCCAGTTCCACTCCATCCCAGATTCCCAGCCCAACTCCATCCCAGATTCCCAGCCCAACTTCATCCCAGATTCCCAGTTCCACTCCATCACCAGTCCGCTGCCCAGTCTCTAGCAGATCTCAATGGCATTGATGTCGCATTTCTGCAAGCACTGTCTTCTCGCCTTTTCAAATCTTGTTTCGACGCTTAGAAACATTTTTTCGTGACTAAAAGGTTACATGATCATGCGTTTAGCCAGTTAGCACTGATAAAAAACACTGCTGTTGCACGGGCAATAAAAATGTAAGTATATGACATACAGAAAAAGTGCATATTTCTGGTTATCAAACTGTTAGTGATAAAAAATGAGCCCAAGTTGAAATTTTATGATTTTTAACGAAAACTTTTCTAGATAAATTTCTGACCAGAAAGCTGAAGTTCTGCTTGCCCGAAGTGAGGTGGCGAACACAGGGCGAGCAAGCAGTGAAAAAATAAAAATGTTTAGCAAACTTGAGAGCTGAAATTATACAAGCTTTAATGTATGGAATTTTAACCTAGATGATTTAGTAGAGGTCTGCTTAAAGCCTTGAAGCACAAATGGAGAGTTGCAGAAATTTATGTTTCCCGCAGGGTATTTTTCCGCTAGATGCGTTCAACTTCAAGTCGGACGACCTCGATATCTGTGGCAATTCTCAACCGATTTTCTTGTCGTGTGACGCGTCATTTTAAGCTCAACTTGTGTTCTAAATCACAGAACTTGCACAGAATGCTCAATCAGTCTATGTCTATGACTCCGAAATGCATTCGCGTGCCAAGGACTACTAAAAAACTCGGGACACAGAACTTAAACTTGGTAGGATTTTTTTCAAGGCCTGCATGAAAGCATTTTCTATGGTAAAAAGTCTCTACTAGATGGCGATTTTATATGTGAAGCGATCTGAGCTCGTATTGGGTTGTAACAGCAACTACAAAAATGGAGAGAAATGCAGAGTGCTCATTTTCCCGAAGGACGCAACTGAGGCTGATCGCTGGCTACGAGTAGAGGCCACGCCTTTGCAAGTAAGATGGTAAGAGTGCCTTTTTATATACCATTCTAAAATCATAGGTCTCTACAAGAAGTTGCCAAGGGAGACACGTGCCTCTAGCTCGGATGACATGACGTCATGCAGCAAGTGAGTTCACAAGATTGCGTTCACGGGGCCGACTGTACCAACCGCCTGAATGGCTACTGGTTTTTGCCTCTGTCACGGGTACTTTGGCTCCTCCACCTATTGTTGTGCAATCGTTTGGTCTAGTGCGCAGAGGTTTTGAAAAATCAAGGCACCGAACGGAGGCTTGCTCGAGACGATTGCAGAAATTGAAGCCTCGTTTCCGTACCACTGACATTTTGAGTTCAGCTTTAAACAGCAACTGTTTGATACATTTTACGAGCAAATTGCTGGGGCGTGTACATTGTTATCTTTCTACTGATCAAAAACCCTCTTCCAAACAGTCACTTACCATCGACTTACGCTCGTATTGCTTGTTGTGTGCAAAGATCATATATACACAAGATGGGCCACTCATTAACCACCTATGTGGCCATAGAAGCTAATGTAAAAAATTGCAGCTCGCGACAGCGCGAAAATCAGCTACTGAACTCAATTTCGTCAGTAGTCTGCTGTGCATGAATCATTCTTAGTTTGTTTGAGTAGCTTTTTATTTAATTCATTTGTGGGTATACGCCCCTAGATACAAAGATGCCTGCGAATGCTGTCCCAATCGCATGAATTTGTATTTGACGATGCAACGTGAGGTCAAACTTTTATTGTCAGTGCTTGGTCAAATTAATGAATACCTTAACTGCCATTAATGGCAGAACCATTAGCGTGAAGACAAAAAATACATACTGAACTCAAATTTTCGTTAAAACAGAAAAAAGTTAACTGCTGGTCCTTTCTAAGCGTACATGTGTTGGTATGTATTTCGCAGTTTTCTCAACTTAGGTACACAGTAAACGCGTAAGTTAGATAAAATAAACTTTTAATGCCCACTATAGCAATGTATCTCGATATATTATTGGATCGTATGGATCAAGACGAGCACGTCGACGAAATGTGAGAAAGTTTTTTCATTTTCTTTTGTGCAGCGATACACTCGGCTTTTTTGACAAACCTGCGCATGCGAAGTCTACACCAATGATGCAAACGCACACGTACGAACAACCTCATAGCATCAATTGTTGTTGAGAGATGATCGCTGCAGAAAGGAAGCTCGAGGTTAGCTGCACTAAAACGCTCAAGCATTCGCTGGATCACATTTGTTGAATTGCGCGACTCAGTCATTTCGGCTCACACCGATACTTATTTTAGTAGGCGTACTTAGTCAGTGGAAGCATTCTGGGAAAGTTTTGTGCTGAAAAAACGTCGGGACTGATTTTTCTAAAAAAAGACGCTCCCGGCAAGTTTGGCAACTAAATCCTGATACTTTCCGCAATGCATATCCAGCAATGTACGGCACTATCTCATCTTCCCCGATCACGTCCATGGGAAGAGGAGCCGTAGTACTCTCCTGTCCAGTTATTTGTTCTGCTTCTTGTGACGCTCTACCATTTCGAAAGACAGCACAGAAAAATCTAGGTGACTGAGTCAGAATCACGTCGGAATCGTCTTCAGCTTTTTCCAGTACTTTGTTGTAGGGTAGTACCACCAGCAGTAATAGAGCGTAGAGCACCCAGAAATGCCCCTGCCTCAGGTCTGTCGTTGAAGCCATTATGGCCACGAATAGAAGAAAACAGGTTCTAAAACAGTGACAGAAACAACTTTGCTAGAACTGGTTCCCAAAGCTTAAAAATAAATATGTATATTGTTACTAACCTCAACGTGATCTTGAGTAAAACGACGTAGACAGATTGCTGAACCTTATTCTCCAGTATCAGGCTGGTCGATATCTGTTTAGCTGACGCAATCGAAAGTAGCCAGCCGTCTTTGAACGGCATGTTGCTCTTAGCGCGACGCTCTCCACATACGGGATGAAATTTCCAACTGGATACAAAACTCGCAGCGGCGTCCAACTGGTTCAACGTTTCACAGAGTGTAGAGTACGAAACTGCTTGCTTGCCATATACGTCATGCAACTTTGACGAATTTAAAACTTCAAACATCCTATTGGCTTCATCAAGAAAGTCAGCAGTTTCACCTGCCTTTGCAGCGAGCTGACCGTGGTGGATTGTCGTGCGAATACCAGCAACCGAGTGACTCAGAGTTTGAGCGGCGAGGGAAACTTTCATTTTCTTTCCTATCTTCAAAGTCAAGTGCGCACTGGTCAACTTGACGGCCAGCTTTAACTCGCGTCTACACTCTACCGAATAAAACTGCGCGATATGTTCCCAGCTGGCACGTTTACCACCGGCGAACTCTATATCATGGCGCGTTAAAGCATTCCTAAGGTTTTTGAGGCAATGCGGAACATCTACCATAACAAACACAGCTTCTCCAGTTGATGGATGCAGAAAGCTATAGGCTGCGAAAACGAGACGAGCTTTCTCAGGCAAGTCCACTGTGAACTCTCTTGATCAACAATGAGTGCCTTCACATGAATTCCGGCACTGTACGCTGCAGTCAGACACTCATCGATGAAACCTTTGAATTCACATTGGTTTTAACCGTGTTTTGTAAAGTACGAGCGTAATAAGCCACTGGCTGCTTCCATGTAGAAATAATACCTCGCCGTACGGCCACGACTGCCTGACCAGCCGGTTGGGATGTATCCAAAGGACCGTTACCAGAGACGCAGCCGGAAATCATGTCTTGGTGCTCGTCATATCGAATTGATGGACTAATATACATAGCGTCCATGCAGTGTGGCAAGCTTCTCATTCGGTGACTTTTTGGACAAGTTAGTTTGAATATGCGTCATGGTCAACGGACAAATCCCAGGCTGCCGAAAAAATTCTCGAACTTTTAAAACTGTTTCAGATGGCATGTGAATTCCACACTCAGTTCGCAGAAACCGATATGCTGCTGGACTCTTGTGACGTAGACTCAGCGCAAACCGCAATTCTCGTTGAGTCCAGCGGATTCCTCGAGATTGGCCTTCTTGTTCACGGAAAAGGTTAAAATTAGGCGAGTTTTTTTAAGACGCTTGCAACTTTTTCTTCAGCTTCATTAACTTGTCAACTTTCTTGGTGCGATACAACCTACCAACGCGTACGATTTACTGCTTGCTTGCCTAGCCACCCTCAATGCGCTTCTGGAGCTCGCAGATTTATGCTGAGCAGCCTTCTCTGATTTAATTCGCAGCCTCAACTCTCGTTGTTTAGCAGACTGTTAAGATTTTTTGAGACGATACAACTTACAGCGTAGCCGGTTGATCGTAGCTTCGGCAGTTGTCCCAGAAGAACATTGTACTCCAGCCTGCTTTTTTGACGACTCAATGCCTACTTCTGATGTGGCATAGTCAACAGGGCTGGCACATACTGAGTTCGGGTCAGACAGTTTTTGTGGCTGTGGGCATGAAACTTTGACTGACGTGTTAACAGTCTAGCGCAGTTTTGATAGCGACGGCAAAGCAGTCTTCTTTAAAATTTTTCCACCTGGAGTTACGTAGGCGTATTTTTCAAACTGCAGGCTAGATAGCTTCAGTTTGTGTTGCCTTACGACATCCAATGTTATAGCCTCTTCTTCCAATGCGTCGATCCAACACTGAGCGGCATAATCAAACTTCGGAAAATGGTGCAGAATGATACTTTCATCCAGTTGCGGAGAAAATATATGCGAGTTGCAACCACGAGCACAACAGCACCTAGAGTTTAACATTGAGCTGCTCGTATTTTTCAGCATCTAATACTGCTAATGACTATGTTTGAATATTTCTACTCTTATTTAATTCTTTCAATTCTTTCAATTTCTCAAAAAATAGCGTCCCTAAGCTACTGAACTCAAAATTTAAGCAACCCATGTCGGCTTTTTTGCACTAGTGACGAAAAACAGCGGTCACACTTTCCCTATTAACGCCATACAAAGTGGCTTATCTAGGGAATATAAGATCTATGGTTGTGTGTTGGCTTATATGGTGTCAGCTCTTGTTTCTGTTTCAGTTCAAAGTCACTTATGCCGTTTACATATTTTCAGAAGCAGGGACACTAATGTATACATTTCATGACCTAAAACGATGTGATTCAAAGATAGGCGCCGAAAGACACAGTCCGCTGTCTATGGCATATACGCAAGCTATCTGAGACTAGGCTGACTTGTTGAGATTTGCTTCTGCTTAAAACGGGTTTCGATGCTCGCTACGGGTTACTCGAATTCCTTCATGGGAAAAGTTGTCCATGCGCGTATCTATTTCGACGCAGTGTTCACCCTAAAAATTAGCCGATTGAGCCTTCTGTGTAAGTTCTGTGTTGTAAATAGCTCATTAAAATTCAACTTCACTGAATGTTTTGCCTTGGCTACACAGCTTGCTAAAGTACAGAGTGTACCCTGACCCAAAAATGGCAATAATCGTAAATATCTCACCTAGCAGCTGTTCGTTAGACAAAAGAGTGGCTAATTTAAAATTTACATTTAATTTCAGATCAGAAAAGTTTTTTCTTAGTTGAATTATAGCTCAAACTTTTGCTCTGAATCTTAGTAACAAAAATCATGCAAACCATTGCAACAGAAAATAGTTCTGGTTGTCAATCATGTCCAATTCTCAATGGGCTTCAACCATGCTCCACACATAAGTTCATTCCGACTGATTCTCCTTTTCAGATGTACAGCTTTTCCCAACGAAGTTCCCCATTCACTTCAACGCACTTTTGAAGAACTTTCATCTAACAGATTGAACGCCGACGAGAAGACTTCTTGATGAAGGCGGCAGCACGCACGTTCCCAGGCCGCCTTGGCTGCGCTGCCATTGATGGCAACACCGCCCAGCTCTTGTTTAATGGTTGGGAAAAGGAAAAAAAGCCAAGCCGGTGCCAAATCAGGAGAATGAGGATGGGGCAAATCACAAATTCCACACTAAGCCAAGAAGCTCTTGACATCCCGAGCTTTGTGGACTGGAGCACAGTCTTAGTGAAAGAATCAATGTTGTTCAGGCCTTCTATTCTGCATAGCCAAGATGGACAATGTCTCCATTAACTGTAGTTCCCTTAGCACCAAAGCCAAGCCTTGTCAAGGTCGTACGCGAAGTGTCTTGGGTTGCCATTGTTTAGCAATTTGACGATCATTATTCGCATTTTTATGCAGAACAATACATTACTACAAACAATGCATTGTTTTTAGGACCGTCAAACAGAAAAACAATGCAAAGAATTAGCGGTCGCAGCACGTGACAACGATTAGTCTATGGCTCGTGCTTACCGGCGCTCGCCAGACAATCGTTGTCACGCACTGGGACCGCTGATTATTTATCCATTGTTTGCTGAGTCTTTGGGCAAGCTGTCTAGCCAAGGCGAATCATTTAGTGAAGTTTATTTTTATGAGCTATTAGAACACAAGTTGAGCTTTAAAACAAAGCATCAGACAAGACAGTCGGTTGAGAGTTGCCATAGATATCGAAGCCGTCCGACTTGAAGTTAAACGTATTTTTGATCGCTTCGAATACGGTTTCCGGTAGTTATTGTTCTATTTTTAGAATGCACGTCTCAAATATGGGTTTCCCGCATTTAAACACGCCGGAAGGAGCCAAACGAGACAAATCAGTTGCGAAAAGCAGGCAGCGGCCGAGAAAGCGGATCCCAGTGGATCAAGCGAAGCGTTTATTTCTTAGTTTAAACGAGTTAATATTTATTGGTTCGTAAAAAGGAGATAAAAAATTGAGAAATGGCGGCGGAGCCAAGCCAGCCGGGTGCAGAGGCTTTAAGCTGGCCGGCGCGGCCAACACCCCCACACCTCAACCCCCCACCAAAGTACAGCGATATGTACAGCGGCACCCTCCGGCGTGTCTAACACCCCTTACTCAGAGAGTAACGATTGCATTAAACACGCCGGGAGCCAAGCGAGACAAATCAGTTGCGAAAAGCAGGCAGCGGCCGAGAAAGCGGATGACAACCCCAATGATGGGGAAGGGAAGGGGTAAAAGCGGGAAGGCAGTCAGGTGGACGCAGCCTGCAGCTGCGAAGCCATGAAAGAAGCAGAGCGCTGGCGGCGCGACAGGGTAGAGCTGGCAGAAAGGTAGCGGAGAACAGCGTCCGATCTCCAGCCCCCAAGAGCCCGAACGTCCGAATCTGACAAGCCGATTTGATGGCAGAAGCTGGCACCCCCACGCCGGATGCTGTGGCCGGAGAAACCAGCAGCTGGAAGGCCGCACGCAGCCAGACACGCACGAAGACAGCTGATGAACTGGCTGGCTGAGAGCTCGCCTCCGAGGCCGTAGCCAAACAGTGGCGCCCTTGGGTCGCTGGCTGGTGACAGGTGCAGGTGAGACAGTAGAGCGCGCACAGGGCAGAGTGGTGACTCTTGAACAGGTGGAAACAGGTGGTTTCCCGTAGTTATTGTTCTATTTTTAGAATGCACGTCTCAAATATGGGTTTCCCGCAGTTATTGTTCTATTTTTAGAATGCACGTCTCAAATATGGGTTTCCCGCAGTTATTGTTCTATTTTTAGAATGCACGTCTCAAATATGGGTTTCCCCAAGTTATTGTTCTATTTTTAGAATGTGCGTCTCAAATATGGGTTTCCCCAAGTTATTGTTCTATTTTTAGAATGTGCGTCTCAAATATGGGTTTCCCCTCAGTTATTGTTCTATTTTTAGAATGCACGTCTCAAATATGGGTTCCCCAAGTTATTGTTCTATTTTTAGAATGTGCGTGTCAAATATGGGTTTCCCCTCAGTTATTGTTCTATTTTTAGAATGCACGTCTCAAATATGGGTTTCCCCAAGTTATTGTTCTATTTTTAGAATGTGCGTGTCAAATATGGGTTCCCCTGAAGTTATTAATCGTGATCTATTATTAGAATGCATGTTGCAAGTATGGGTTTCCGGCCATTGGTGATCTATTATTAGAATGCATGTTGCAAGTATGCTGCTCGTACACGTAGGTCTTTTAAGGATCTATTAACAAGCTGCAGTTCTTTTTCAGGCAAGGTCTTTAACAAGAATTTACTCCTGTTTACAGAGAAATATTTGATACAGGAAAACGAAAAATAACCAAACGAGAGACGCGCAGTAAAACGGATTTATCATAAGACAAAGAGCCTTTTTGCAGCAAACGGATTACTTAAATTTGCCTGGTGCTTTAAACTCAGCATTTTAGTTGTAGTTTGAATCTTAAATAGATGACAGATAGAGAACAGACAAATTTGGAACAGCAAAGCTGACACAAAAAGAAAGTAAAATGACAAACTTTAAAAAACACACATGCTAAACAAACAGCTTCAAGTTTGGACTTTATAATTTTAAAAAACGCCCGCAGATCAACGCAGCATGGGACAGAGAGAGGGAGACAGACAGAGCGTGCGCAATTTGTGTTTTGTTTAAGTTTTATTGCAAAGCCGGAAAAAATAAACTTAGTCAAACAATTAGCCAGCACAGGTAAGTGAGAGACGCAGAGAGACTAACATTATTATTATTATCATTAACGGTAAGCAAATGTAATCAGGATCGCTGTGGAACCCCTTCAGTTAAACCGGTTCAGGCAATCATCTGTCTGTCAAACACATTAATTAATATATTATCGAGGAAGTAAAGAAATAAAAAATGCTACACACAGAGAGTTAAACAAACAGGTTAAGCTGACGGACATCTCCCAATGACAAAAGATGGATGGCTTCAGTCTCTAAAAAATCACTGCATTCTTGGCTTCCAGTGCCGACGCAACACAAATTGAATCTTAAGCAGCTAAAGGTGTGAGACAGACAAACAAACAACTGACAAGCAAAACAGTTAAAAACGGGCACAGCTCCCTGCTAGCTACGAGTTTGATAGCGGCAACATGAATAATAATAATATTAATATAGCATTATTGTAAAATAAGAACCGGCTGCACAACTCCAGGACAACAAAATTAATTAACTTTGAAACGCGCAACAACAACAGATAGAATAAACACGATCAGAGGGGAATTAGTGTGACTACTGCTAGTAAAATCAATATAAGTAGTATATTATGTGTTATTATAGTATAATAAGCAGAGTGCGCTGGAGTGGGGACGCATTGAGCCTGTTGTATTATTACCATAAGCAAGGATAAGCGTGAGAAGCTAAATTAGTAAAAGTACAAATCTACCAAACTACTTATTGATGCGATAATTAGAAGGGGAGAGAGGGGAGTCAGATGAAACAGAAAACACAGAATCAGTCCAGTTGATTAAAGATAAACAATTATTTTCACCCCCTCCAAACGGAAGGTTATTAATCCTCGTTAAATTAATTTTAATGTTTCGCAATGATTTTGTTTGAATTAAAAAAAAACTTAACTGAGTAAGCATAGTTACAGACAAGCAGAGCAGGGGGCCAGATGAAGAGAGAAAACACCACGTCAAAAGTTAAAAACCAATATAGCTTGCTCGGGAAACTCCCAGGGCAGTTGCACAGAGCTAAAAATAGAACAGAAGAGGGGTCAATTTAATTCCTAGAACTCCCGCGTTAACCAATTAACCTTAAATGATTAGCCATTTTTTATTATGGGAAGAAAACTGCGGCTAACTAGCTCTGCTGGGATGTTTAATAAGCGAAAAGTGTTCAGATTTTTTTTTAACTGCAGGCGACTCGCCACACCAGATAGTGAGATGGAGGGGCAGAGACGGCTACAGCCCCAGCGCCTCGGCAGCTGACAGAGCCTCAACCTCTGTTGCTAAGGTATAGCACGTACATTTTACCTGGAATGGTTTCATAGGTTGATTGGTGGGAACAATTAATTTTCGTAGAAAGTGTCGCAGCCCGATTCGGAATGTGAATGCCCCAACTCCTAATGTGAATGCCCCAACTCCTAATGTGAATACCCCAACTCCGAATGTGAATACCCCAACTCCTAATGTGAATACCCCAACTCCGAATGTGAATACCCTAACTCCGATTGTGAATACCCCAACTCCTAATGTGAATGCCCTAATTCCGATAGTGAATACCCCAACTCCGAATGTGAATACCCCAACTCCGAATGTGAATGCCCCAATTCCGATTGTGAATGCCCCAACTCCGATTGTGAATACCCCAACTCCTAATGTGAATGCCCTAATTCCGATTGTGAATACCCCAATTCCGATTGTGAATGCCCCAACTCCGATTGTGAATACCCCAACTACGAATGTGAATACCCCAATTCCGATTGCGAATACCCCAACTCCGAATGTGAATACCCCAACTCTGAATGTGAATACCCCAACTCCGAATGTGAATACCCCAACTCCGATTGTGAATACCCCAATTCCGAATATGAATACCCCAACTCCGAATATGAATACCCCAATTCCGATTGCGAATACCTCAACTCCGAATGTGAATACCCCAACTCCGATTGTGAATACCCTAATTCCGATTGCGAATACCCCAACTCCGAATGTAAATACTCCAACTCCAAATGTGAATACCCCAACTCCGAATGTGAATGCCCCAACTCCGAATGTGAATACCCCAACTCCGAATGTGAATACCCCAATTCCGATTGTGAATACCCCAACTCCGAATGTAAATACCCCAACTCCGAATGTGAAGTATCCCAATTCCCCCACCAAATCAGCGCTCTGCCCGCTCACCGGCCGCTATTGTTGCCGTACCACCAGTTCTGCTGCTGGCCGCCAGCGTCCGGTCCGCCCCAGGCTGCGGCGGCCTGCTGGGCAACATCGCCAGCCGGATCCCAGCCTCCGCCGGCTCCTCCGCCAGCAGCCGCGGCTCCGGCAGCTCCAGTCGGCTGCCAGCCGCCGCCAGCCCAGGCGGTCGCCGCCTGCTGCTGGGCCTGACCGCCCGGCTGGCTGCCCGGCTGCTGCTGCTGGGCCCCGGCCGCTCCGGCGCCGGCAGCCGCCTGCTGCTGGTTCTGGCCGCCGTTCTGCCAGGCCTGCCACTGCTGCCACTGCTGCCACTGTTGGTCCTGCAGACAGGATGTTGCCTAATGTATACATTCGATTTCAGCTACTTGCGACTAGAGTGGGCAGACAGAAACTCAACAGGGGTTGGAGATATATAAAAGGACGGATAGCGGCCAGCTATGAGAGACCAGGGGGCGGATAGCGGCCAGTCATGACGGACCAGGGGGCGGATAGCGGCCTGTTATGAGAGACCAAGGGGCGGATAGCGGCCAGTCATGAGAGACCAAGGGGCGGATAGCGGCCTGTCATGAGAGACCAAGGGGCGGATAGTGGCCTGTCATGAGAGACCAGAGGGGCGGATAGCGGCCAGCAGTCATAAGCAAGGAACCAGGGGGGATATCGCAACACACCTGCTGCTGCTGCGGCTGCTGCTGCTGGCCGGCCTGTCGCAGGATGGCGTCAGCGTACTCGTGCATGCCCTGCCTGCGGTAGTACTCGGCCCAGGCCATGCTGTAGTCCATCTGGCCAGTCTGGCTGTTGTACTGCGGCGCCGGCAGAGCCTCCTGAGCCAGAGCGGAATCGCCGGCGCCGGCTGCGCCGGCAACTCCACCACCGTTGCCATAGAAACCGGCCGACTGCTGCTGCTGCGGCTGCTGGGGCAGGCCGGCTTTCTCGCAGATTAGGCGAATTGCCTCGGCGATTTGGCTTGGCGAGCCCTGCGGATGCGTTTATTCACATTGTTTAAACAATGAGGCTTTGGAGTGCCCTGGGCCCCTTTACGAGCTATCATTAAGGCAGCCATTTCGACGTGCAAAATTTTTTCCTAGGAATGCCATTTTGCCGTTTTTCTAATACTGAGAACGCCATTTTGACCCTGAAAATGCCATTTTGACACTGGGAATACCATTTTGTCACTAGGAATGCCATTTTGACGCTAGGTCGCTAGGAATGCCATTTTGTCCCTGGGAATGCCATATTGTCACCAAAAATGCCATTTTGACACTGGGAGTGCCATATTGTCACCCAAAATGCCATTTTGACACTGGGAGTGCCATATTGTCACCCAAAATGCCATTTTGACACTGGGAATGCCGTTCTGATACTGAGAATGTCATATTGTCACTGAAAATGCCATTTTGACACTGGGAATGCCATTTTGACACTGAGAATGCCATTTTGTCACTAGGAATGCCATTTTGACACTAGGAATGCCATTTTGATACTGAGAATGCCATATTGTAACTGAAATGGTAAGCCATTTTGATAATCTGACTGCCATTTTCACATTAGGACTGCCATTTTGACACCAATAATGCCATTTCTACACAAAGAGTGCATTTTGACTCTGAATACCTGTCTGATTCCAGATCTAAAGTCAAGAAAGCAGAAAAAACAATTTTTAAAACCGAAAGAGCAAAGACAATTACCTGAATATCGAACACCTTGGTGGAGCCGTTCGGAGGATTCTCCCGCTGGATAGCAACGTAGGCGCCAGAGATGCGATTAATTTCTTTGACGGTCTCGCCGCCTTTGCCAATAACTAGGCCGGCTTTCTCGGCCGGCACGGCGTAGGTGACGGTGCGGCTCTCGGGCCCGCGCGGCCGGTCAGTCACGGGAATCTCGCCGCTAAGCACAGCGCTGATAAGGTGTTGCACCCGTTCCATGGCCTGCTGCACTGCCGAGTTGCTGCCGGACACCTGTAGTTGGTTAGGATAGCGTGAAATTATATATAGACGGATCGCACTACTCACAGTGGTATCGTAACAAGAGCAGTTTTTTTATTTCAGGCAAAAGGTAAACGGCGGGAGTAACTATTACTGACTACTGCCTCGCCATCTAATTAGTCAGTAGGCATAGTGAGACAACACACCTGCAGCATTCGCTCGGGCAGCTCCCTGTCCGCTGGTCCCTCCTGTCGGAACTGCACCTTGGCGCCCGTCTCTTGATTAATTTTGCGCAACATATCGCCGCCTTTGCCAATGACAACGCCGACGCATCGGCGGGGCACCTTCATTTCGTGGTAGGCGTCGCCAAAACTGCCGAAGCTGCCACCGCCCATGCCGCCGCCGCCCATGCCACCGCCGCCCATGCCGCCACCGCCCATGCCGCCGCCGCCTCGAACACCACGAGAATCGAAGCCGCCCATGATGCCGGGGCCTCCGCCGCCCATGCCGCCGCGTTGGCCAGGCGGAAATTCTCTGGCGTCCTTGGAGTTCAGCAGCTCCATCACCAGCTCGCGAGCGTGGTTCAGACGGTCCGGCGAGCCTGGTTGGGCGCAGTTGGGGGAAGGGGGGAACTCGCAATGAGGCTGGGTGAGACTGGTGAGTCAGTGAATAAGATCGGTGAGTCAGTGAGACAAGCGAGACAAGTGAGACAAGTCATAAATAAAGACGGGTGTCATAAAGCGAGACAGGTGAGTCACAAATGGAGACGGTGTGTCATAAAGCGAGACAGGTGAGTCATAAAGCGAGACAGGTGAGTCATAAATGGAGACAGGTGTGTCATAAAGCGAGACAGGTGAGTCATAAATGGAGACAAGTGTGTCATAAAGCGAGACAGGTGAGTCATAAATGAAGAAATGTGTCATAAAGCGAGACAGGTGAGTCATAAATGAAGAAATGTGTCATAAAGCGAGACAGGTGAGTCATAAATGGAGACAGGTGTGTCATAAAGCGAGACAGGTGAGTCATAAATCGAGACAGGTGAGTCATAAATGGAGACAGGTGTGTCATAAAGCGAGACAGGTGAGTCATAAATCGAGACAGGTGAGTCATAAATGGAGACAGTTGAGTCATAAATCGAGACAGGTGAGTCATAAATGGAGACAGGTGTGTCATAAAGCGAGACAGGTAAGTCATAAATGGAGACAGGTGTGTCATAAAGCGAGACAGGTGAGTCATAAATGAAGAAATGTGTCATAAAGCGAGACAGGTGAGTCATAAATGGAGACAGGTGTGTCATAAAGTGAGACAGGTGAGTCATAAATGGAGACAGGTGTGTCATAAAGCGAGACATGTGAGTCATAAATGGAGACAGGTGAGTCATAAATGGAGACAGGTGTGTCATAAAGCGAGACAGGTGAGTCATAAATGGAGACATGTGTGTCATAAAGCAATGCAGGCGAGTCATTAGCAATGCATACCAATAATTTTCAAAGGCTTCTCGGGCAGCGCAGAGGTGGTGGAGTCCTGCACTAGCAGCATCCGAACTCCGGCCTTATCCTGCAGACTTTTAATAGTCTCGCCAGCTTTGCCAATCAGCAGGCCGACCTTCGGCGCGGGCACCTGTATGACGATGCTGTCCTGACCGCCGCCGCCGCCGCCTAAGCCGCCGTCGCGCGACGAAGTGCCGCCGCTGCCGCCTTCGCCGCCGCTTCTCTCAGCATTGGCCACGATGGTGTCCATGAGCTGGCGAGCCCGCTCAACCTGCTCCTGAGTGCCAGTGATTGTCACCTGGGCAATGGGAATGACGAGTTTAGGATTATATTATAACTGCTGAATTGTTGTGGCGGTGAAGTGTCTGCAGAAATTTTAATCGAATCTTACGAATAGATAACTAAACAAACCAATACTCTCAAATTCTAACTATTATTATAATAATGATCAATGAAAACCAATTGATAAATTTTATCGAATTATTAACAAATATCCCATATCATTCAATACTACAATAAGCCTAAATCCCAATCAATCGATGTTCCAATCAATCGATATCCCAATCAATCGATGTTCCAATCAATCGATATCCCAATCAATCGATGTTCCAATCAATCGATATCCCAATCAATCGATGTTCCAATCAATCGATATCCCAATCAATCGATGTTCCAATCAATCGATATCCCAATCAATCGATCTCAATCAATCGATACCTCAATCAATTGATATTTCAATCAATCGATATCACTATCAATCGACATCCTAATCAATCGATATCACAGTCAATCGATATCACAATCAATCGATCTCAATCAATCGATACCTCAGTCAATTTATATCATAATTAATCGATATCACAGTCAATCGATATTACAATCAATCGATATCCTAATCAATCGATATCACAGTCAATCGATCTGCCAATCAATCAATATCATTGTCAATCAATATCACAGTCAATCAATATCACAGTCAATCAATATCACAGTCAATAGATATCCTAATCAATCGATATCCTAATCAATCGATATCCTAATCAATCGATATCTCAATCAATCGATATCTCAATCAATCGATATCACAATCAATCGATATCACAATCAATATTCAATCAATTCACTCCCGATATCCCACTCCTAATCAATCAATCCACAAGAGTCAACCCAGTATATATTCTAGTTAACACTGATCTGAATCAATCGCATGCACATACAACTGTAATAGTATACCGAACCCTGTCTCACCTGGCGCTGCGGGCCGCTATTATCCGTACTAATTTGAATCCTAGCGCCGGATTCGTCCTGCAGTCTATTAATAGATTCACCGCCTTTGCCAATCATGAGGCCAACCAGGCGGTCCGGAATGCTGTGCTCCACTGTCAGGCTCATATTCTCGTTGCTATCCAGACCGATGCCGTTATCTTCAGCCAGTGCTAATTCGTTACCCGCCTCTGTATCGACAACTGTACCGTTATTATCGACCGCGGCGTCGGCTTCCTGCGTGAGTCGCTTGCCGGACGGGGCCGATTCGTCATCTGAGTCAAACAGGGCTGCAGTTGCTGGGCGCTTGGCTACGCTAGTCGCCAAGCCGATGGCTATAGATTGCTTGGGGTAGACCGTTGGGGCCGCGTTTGAAAAGATTTGCTGCGAAGGACGGGAGAGGCGATGCGATGTTTCAGCTGGTGTTAGCTGGGAGATGGCGGTGCCGAGCAACTGGGGGTCTGCGAGGTGGCGGTGGCCCAGCAACTGGGGGTCTGCGAGGTGGCGGAGGCCCAGTAACTGGGGGACTCGGAGGTAGTGGTGGCCCAGCAACTGGGGGTCTGGGAGGTGGCGGAGGCCCAGCAACTGGGGGTCTGGGAGGTGGCCCAGTAACTGGGGGACTCGGAGGTAGTGGTGGCCCAGCAACTGGGGGTCTGGGAGGTGGCGGAGGCCCAGCAACTGGGGGTCTGGGAGGTGGCCCAGTAACTGGGGGACTCGGAGGTAGTGGTGGCCCAGTAACTGGGGGTCTGGGAGGTGGCGGAGGCCTAGTAACTGGGGGACAGGGATGTAGTGGTGACCCAGCAACTGGGGGTCTGGGAAGTGGCGGTGGCCCAGCAACTGGGGGTCTGTGAAGGCAGCCCACTGCCCAGCCACTGTCCCAGGTCCTAGAGGCTTTGGTGGCTTAAAAACTGGGGATCTAGGATAGTAGCCTAGCAAGAGAGGATCTGGGAGGGTGGCCCAGCATCAAATATAATAAATAATATTGCCAACACATACTATCACCCATGCTATATGCTATGTATGCTAACTATAATCTAGATCATGTTACCTACATGTATACAAAAAACTTCCAGAATCAATTTAGATTTAGTATTTGAAGGGCTAGCATAAGTGCTAGCATAAATTCAACCTGAAGAATAGCCTTGGCATAAATGCTAATGCATATGGATTGGCTTTAAAGTAACTGTATACACACTTTGTTGTAATATCAGTTTTTATAGGTTATAATTATTATGCTAGAGTCAAACTGTACTTATGTCAGTTATTTTAGAAGTGTGTTTTTACAAATATATTTTCATAGTTTTAATGAAAACTTAAGGCTATTGTCACAAGTCCATATGAAGACAATACCTCTATGACCCAACCAATCAGATTGCATATATTGTAGTAAAGGATAGGGTTTGCAATTTTAGCATTAGACCTACAAGAATGGCATAGAAACCTGCTTAGTTGAGGGTCAAAAGTTTACATTGACTAGATAAAATTGTTTGTATAGTTTGCTTAGAAATAGATCAAAAACTATAATTCTCTACTTAGTTGCAGAATAAGTAGCAAGACTTAAATTATAGTCATTTTTACTCGTATATTTTTGTTATGACTATATGAAAATGTTGCTAAATTGTCTAACCTAAGAACAAAACAATTTTTTCTATTGATGGAAGGTTTTTTTCCCCTAATAGGAAAAAATTTCATATTTTAACCTTTAAAATCTCATAGGAGTCCTTATACCTAAAAAGATTCTTTTATTATCTTCTTACCATCTTTAATATGGCAAGAAATGAATAATAACTAGGCCAAACAATTGGGAAATTTATTAATTATATAAAAATGAGTGAATATTAAAGTCATCAATAAAAACATTATCCTTAGGTCAATATATAAGGCTTTAACTTAATGTAACTATAAATACTGAAAATGGTCAATATTTGGCCATTGCATTTTTGCTAGTTGGCCTTTGCATTTTTTGCTATTTTTAGGATCATGGGAAAGATATGTTTTCTATATTAAATAGTTACAATTACATTAGGTATGCAAACAAAAGTCTGACAATAATCATTAGAAGTTACTATTGTATCAATATATTAATAATACACTTCATTATTTTTTAATTTAATAACCTTTTATTATTTGTTGCAAGTTTATTATTTAATTTGGAGTCAATATAACAACTGCCCCTATTTAGTGTGCTAATAATACACAAGCTATATTCTATAGTCTCATTGTTAGGAAAGCAGTAGATTTTACCAAATTTTCTAGTTTACCAAGTTTTCATGTTTTATATTGTTGAATAAATAAGAAAAAACCACAAAAAAGCATTTTGAAAGTCCAAGTTAACCGATTTGCAATTTTTTGTTTCACTTTTTTTCATTATTAAACAATTAATTTTAAGACTTGTAGGCCTTAGAGAAGGCTAATTTTTTTAGTACTTACAAAACAGAAAGTAATCTGTGTTTTACTTTTTATTCAATTCAAAAAGATGAAGTATTTCTAAGGATTTTAAAGTTTTTCTAAAAGCATATAAACTCGCAAAAATTCATAGTAATATAAAGTGCAAAGTTTGCCAGCAAACATCTTTCTTTAAAAGTAAATATATGGCTAATTCCTTGTTGCAAAATAATCTTTAAGTTGTTTTCTTTCATTTAAATATCAACTTGCATAGTATTAGTATTTGTAATATGCCTATATTTAGACTTAAAAATTTTGGGTAAAAAATGGTACCACAAAATGTAAACCCGGCATCCAAATCAGATGCTTACTGTATGCTCATTAAGCGACGAAGAACAATGAAATTACACTAAAACATGTATTATTGCAGTGTATATGCAGGAAAAAAAGAATTTTCCAAATTGCTTTAGTAGAAGCTGAGTAAAATGCAATTTTCCAATCCTTATGGGAATTCCAATGTGTTACCCGGCTTCCAAATCAGATGCTTACTGTATGCTCATTAAGTGACGAAGAACAATGAAATTACACTAAAACATGTATCATCGCGGCGTGTATGCAGGAAAAAAAGAATTTTCCAAATTGCTTTAGTAGAAGCTGAGTAAAATGCAATTTTCCAATCCTTATGGGAATTCCAATGTGTTACCCGGCTTCCAAATCAGATGCTTACTGTGGTTGCGATTTCAGGGGCCGGTTTTAACCTGCTCTGTAATCGTGTTTAGCCGACGGGGCCGCCCCCTCTGCCCGTCTGTGCGTGCGGCCCGCGCGTGTGCATCCCTGCCGCAAGGTGGGGTGCTGGGTGCCGGCCGGCAGGCGGGGGTGTTGGGTTGGGGGTGGGCGGCGTCGGCCCCCTTTTATTTGTGCGCTCACGCTCTCTCGTGCGCGCTGCGAGAGCGCTTTGGCTCGTAAAATTTTTTTGCGACTATCTGGCTCTGGCTATCATGCATCGTGTGGACCGACTAACAGTCAAACAACTTAAGAGTGAGCTGGGTAGCCAAGGCCTCTCAACCGCAGGCAATAAGTCGGCCTTGCAAGCCAGACTGAGACAACACAAGGGGCAGTCACAGCTTCAAGACGGTGGGACATCGGCATTGACATCGGCATCAGCATCGCCCTGTGCGCAGGAGGAGCTCCAAGACCAAGGCCGGGACCCACAGGAGGCGGACCTGGATGGCGAGATTCGGCGGGCGCAGAAACGGCTGCAGCTCCTAGAGCTTCAAACACGCGAGCGAGAGCTTCGTGAACGCGCCGTCGTGACTGCTCGTACAGAATCAGGTGAGCAGCAGAATCTTTTCGCTGAACTTATCAACCCAACAGGCCCTGTCAGCGCTAGAGCCAACCCCCGGCCAGTCGGGCAGCCGTGTCTACTTGTCAGAGACTTTGTCGATGATCTGTCAGGCCAGGCTGACGAGCTGCTCACCAGGGGCAGCTCTGGCGGCCTCGTGCTCAAGAAGTCGACGACCAAGCTGGACGGCATGACAATTGGGCAGTGGTTCGCCGGCAGTATGAAGGTCCTGCTTCAGATACTTGAAGACACAGCGCCGCAGGTGACCAGCAAGGGCCAAGTGTACAGCACAACTGAGCAAGTCAAAGATTACGCCCAGTACAATGTCCAGGTGGCCGAGCTATTCGACAGATTCCCAGCGCACCGGGTGATCAGATTTGACCATGACTACCGCCAGCACCGCGCAGCCAACAGCCTTCGCTGGGGCAAAGACTGCGCCCAGATGTCGATCAGGCACCTGCTCAGCATTAAGACGGACCAGTACAATCAGACAGCCAAGCGAAACCAGCCTAGCAACAAGAGCCGCGTCATGGGTCCACGGACATCCTCAGGCCGCGAGCTGTGCTTGTCCTTCAACAGCACCAACGGCTGCATGAGGAGCAACTGCCGATTCCTCCATGCCTGCCGAATCTGTGAGGGCAGCCACTCCGAGCAAAATCACGCAAAAAACTGAGCAAGCACGCCGACACGGCGCGCGAAACCGATTTTACCCCTCCTGCTTTTAACTGCCTCGCTCAGCCCGCTCCCGTGCCCTGCATCGTCAAGCCTCCAGTGCGGATGTCCGATCTGACGCAGCCAGTGGGCGATCTCTGCATCGACGCCTGGCGCTCCGAGCTTGTGGGCGACCCCGACGCTGATTTTATTCACGACGGCATCGAGAGCGGCTTCTCCATTGTCGATGACTTCGACTTTACACCGTGTCTCTACAGCAACTACCAGTCCGTCAACCGGAATCGCGACCAAGTCCAAGCTGTTATCGGTGAAGAAATCCGGCTTGGGAGGTACGTCCCAGTCGTGGACAAGCCTGCGATGGTCTGTCCGCTGGGAGCCATTCCGAAAGACAGCTCCGGCATCCGGCTAATCCATGATTGCTCCGTCCCTCGCGGCTGCAGCCTGAACGATCACTATGCCCAACAACGGCGTCTCTGCTTCACCTCCGTCGACGAGGCCGTCAGGATGATGCAGCCTGGCTGGTTTATGGCAAAGGTGGACATCGCGTCAGCCTACCGCAGTGTGCCAATTTCTCCGCAGTGCTACCAAGCCACTGGCATCCACTGGGACTTCGGCAATGGCTGCTCAACCTTCCTGGTGGATACGCGGTTACCATTCGGCAGCAGAGCCTCCGTCAGCATTTTCCATCGCCTCACGCAAGCGGCCCGGCGAATGATGTGTCGCAAGGGGTTCCTGGCAACCGTCGTTTTCATCGATGACTTCCTCGTCATGGCCAGGACAAAAGCCGAGTGTGACAGGGCCTACCACGAGCTGCGCAACCTGCTCACCAGGCTTGGCTTCACCATCAACGAGAAAAAGTTGGTGCCACCGATGACAAAGCTGCGATTCCTCGGCATTGACATTGACACCGTGCAAGCCAGTCTTTCCTTCCCAGCCGACAAAGCCGAAAAGCTTCAGCTTTTCCTTGACACCTGCCTCTCGTGGAGGAGCCTGTGCAAGGCGGAATTGCAGAAGCTGCTCATGCACCTCAGCCACTTGTGCACTGCCGCCCAGCACAGGCGAACTTTCCTGCGGCCGCTGATCGAGCTGGTCAACAGCCTGGCGCATCCGTCCGACAGGGTTGGCGTCACGGAGGAGCTCCAGTCGCAGCTGAGGTGGTGGATGACCGCGTTGAGCACGCTGCCGCCTAGAACTGCCTGGCCCTCGCGTCGGCCGGCTGGAGCGATTGAGTCTGATGCCTGTGACATTGGAGGCGGTGCTGTGCTGCATTTTGTCGACAGAGAACCGGTTTGGCTCTACATCGACTGGCAGTCCGACTGTGATGGCGCGTTCAAGGAGCTGCACATCAACCTCAAGGAGTGCGCCGCCCCACTGGTTGCGATTCTGTAGCACCAAGAAGCCTTCAGCAGCTGCTCAGTTGCAGTCTACACTGACAGCACCGCCGCCTGCGGCATCATTAACTCGGGTTCCGCCAAGCACCAAGGTATTGCCAACCTGCAGAAGCGCGTCGCCCTGACCTGCATTCAACGCGACATCATCGTCCGCGTGCACCATGTGCCTGGCCGCTTCCAGCTGCTCGCAGACCCGCTGTCCAGAGCGCATGACCCCAGCCAGCTTGCCAACTTTCTGTTTCGCTTCTATGGCACCTGCTATGTGCCAACCAGCTTGCTTGCCTCCGCTTGCTTGAGCTCTGCCGCTGCCTCCCACCTTCTGTTTCAGGTCCGCCTCCTGTGGTCCCAGGTCCCGGCCTCTCCGCACCGGCACGTCGACTGCTCAGCCAAGGCTTCGCCAGCTCAACTCGCTCCGCCTACGCCAGCCAGTGCGCGTCCTGGATGCGATTCTGTGCCGCCCACAGACTTCAACCGCTGTCAGCGCAGCCCGCCGACGTGTGCAACTACCTGGCGGAGCTGGCGAACAACCGGCTGTTCTCAGACAGCAGCCTATCCTGCCACCTCGCCGCCGTGTCTTGGCTCTACAAATCAAACAGCGTGGCTGACCCAACGAGGCAGCCACTGGTTCAGCTTGCCCTGCGCGGCGCCCGCCGGCTCCTCGGCGCCACCCCAAGGAGCAAACGAGCGTTGCGGCCGGCCAACCTGCAGCGGCTGCACGGCGTGCTGCGACCTGAAGAGCCCAGGGACTGCGCATTCTGGTGCGCCTGCATCGTGGGCTAGTGGGCCATGCTACGGCGAGCCAACCTGTGCGTATCCGGCCGGTTCGATCCGCAGCGAGACCTCAGTGTGAGCTGCATCCGGCCGTCAAGGGCGGGCGTCATCCTCGTCATTCCGAGGTCGAAGACCAACCAGTTCGGGGCGCGCCAGCACCGAGTTTTCTTGCCGCAGCTCCCAGACGGACATCCACTCTGCCCGGTCACCGCGCTCCAGAAGCAGCTGCGCATTAATCGACTGCAGGACGCCCAGCATCACTTGTTCAGTACCCGAACCAGACAGTCCACTGCACCGCTCACTGCGCGCACCTTCGCGAGGCGCCTGTCCGCGGCACTTCGACAGGCCGGGTTCGCCGAGCCAGCCAGGTTCTCTGGGCACTCGTTGCGTCGAGGTGGCGCTACATCCACAGCGGAGGCCGGCATCCCCATCGATTCAATCATGCGAGTCGGTGACTGGGCAAGCAGCGCTGTAGAGCGGTACCTACCGCCTTTGGTTGAGCGTGGTGCGCCGCTGCGCCTGGCTTCACTCCTCCCCTCAACGTGACCTCCTCCCTGGTTTGGGATTTTTGGACTCGTTTTGTCCGCTGCCTTTGTCGCCACGCCTGTGCCTTCCCTCTTGCTGCTTTTGGCCCTGTTGGCTAAGGTTGCGATTTCAGGGGCCGGTTTTAACCTGCTCTGTAATCGTGTTTAGCCGACGGGGCCGCCCCCTCCGCCCGTCTGTGCGTGCGGCCCACGCGTGTGCATCCCTGCCGCAAGGTGGGGTGCTGGGTGCCGGCCGGCAGGCGGGGGTGTTGGGTTGGGGGTGGGCAGCGTCGGCCCCCTTTTATTTGTGCGCTCACGCTCTCTCGTGCGCGCTGCGAGAGCGCTTTGGCTTGTAAAATTTTTTTTATTAATTTTCTTGTAATGCTTTTATTCCGTTGCTTCGTGACTTCCCTTTTAATCGCCTCAAATCCTAAAATATATTCGCTATCGCAGGACTCGTTTTGTCTGCTGCCTTTGTCGCCACGCCTGTGCCTTCCCTCTTGCTGCTTTTGGCCCTGTTGGCTAAATGCTCATTAAGCGACAAAGAACAATGAAATTACACTAAAACATGTATCATCGTGGCGTGTATGCAGGAAAAAAAGAATTTTCCAAATTGCTTTAGTAGAAGCTGAGTAAAATGCAATTTTCCAATCCTTATGGGAATTCCAATGTGTTACCTGGCTTCCAAATCAGATGCTTACTGTATGCTCATTAAGCGACGAAAAACAATGAAATTACACTAAAACATGTATCATCGCGGCGTGTATGCAGGAAAAAAAGAATTTTCCAAATCGCTTTAGTAGAAGCTGAGTAAAATGCAATTTTCCGATCCTTACGGGAATTTGTATGTTTAAATAATAAACTTACGTTGAATACAATTTATTGCAAATGAACTCTACAAAATACACGTTGTCAAAAGTAACGAAAGTGATAAACAAATAAACCCTTGAAAATAATGTTAAATATGTTATAGAATTATAGAGTGTAACATTATAAGATAGTTAAAGTTAATAAAATACATTATTATAGCTTTTCTATCATTTTCATTAGACTCATTTTAGGTCGTAATTAAACTTACCGTTTTAACAAATCATTTTATTAAAAATAAAGCTATACGAAAATAATTTGTGCTTTAATAGACTTTTTTACCTTTTAAAAACTTGAATAAATTTATTTTATAGCTTTATTGCTTTCAAATTGCCAAAAAACGAATTTTCATAAAACTTGCCCCCAATTTTTGGATTTCACCATAGACTATAGTCTATAGACTATTTGTAAAATATATGCCTAACTTCAAAATTTCAACCATCTGGTGCGACTTAGTTTTGTCCAGATTTGCGACTTAGTTCCTCTAGATTGTGACTTAATTTTTATGTTGTATATGACTTTTTTTGCCTTTTTTCTTTTTTCTTTCTCTTTCCTCTTTTCTTTTTCTTTTTTTCTTTTCTTTTTTCATCTTCTCTTTTCTTTTTTCCCTAAATTTTTTATTTTTTACATTGTTGATTTTGCAACTTACTTTGGTTGGCAGCCATTTTACCTGTTTAGTTTGGATGGGTATTGGGCATATATGATTTGTAATATATCTAATATTTTTTTATGTTTCTAAATAAGTTCTAGGCCTAAAGTTATTTTCAAGTTTAGTTTTTATACAATTTCAAACATAATGGCAAATATAAAATTTTAAACATAATAATATGCACATAATATTATGTGTATTTTTTTGCTTTCTTGTTTTGTAAATTATTGCCAATTTAATTTTTATAGCATGTACAGTATAGTGTGTAGTTGGCAAGCATGGTGTGGTGTGCATTAGGCTAAGCATGAAAACTTCGTAATAAAAGGGGCCCAATATATATTTCAGTATGTATCCAACATGATCCAGAGTATGAAAAAATTTAGACAATAAAGAGTTTTTAATTAGACATGTTGCACTTATGCAATAAAAATATTTAAATTTTTAAACAGTCTAATAAATTTTTATTTTATTTTTTCATCCCTTTTTATATTTGATATGCACATGATACAGCCTGCACTGCACTGTGAACTGTGCCTGCACTGCAACTGCACCGCATGGGCCGAGGTATTTACCTGAGAAAGTTTCTGTGCGTCGTAATTTTCTAGGCAAAGGACATCATTCTGAGTAGCCCCTATGGCATATTAAATTTACAAATTACATTACAATGCAGTAGTAAAACATTTTTATGAATAAACATACCTGATTCTTCTTAACCGGTAGAACTTCAATACCGGGATGACTCATAGATCAAATACAATACACATTTCATTTAGCTGTTTGTATAAAATAAAAAACAAATACTACGGCTAAAAGACTAAAATATGTGTAAGTGAAGAATGGACTGCTATTTAGCGCACATCTATTCAAACGTTTCAAAACAATTGCTTTTCTCATCTTTTAAAACAGAAATTTAGGATATATACTAAACAATAAAAATAAAACACAAAATAGTACACCTTTTCCTTTTTATAGAAGTTTATTTTTCACGACAGCAATAAGTATTTGTTTTAACATACACAAATCGTTTACATGATGAAAGAAACGACCGGTGACAACAAGTTCAATGACAAAGCTGACTCATTTACAATTGTACGTCTTTTTTGAAAATTACAAACACAGCTTGATTAAATAATTGCTTCACCAACATTGATACTTACTCGTGTATATACACGGTTTGCATTTACGCAACCCAATAATTGATGAGTAACTAAGGCAATAACTGATTTTATTTTGATCTCAAAGTGTACAACGCGTCATCATATCAAGGACGATATGTACGTGTAGTAAAACTAAGGAGGCAAAACTTCGTTTCTCAGAAAAATTTGGCAGCTGAATAAATTTTAAAAAAAGCATTTCAATAATACTTGTACCTTTAAAACTGGAAGCAGATTTATAGATTATATATACATGTACAGTACATTTAGGGCGATTCTAAAAATCCTACGGCTGTTATATACAGTGGTCCTTGACATGCACATGCATCCCTAAGTAAAATGTTCAGTAAAATCATTCAGTGAAACCTTTTACATGTAAGTAATGCAGTCAATTCTTCATTAGGTTCTGTCGTTGCTAATAAGACAGCTGGTCGGACCTACATTATATTGTACGTGTTTACGTCATGATCGTAATTCTACATTTAACTCCTAATATAGCAATGTATAAAACCGCAGCCGCACAATACGTACATGTACGCGGTCTCCTTACTCGACCAAGCAGCAGTAGTACGAGCTACATGTAACAATATATATTTTAATTAGCTAGTAGTGTATGGTTGTTTTCTACTCTAGCCCTTTCTATGACCAGCAGCAGAGGTTTAAGCGAAATGAAATGGCTTCAAGTTCATGGCCACTGCAAAATTTTGTAGTCCGCAGCATGCTTGCGCTTCAACTCTTTGTCACGTGTGTTCTACTCAGTCACCGGTTCAAATTTTGCTCGAAATTAGTTTGTCGATCCCGAAACCCGAGTCATAAAACGAAGAGGTATAACCCGCATCTCCAGTCAAGAAGTCGCAGCAGCGAGGAGCTAATAGGCCTTAGTCCATGCAATACTTTCGTTGAAAAAGAACGGAGGAAATTGTTCTGTTGTAACGCGTCCGTCCAGTCGTACAATTGCAACCCTTTTTTAAAGAAACCAAATAAAAAGACATTTTGTTGTTTTAATTGTTAATGAAAAATTTTCCCACCTCCGTAGTGTATATTTCGCACAAAAAACCTTTTCTAAGAAACGAGGTTTCCAGTCCGACACTGCAGGACATGCTTGGCTGGTGGACGCTTTGCAGGCACATGTATGTATTCCGTATTTAACTTCGGCGCGAAATTAAATAATAAAAAATCAATAAGCCATTTTCTACAATGTGCAAGGAGTAACCGCAAAGGCTTCTTAGGGTAAGTTGGGAATTTAATTTTAAAGAACAAATAATTAGATCCGCGTAGTTGCATTATACAATACTACACTCACTGCGAAGCTAGGGAAATTTAATTCTTAACTTTGTTTAACTAACTACATGAAATAACAGCAAAAGCCGAAGTCAGTTAAAATCAACAAACTAAGGAAAAGCAAACAGTTAGGGAAGGATAAATGCGCGCCAGCTTCTGAAGTAATTTTTATAGGCGACTTGTATCATATCATATAATTCATATAATATATTGTACTAAGTTTTCACTCTGTTCGATATAGTCACCGATTTTTTATCGATTCCTTTTATCCGACTATAATTTGGAATTGCGCAGCAGCGAAGCAAATTGCTTGAACGTGAAAATATCATTTTTTAAAAGCGACAAATTTAAACACCCTTCATGACGAAAACTGTACCCAGGCCAAGAAGAAGCGGCCAGGACAACACAGGTGAAATAGAATCGGATCAACTCTAAACGACTCAAAAACGACGAGATGTCGCGGTAAAAAAAGTCAATTTGAGGCGTTTCATTGTCTGCGACTCTTAGGGCCGTAGAGCAGTACCTAATATAAGAGCCGAATTTCGCATTTAAAACAACTCTATTCAGTCTACTTGAGTTAGTAGCAAGTTAAGCACAAGAACGACTTTTCGCGACCATGTTATAATTCTTCAAACTCACGTGACGTGCTCGTGACTCAGCAGTCGCCTCTTCCTCGCATTGCAGTCGTTTGAGTTGTTAAAAAGTCGCAAGAGTTACCAGTGAGTTGTTTGCAGTGACTTTTATTGTCGCGGTACCGTTTTCAACGGGTTTAATTAGGTTATTTCAGGCTTTACCATTCAGATGAATTTCATTCAGGACTGGTTGCAAAGCAAAAGCGTGGGTTACCTGAATAATACAAAGAGCAGGCTAGAAAATGCCGACAGCGGTTAGTATATAAAAACTCGTTCAAATTGGCTTCGCAGCTTGCGCTGAGCAGATAGAAATACGGCAGAGCAGTGGGCGGTGGCGCCATTTCAAGAGTAAAATATTAAATATTTGCTATGAGGCAAAGTTCGCTGGGTTGTTAAGTCTCTATATATCAATCACTCGACTCTTAATTCTGCATAACAGCATGAACCTTTAGGATTAGCCATTCCTAATTCATCAGACCTCTAGGATTAGCCATTCCTAATCCATCAGACCTCTAGGATTAGCCATTCCTAATCCATCAGACCTCTAGGATTAGCCATTCCTAATCCATCAGACCTCTAGGATTAGCCATTCCTAATCCATCAGACCTCTAGGATTAGCCATTCCTAATTCATCAGACCTCTAGGATTAGCCATTCCTAATCCATCAGACCTCTAGGATTAGCCATTCCTAATCCAGACCTCTAGGATTAGCCATTCCTAATCAATCAGACCTCTAGGATTAGCCATTCCTAATTCATCAGACCTCTAGGATTAGCCATTCCTAATCCATCAGACCTCTAGGATTAGCCATTCCTAATTCATCAGACCTCTAGGATTAGCCATTCCTAATCCATCAGACCTCTAGGATTAGCCATTCCTAATTCATCAGACCTCTAGGATTAGCCATTCCTAATCCATCAGACCTCTAGGATTAGCCATTCCTAATCCATCAGACCTCTAGGATTAGCCATTCCTAATTCATCAGACCTCTAGGATTAGCCATTCCTAATCCATCAGACCTCTAGGATTAGCCATTCCTAATTCATCAGACCTCTAGGATTAGCCATTCCTAATCCATCAGACCTCTAGGATTAGCCATTCCTAATCCATCAGACCTCTAGGATTAGCCATTCCTAATTCATCAGACCTCTAGGATTAGCCATTCCTAATCCATCAGACCTCTAGGATTAGCCATTCCTAATCCATCAGACCTCTAGGATTAGCCATTCCTAATCCATCAGACCTCTAGGATTAGCCATTCCTAATTCATCAGACCTCTAGGATTAGCCATTCCTAATCCATCAGACCTCTAGGATTAGCCATTCCTAATTCATCAGACCTCTAGGATTAGCCATTCCTAATCCATCAGACCCCTAGGATTAGTCATTCCTAATCCATCAGACTTCTAGGATTAGTCATTCCTAATCCATCAGACCTCTAGGATTAGTTATTCCTAATCCATCAGACCTCTAGGATCAGCTATTTCTAATCCATCAGACCTCTAGGATTAGTTATTCCTAATCCATCAGACCTCTAGGATCAGCTATTTCTAATCCATCAGACCTCTAGGATTAGCTATTACCTCTAGGATTAGCCATTCCTAATCCAAGAGCTCTAGGATTAGCCATTCCCAATAACAACAGTTAAAATGCATTTAAAGCCAGACAACATCAGATATCTTGGCACAGCCTCAGGGTGGGGGGGGCAGTCAGACTGAATATTTCGATTTTGACCACCTGTTAGCAGGCAGTCACACCTGGCAGGGCGCGCAGTCCCTCCTGCCAATCCGGTCCTGCATCAGCTCCAGCTGCCGCAGCTGCCGAGCCCGCCTGGGCCACACCGGCATTCGCAGGGGCAGCAGCAGGTAGCTGACGTCCGGGCACACCTGGCACTGGGTCAGGGCGGCCTCCAGCTCGCTCATCAGCGCCAGTGGGCACTTCACGGTGACGCTAGCCGACGAAGGAGCCGCCGCCGACTCGCGTTGAACAAGCAGCAGCGGCCGGCCGCCGCTCCGATAGCCGGCGTCCAGCAGCCGGAGCCGCAGCCCGACCCGCTTGTGGGGGAAGCTGAGGTCGCGCAGAAACACGTGGCCGACGTCCGACCAGTACAGGGCCAGCAGCTGGGCAACGAAGGCGGCCCAGTGATCGGCGGCCTCGAGCTCCGGGCTGGCGAAGCCGCCGCCGCCGCCGGGGCAGCTGGCACTGATGGTGGCCTTGGCCGCCAGACGGTCGAACACTGCCGGATAGGCTGACTGGCCGAGCAGGGCGGACAGCTGTGTGGCGGCCGCGGCTGGCGGACGGGACACGCAAAGCCGGACGCCGAACAGGACAGGCGATTCGGACTGGCAAGCGGCAGTCTGAGGAAAGGAATAGAAGGGGTTCAAAATGAACTGGGTTAATTAATGAGTTTAGTAAATTCTTCTAGGGTGTAACGGCACATAAAAATGTGAGTTCATGAGTGAGTTCATGAGTGAGTTCATGAGTGAGTGAGTGTGTAAGTGAGTGAGTGAGTGAATGAGCGAGTGAGTGAGTGAGTAAGTAAGTAAGTAAGTGAGTGAGTGAGTGAGTGAGTAAGTGAGTGAGTAAGTAAGTAAGTGAGTGAGTGAGTGAGTGAGTGAGTAAGTGAGTGAATGAGTGAGTGAGTGAGTAAGTGAATGAGTGAGTGAGTGTGTAAGTGAGTGAGTGAGTGAATGAGCGAGTGAGTGAGTGAGTGAGTAAGTAAGTAAGTGAGTGAGTGAGTGAGTGAGTAAGTGAGTGAGTAAGTAAGTGAGTGAGTGAGTGAGTGAGTGAGTGAGTGAGTGAGTGAGTGAGTGAGTGAGTGAGTGAGTGAGTGAGTGAGTAAGTAAGTGAGTGAGTGAGTGAGTGAGTGAGTGAGTGAGTAAGTGAGTGAGTAAGTAAATAAGCCAGACCTGCAGCGGCAGTTCCTTAAACATAAGCTGCCGCGTGGCTCCCGGCCAATGCGGACCGGTGGCCGGGCAGAAATCGGCCAGCCGGCCGGCCACCAGGCTGGACCAGAGCAGGACGCGGTTGTTTCGAGTCTGGCCGAGCACGCAGCGGCCGGGCTCCATGAGCAGGCAGCAGCAGGGGCCGAACTGGTCGGCGGTGTCCGGCGGCAGGAAGACCCTGGCCACGCTGGTGCCGCCCGCGCCCACCGGCACCAGCGACAGCACGTGGAACGCCCGTTCGAAGGCTCGAACCCGGCCGGCCAGCCGGCGCTGCAGCAGGGCGCAGGCGTCCGTAGCAACCGTGTCGGGGGCCTCGCTAATCTTGTCATTGTAGGCTGACAGAAACGTTGGCACGTCTATTCGAGATTCGAACACAATGGCCACGAGTTGGGCACCCGGGGCGCAGAGCTCGTCCAGGTTAGTCAGAGTGCCGGGCCGGCGCAGGTCCAGGGTGAGGCAGGCCAGCGGCTGCGGCCGGCAGAGCACCGAGAATTGCAGGTAGTGGGGATCGAACTGCTCCCCCTGGCGAGTTGATAGCAGAGCTCTGGCCAGGGCTGGCAGGCGGGAGCTCAGATCCAGTTCGAAATAGTGCAGACCGTGGTTTCTTAGTAACCGGTGCAAAGTGCGCGGACTGAGACGGGCCTCGGCAACCGGGTAGCAACCATAGGCAAGACGACCGTAGGCTGGCGGGCCGATGCAATGCGGAAGCAGATTGTCGAGCATACTCGCCACCTGTAAGGTCGGGTGTGATAGTTGCTGTAGATATTGGCACGTACACTTATGAAGCATAAGGAAACCGAAAAAATTCAAGAACGAAGACTTTAAGAACAAGGACTCCTCTACGAACGAAGAATACTAAAAGAACAGTCTTCGCAAGAACAAAGACTTTTTTAAGAACAAAGACTACTTACTACAAGAAAAGACTTCTCAAGAACAGACTCCTAAGAACAGACTCCTCTAATACAAAGAATCCTCTAAGAACAAAGAATCCTCTTAATAACAAAGACTCCTCGAAGAACAAAGACTACTACAAGAACAGTATTTGCAAGAACAGATTCCTCTAAGAACAAAGACTCATTTAAGAACAAAAACTACTACAAGAACAGACTCTTCTAAGAACAAAGGCTAGTACAAGTACAGTTTCTCAAGAACGAAGACTCCTCCAAGAACAAAGACTGCAACAACAAAGGCATGCAAAAGAATCTACCTGAGCATCCCTGCAGCTGTCAGCCTCAGCATCCTTGCAGATGTTAGTGACATGCGGCGCCCATCGAAGCAGCAGCTGTGGCCGGTCGCTGATCCTGCCGGAGGCCAGCAGCTCCGATTCAGTAGGCTTGTACAGCCTCAGGCCGTACAGCAGTTCCGGCAGGCGGCCAACAGCCGCAGTTACATAGGCCGGGGCGCTTGGATAATGGCTCAGCCACCGGCTGGTAATGGTCATCAGCACAGACTGTGAGGCCAGCAGCAGCGGCTGGCAGGCGGTTAGAATGTCGCACACCGGACAGCTGTCGGCCAGGTTGCCAGCGTCCACCAGGTGGTAGCGCCGCCCGGCCGCCCTGTGCCGGCTGGCCGCCAGGAGGTCGTTGCCCAGCCCGACACCGATGGTTAAGCTGGGCGAGTTCGACCGACAGGCGGCGGCGAATTCGGCGACAAGGTCGGCGGCCCGATCGAAGCAGAACTCGGTCAGGGATCGGACGGACCTGCTGCGGTAGGGAAGGTTACGAATCTTGCGGTAGGGGTTCGGGCACTGTGGAAAATCAGGAGTGACAGTCGTTAGTGCCATTCCGCTGGCCTCTGGGCGGTCACACAGGGTGTGAATAGCTAATTTTCTTGAATGATCCTTGGGTCTCCGCGTGCGATCTCACCGCGTGATGGGCGATAGGATGGGTCTTTGTGTGATGGGCGATAGGATGGGTCTTTGTGTGATGGGCGATAGGATGGGTCTTTGTGTGATGGGCGATAGGATGGGTCTTTGTGTGATGGGCGATAGGATGGGTCTTTGTGTGATGCACCAAAGGATGGGTCTTTGCGTGATTAGAAATCAGAAATCAGAACGAAGCTCCAACAAACCTCGCGGCAGAAATGGAATCGGCAGAATCGCCAGCTGGTGTCGCCGAGAGGCCAGCAGAGGCGGCATCGTAGGGAGCAAACAGATCGAAGGGCAGCAGGGAGTCCCGTTCGACAGCCGGCCAGAACGCCGCAACCAGAGGATTGGCCCAGACGTTGAAGGCGGACGAATCGTAATTAAGCTGATGGTCCAATAATTTGGGAGCAACAAGATAGCGATAGACAGATTTGACCACTTCTTCTCGTGCCCAGAGCTTCCGGGCGCTGAGCCAGTCAACTGCGGCTCGAGTCGACTCGTTATTAGCCAAGTGATCCTCCTCGGAGACGGCCTGCGACCCCCAGCCTGGCAGGCTGTTGCTACGGCTTTTTAGGCCGCCCAGCCAGGACTTCCAAATGGAGCGCAGCTTGTTTAGCACGGGCTCCGGGGCGTTTACGCCAGCGAGCAGCGGGTCGGCGCGGCCGCCGTTGGCGCCGCCCTCGGCCAGGTTGTTGAGCAGCGTTTTGAGCCGGATCTTGTGCTCAGTTAGGATGTACTTATTGAAGAAGACGCTCCAGAAGAAGCGCCAGTGCTCGGGACCGTCGGCTGTTCTGGCCACGCAGAGCAGCAGCAGGTTCCTAATGGGGAGTGCAAAGGTGTTTTAATGTATTTGCACCCGATACACCTGAGTGCGTAATCCGCAATGGGATACCTGTGATTC
Source organism: Macrostomum lignano (assembly GCA_002269645.1). Lineage (NCBI taxonomy): Eukaryota > Metazoa > Platyhelminthes > Macrostomidae > Macrostomum > Macrostomum lignano. The sequence continues at coordinate 180,887 of NIVC01001291.1, forward strand.
ATGTGCAATCAGGAATTGGATACCTATGAGTGATTCATGTGCAATCCGCAATGGGATACCTGTGATTCATGTGCAATCAGGAATGGGATACCTGTGATTCATGTGCAATCAGGAATGGGATACCTGTGGCTCATGTGCAATCAGGAATGGGATACCTGTGATTCATGTGCAATCAGGAATGGGATACCTGTGATTCATGTGCAATCAGGAATGGGATACCTGTGATTCATGTGCAATCAGGAATGGGATACCTGTGATTCATGTGCAATCAGGAATGGGATACCTGTGGCTCATGTGCAATCAGGAATGGGATACCTGTGATTCATGTGCAATCCGCAATGGGATACCTGTGATTCATGTGCAATCAAGAATGGGATACCTGTGATTCATGTGCAATCAGGAATGGGATACCTGTGATTCATGTGCAATCCGCAATGGGATACCTGTGATTCATGTGCAATCAGGAATGGGATACCTGTGATTCATGTGCAATCAGGAATGGGATACTTGTGATTCATGTGCAATCAGGAATGGGATACCTGTGGCTCATGTGCAATCAGGAATGGGATACCTGTGGCTCATGTGCAATCAGGAATGGGATACCTGTGATTCATGTGCAATCAGGAATGGGATACCTGTGATTCATGTGCAATCAGGAATTGGATACCTATGAGTGATTCATGTGCAATCCGCAATGGGATACCTGTGATTCATGTGCAATCAGTAATGGGATACCTGTGATTCATGTGCAATCAGGAATGGGATACGATTAATGGGGAATGGGGATACCTGTAATTGAAGATTAATGGGGAATGGGGATACCTGTAATTGAAGATTAATGGGGAATGGGGATACCTGTAATTGAAGATTAATGGGGAATGGGGATACCTGTAATTGAAGATTAATGGGGAATGGGGATACCTGTAATTGAAGATTAATGGGGAATGGGGATACCTGTAATTGAAGATTAATGGGGAATGGGGATACCTGTAATTGTAGATTAATGGGGAATGGGGATACCTGTAATTGAAGATTAATGGGGAATGGGGATACCTGTAATTGAAGATTAATGGGGAATGGGGATACCTGTAATTCATACATGCGCAACCTCCAAAATTCGGTCGGCCGTGCGACTTAGTTTTAACAAAAAATGCGACGTAGTTTTTGGCTAAAAATGCGACTTACATGTAAAAAAACCCTAAAGCAAAATTACCGCAACTTTGGGTAAACGGCAGGAGTAACTATGACTGTCTTATTAAGCTAAAATGCCTCGTCAGCTACTTAGTACTACTGCTTGGGTGTTTTTTCGGGTGGGCATTTTTGCGACTTCTTTGGTTGGCCGCCAAATCGGTCGGCCGGATCGGCCGACTCGGCCGACTGTTGCGCATGTATGCTGTAATTGTAGATTAATGGGGAATGGGGATACCTGTGATTGTAGATTAATGGGGAATGGGGATACCTGTAATTGAAGATTAATGGGGAATGGGGATACCTGTAATTGAAAATTAATGGGTAATGGGGATACCTGTAATTGTAGATTAATGGGGAATGGGGATACCTGTGATTGTAGATTAATGGGGAATGGGGATACCTGTAATTGAAGATTAATGGGGAATGGGGATACCTGTAATTGAAAATTAATGGGTAATGGGGAATACCTGTGATTGAAGATTAATGGGGAATACCTGTGATTGGAGATTAATGGGGAATGGGGTACACAAAAAAATCCATGTAAATAAGAAGCATTGCAATAAAGATGTCAGACCTGGCCATCAGCTCCGGACATTCGCAATTAATCTGCCAGTGCACACTAGCATAACCCAGTCGGCCGGCAGTGGCGACACTCCTCATGAGGGTCATTGGATCGCTGAAGTGCAGCGATAGAACTCGCAGGCAGCGGAGCTCCTCAGCCGAGTCGGGCTGGTCAGATGCACGGCTCTGACCAAATGGGGACTGCTCTAACAGATCAGCGAATGCTCGACATGGATAGGGGGCGGGTGTATTGTCCTTGGACAGGGTTGAAGGCCCAGCTAACAGAAGCTCGTCCCAGGACTCCTGTGGCTCAGCAGATGGGGCTGCCATTACGGCAAATACTTGGTGCTTTTGGTTGATGCCTGGATGGCAATTGGCATCAAAAATGGTTGCGACTGAGAAGTTGCAGACAAAATTAAAATTACTTTTATCAAGACAGTCACAGACTGGGTATCTACACACTAACTGCAATATATAACGCACAATGCCTGGTCTATGTCTTACTATATACACATTGAGTATATAACTGTGCTTTCAAATGCTTGACAAAAATGGCAATTTCCTAATACATATATTGTACCACTATAGTAGTAAAAATTAAATCGATTTTTTTGCTTTATATATAGATTGCTTATATAACTTTGAAAAAGAACTTATGTTTTTTAGATAATATATAAGGATATTAATAATAATAGAGAGATTGATATGGTCAACCCTGATATAACACCTTCAATTATAGATATTAAAAAATAGAAGTCAATCATTAGTAGATAGAAGATCTTATTCTTGGTGATGGTAGAATGATTTTGATAATATATAGTATATTATTACTAGCTAATATAGTATCTGATATTGATAAAAACTAAAAAGATAAGCCATAGGCTAGTTATTAGGGTTATATAATTTCTTTAAAGTTGTAATCCTTTTTTTATAATTAACCATAAATTGGTCAAATATACTTTTGTACTTAACTATAATGACATTAATTTATACTAGGCCTATAAATAAAGATATGGCTCTGGCCTATGATTCTACCTAGATAGAATTCTTAGCTATAGACAAGTACTAGACCATAGTCAGGATCATGGCATGCCTGCGCCAAAACAAATCCTATCAGAAAAATGTGCTTGCATCATATGCTAGAACTATTCCTAGGCCTAACAAAAAAGTTTGCTTACCATTGGTAAAGCTTGTATTTGAATCTGTTTTATAGAAATGCAATGTTAATGTATGTTAATTAAAAAGCCGTCTACTTTTTCCTTGTTTACTATTGCACCAGAATGCGCCAGACTAGTGCATGTCCAACCCCTTTTGCGCCAGAATTTTCCGTGAAAAAGGCCATCTTCCTGACTATGGGTACTAGGCAACCTTGAATTTTTAATTGTTAAGGTATTAAATATTATTAGGTTGTTATATTCACCCTATATTAGTAAATCAAAATCATATAATATAAGATAGGTCCTATACTATAATACTAAAAATTCAATTTTTAGGCATATGAATAAGACCACTATATACTAAGACCACCATAACTATTATTGGCTACTGGTATTAAGGGGGAGCTACTAATTTTCTAGCATTGCTATTCCTTTCATAGGTTCCTTTTTGCAGCTTTGTCCTACTGGCTCTCCTACCCACTTATCTTCTTTCTAGCACCATCTAATAATACATTAAGCCAAATTTGGACAAAGTTTGGACAAGCTCCCCCAAGTGTGGCAGTCTTGATATGGCAGTCTTGGTCCTATACCAATTTTTAGGCCTAGTATAAATTTAAATTGGTAATTGGAAATTGGCATAGGCCCTAGGCCTCATAGTGTTAGTACAATACATCTATTAGCTATAGGCCTAGTCAGTATAGAATATATTGGTATAACATTTTGATATTATTTGTTCATTTTCTATAATAGGCCACGGTGCTTCTCACATGGCAAAATGACTAAAAAAATGCTTAAGAAAATGGTTACTCATGTTGCAAACTAGAGTGCCTCAGCCATCTAAACATATTTTTAAAAATAAGTGCTTGTCTAATCATGATATAGCCAATTTAACACTTATAAGAGTATATTTGTGTAGTGTTCACCTCTCTAGGTGCAACTGCATCTATCCTACTGGTTCTAAATGAATGCTCTTATATAGTGCCTTTAGCCTTAATCAATAAATGTTACTTTCAATTTATTGATTGGCATTAAAATGGGTTAATATAACGAGTGAGAGAAGCATTGAACTTAATATTGTTAGTGTAACAATGGTCAAGAAAATTAGCTCATACACCTGAATTCTAGCTAAACCCTAGCTAAACCCTGAATTCTATTTTAAAAAGATAGTTAATTAAACAATGCCCAAAAGCTTGAAATCCCATGACCAATGCCAGCAGAGTGTATGTCTTACTCAGCTCAGAGTGTATATCTACCTAGTCTACAAAGGGCTGAGCACTGCCTGAATGAAGTCACAATTTTTTAGCAATATTTGTCTATATGGTATCTTCTGCCTGTTGGAGTTTGTGAGTGCTGTCAAATTATTTCTTTATTTGGAGGCCTAGCACCTCATCCTTTGCCGCCTAGACTCAACTATAAGCAAATGCTAGCAGGTCTTAGCAGCATTCCTGTAAGTCAAAGATTGCAACCAAACTGCCTAGTGCCCATGCAAGATCTGCAAGATTGCCTACAGCAACCTGTACAAAAATTCAGATCCAAACAGCACCAGAGGCTGACCTTTGACTAGTACAAATGTAGCCCAGTCTCCTATGCGGCTCTGCTCTGGCTGCCACTCGCCCATTGGCAAGGGTAAACTGCATTGCTGCAACAAAGCAACCTAGCTAGCAAATCTAAGCAGCTTGATTAGCCTTAGAACAGTAGAGCAAGTTGCTAGCACCATAGTTGCTACCAAATTACATGCCACTAGGGCAAGCACTGTTGCTCTGAAAAGAACGCAAGGAAGCAGGCCTCTAGCCATCACTGTGGCCAACACAGCCTGCAGCACAAGACAGCTGGTTCCAACAACAGCAAACACGATGCTTCAGCTAAAAGTTGCATTAAATCTCAGCAACTGGCAAACTCTATAAGTAGCCAGCATTTTGCAAAATGGAGCCAGCTCAAGGAAGGCCATACATGCGCAACAGTCGGCCGAGTTGGCCGATCTGGCAGACTGATTTGGCAGCCAACCAAAGAAGTCGCAAAAATGCCCACCCAAAAAATACCCAAGTAGTAGTACTAAGTAGCTGACGAGGCATTTTTGCCTGATATGACAGTCATCGTTACTCCTGCCGTTTACCCAAAGTTGCATTAATTTTGAGTTTTTTTTACATGTAAGTCACATATTTGCCCAAAAACTACGTCGCATTTTTGTTAAAACTAAGTCGCACGGCTGACTGAATTTTGGACATTGCGCATGTATGGAGAAGGCTGTGTATTCGAACTTGGGTGCAAGCCTTACTGACAGAAGCCAGCATCTGAAGGACTTTTTGTGATCAAGCTGCTTGAAGTTAATAGCAAAGTGGGTACCACAAAAAATGCCATTATCTATAGCAATGTATGAGGCTTGATTGAGAAGGTCACTTCTAAGAGAGGCTACATAGATATTGACATAAAACTTGGTCTTGATGCCTGATGGAGATGGTGGATTTTTTAATTTGTGCCAGCCTGCTGCTACATTGAGGTGAGAGCCAAGAAAGTCTGTCGACAAAAGACCAGACTTTGTTTGCTAAGTTTGGAGTAAAAAAGCTATTGTTGCTAGTAGCTATGCCAGACATGAGCAAGTGTTACAATAGTATCAAAGTTCTTTTTCAATATTTGAGCCTCAGAAAGTAATAGTGAGTGAGTGCAGTAACAGCTGACATAAAGATTGCAAACCTCATCTGTGGCCTCCAGTCACATGCATCCAGGCATCCATGCTGCTATTGCAAGGCTCCTGTACCACTGAACACCTGTGGCCCAATGAGAACTATTGGAAGAATATGGTAGATGGCCTTGGACTTCGCCAGCAGCAGCAAAGAGAGAAGCAGTGCAAAGGGTATATACAACTACATTTAGGCCCCTCTGCTTTAGCCTTTAGGCAGAGGATGAAGCTGAGATTCTGATTGTTCTGTCATAGGCGTAGAGAAACATACATAGAATAAAAATTTTAAGAACTCTATCAGAAAAGTTCACTAGGCCTATGTAGGGCTAATGCAAAGGCAATGAATAAGGCCTTTATATTTATAATTTAAACTTTTTTAATTCTTCTTTATTAACTTTTTATATTATTAATATTATTGTCACAAGGTCTAAGCTACTTTGCCCCTACTATATAAACATATTACTCAAGAAAAAATCATGACTATCTCTTTAGTTTACCTAATCAAGGTTAGGGCCTAACTTAAATAAAATAATAAGAGTTAAAGGACAACGTACAATCTTTTAAATCTCGAAATACGGCCAGTCATAACAGCTTCATTAGTTCACGAATCCGCGTGCATTTAAAAAAGTATAACAACGCAGAACCTAGATAGACACCTTTTTCAAATAATATGCCGGCCTTTAGCGGATAGTGGTATTCTTGTGTAATGCATGTTAGCTTTATTGACACAATTAGCTAAGAGAAAAATAAAGCAAGAGCCGATCCACAAAATTTTCGATGAGGGAATTAAGTTTACCAAAAATCAAAATACAAACAGGAAGTTGGCACGGCAATTTTTTACAGGAATAGCTCACCGCTATTTAAAATTAATAGTATTAATATTTTCTATGATAAGCATGAGATCAAACACTCCAGACCGCGGATTTATAAATATAAAATGAGGGGGTTGATTTTAACCATAGTTTAGGGCGCGCCATAATATACACGAGAGGAATGCCATAATATAGACGAGAGGGGCGCCACCATAATATAGATTGTATCTAGACGAGACGGACGCCATTATACACTAGAGGGGCGCCACACTGAGCAAAATTAGGGTGGTTGCAGAGGGCCTTTTTTAGTCCAAAGGAAAAGGGGCGCCAACGCGCCATCATCGCCAGCCACTGGGGTGTGGTGGCGGTTTGCCCCCTTAAACCCGCCCCTGATTCTATCTCTATTAATCTACATATGTATCTCTCTCTGCAGTCTCTCGGAGAGTAAGTTTGAAAAGTTTTCGTGCAACATTTGATTGATTGTTGTATAATTGGTTATACAACAGACAGACCCTAGCCCTATTAAATTCATGTATGCATCTCCAAATCGCCTGAAGGTCTGATAGGAAGATGCTTATGCGCCCAAAGCTACGATGAGTATCAGGATTCACATCACACCGACGCTCCCACCAAGCCAAACAGTCAGACCTTGTTGCTGCCGGACAAGGTACAAGGTCCGCCGGACAAGGTGGAGGTAAGCTCGTACATTACATATACTTTATACTAGAATTACGGCCATCAAATGTCTTTCTCTTCTGCGCCTTAATTGTCAGTACGTGTCACACATTTTGAACACATGTAAGAAGCTTCATTTGGCTATTTCAATAAAAACTTCTTGCTGGCCTCTTTGCTTATACCAATTCAAATCGAAAGCATCTACATATGCGTAGGCAATAAAGACTGCGTATTTTCTGTATGACCAATTATTCAATATATTTGCATGCAGTACACTGCAAGTTGTGTGTATGTACAGTTTTCTGAATTTCTTGGGTAGTCAGCCCGGAAAGTAACCAAAGATGCACAATAAAAATCGTTCCCTGGCTACCGTTGCACCCCATGCAGTCTTTTTGATGAAGCCCTGATTGCTAACAAAAATCCTTGAATTCATTCAATCAAAGTAGCGTATTTGTCTCTTGCATGCTCTTACGAGCGTAAAAGTACGAGCTTACGTTGATATTCTAGCGATAAAAACGAAGGCAATTAATTTTATTTTGGGGCATGGAGAAATATATAGTCACGGACTTAGAAGTCGCGCTTATTTTTACCTTAAATCTTCAAGATCAAACAAATATTAATTAATAGAAAGCAAAGTATCAAATGAGAGACAGATTTAGTCTTATTGTAATTGTATAGGCTCGACTCAGTGAAAAGAGGAGCGTCCAGCCAGTCAGCTCACACGGGCACATTCTCTCGACTGGCCCACGTTCGCATCGCCTTGATGATGTACTCAGTCTGAGGATTGCTAGTGTTGCGTAATATCTGCAGCACCTCGCGTATCCGCTCCTTGGACTCCTTGCCAGCTAGGATCATCTGGAAGACGCCGACGCAGGCGCCTCGCTTGCCCTCCCAGTACTCCGGGTTCGGGTCCAGCCGCTCAAGAACGTCGAACGCCTTGGCAGCGTAGTAGAACTGACCCATGCGGTAGCAGTCGTTGGCGATTAGCTGAAGAAGACTAAACGACTCAGTGGAGGTCTCCATCTTCAGGTAGAGCTCCCAAGCCAGCCGGGCCTTCTGGTTCATGATGTAGCAGCGAGCCAGCCAGCTCAGGTACACGTAGTCCTGACGAAGGCGCTCGTTCTGAATCAGAAGGAAAATTTCCTCAGCCTCCTTGAAGTGTCCGACCGAAGCCTTGGCTTGAGCATAGTTAAAATTGAAGGTGTCGTCGTTGTAGAAGTAGCTCTTGATGGAGTTCAGGTAGATAAGAACGTCATCGAACTGGCGCAGCAGGAAGAAGCAGCTGGACATGCACTGCCTGCCCGGAATCGTGTCGCACTCAGAGGCTGAGCCTCCAACGAGCTGAAAGTATTGCTGAGCAATCTTCAAGTGCTCTCGAGATCCCTGCTCCTGGCCCAGGGCTGCGTTCACCACGCCCTTGAGGGTGTACTCATTCGGCGATGTCGGGTCCACGTCTTTCATCAGCTCGTACGCGTTTTGAATGTCGTCCTGGCGCAGGTAGAAGATCACCAGGTTGAGCCTCGCTTCCGGCAGCGCGTCAATCAGCGGCGGCAGCACCTGCAGTGCGCCTTCGCCGCCGCGGAACACAACCAGGTTGTGCTTAATGAGATCTCGAGCATACGCGAAATTCGGCGAGGCAATCTCCTGCAGCTGTTTGAGCTCCGCCTCGGCGCCTTTGCCATTGTACAGCCTGAAATGGTTGCAGGCTTTCAAGTTGATGGCGGTGACGCTGTCAGGATAGTGCTGCAGGTACACTGCCAGCACCTCCTGGCTAACGTCGTAGTAATCAAGCTTGTAGTAGCACAGGGCCACGTAGACATTCAGCGCCAGGTAGTCCCTGTTGTCCAGCAGGATGCGCTTGTAGATGTCGATGGCCTCCTGGTAGTGGTTGCGCAGGTAATGAATTGAGGCCAGGCACAGCTGGTCCTCCTCCTTGTCCTGCAGCTGCTGGTGGTAGCCCATCAGTCGGGCCTCGTTGCCGAACTTGTGCGACACGTGAAACAGCAGCCGGTTCTGCAGGCGGCTCTTCGGCCCCTTCTGCGCCGCCTCGTCGGCCTCTTTGTACATGCCGAGCATGAAGTAGCAGCAGCCGAGGAACACCCACACGTTCGGGTTGCAGTTCTTTTTCTTAGTCATCTTTTCGTACTCCTCGGCGGCTCGCTTGTAATCGCCGAGGTGAAACGCGCAGTAAGCAATCCAAGAGTCCTGCTCCTCCGTGCTCTTCTTCTTGTCCTCGCTGGAGTTCCGCTCGAACTCCAGCAGCGTGATTGCGCCGGTGAAGTCGCGATTGTCCAGAAATTGATCCAGCTTCGGCGGCTCCTTCTTGGCCGCCTCCACTCGGCCAGCACCGGCCGCCTGCTGCGTTGCCGGCTTCGCTCGCTGAAGCAGCATCTGCTTGTTGTTAAGGACCTGTGCTTGAGAAACTTTCGTTAGGGTCTCAGCTCTGCAGAGAAGTTTGGAACGTCACCGCGTTTTTGCTGCTGGAATGCCAATTTGAATTCGCGCCGCGCAGAGAGGGGGTGAGAGCTTTGGATTGAGCAAAGCTTGTCTCGGAGTTGAGGTGGCGGGGCTGGGTCGCGGGGGCTTCCTCGGGCCTCCGGGGGGAGAGGGGTAAGAGAATTTACCTGGCCTGCCTCTCTCTCCCCAGCCGCTCATCTCATTGCACTCGGCGCAGCCCCCTGCCCTCCTGTCCCGCCCGGCCAACTGCGGACGCGAGTGCAGAGTGGCTGTGCGGGACAGAAGGGCGCGAAAGAAACAAACTAGCGTTCATTGCGTTGCTATTGGCAACGAGAATGCACAGGTACTACTGTTGTACGAAGCTAAATAAGGCCGTACACTGCGCACTTAAATGAGTATTTCTGCTCTAGCAGCTAGCGGTAGGTGTACGCTATAGTTTTCGGACTGATTTTTATCGCCTTATTAAAAAATCTTCCATAAAATCATTTTATCCTTATATTCCTATCATTTTTCAGACTACCCATACTACTTTCAAGAATATGCAGTGAAAACGCTGCTGGCTGCATGGAAGGCAAAAATTTAAGACAATAGTCTTAGGCATTTTGTATACGTGACATCGATTCTTTAGACTGCAGACGCTGACACTGACATCACTGACACTGGCATCACTGACACTGGCATCACTCACACTGAAATCACTGACACTGAAACTGACATCGCTGACACTGACACTGACATCACTGACACTGGCATCACTCACACTGAAATCACTGACACTGAAATCACTGACACTGACATCACTGACACTGGCATCACTGACACTGGCATCACTCACACTGAAATCACTGACACTGACACTGACATCACTGACACTGGCATCACTGACACTGGCATCACTCACACTGAAATCACTGACACTGAAACTGACATCGCTGACACTGACACTGACATCACTGACACTGGCATCACTCACACTGACATCACTGACACTGAAATCACTGACACTGACATCACTGACACTGGCATCACTGACACTGGCATCACTCACACTGAAATCACTGACACTGAAACTGACATCGCTGACACTGACACTGACATCACTGACACTGGCATCACTCACACTGAAATCACTGACACTGAAATCACTGACACTGGCATCACTCACACTGAAATCACTGACACTGAAACTGACATCGCTGACACTGACACTGACATCACTGACACTGGCATCACTCACACTGAAATCACTGACACTGAAATCACTGACACTGAAATCACTGACACTGACATCACTGACACTGGCATCACTCACACTGAAATCACTGACACTCTGACATCACTGAAAATGACATCGCTGACACTGACATCATTCACACTGAAATCACTGACACTGACACTGACATCACTGACAATGACATCACTGACACTGACATCACTGACACTGAAATCACTGACACTGACACTGACATCACTGACAATGACATCACTGACACTGACATCACTGACACTGAAATCACTGACACTGACACTGACATCACTGACACTGACACTGACATCACTGACAATGACATCACTGACACTGACATCACTGACACTGAAATCACTGACAATGACACTGACATCACTGATAATGACAACACTGACACTGACATCACTGACAATGACATCACTGACACTGACATCGCTGACACTGACATCACTGACACTGACATCGCTGACACTGACACTGACATCACTGACACTGACACTGACATCGCTGACACTGACACTGACATCACTGACACTGACACTGACATCGCTGACACTGACACTGACATCACTGACACTGACACTGACATCACTGACACTGACATCACTGACACTGACATCACTGACACTGACATCACTGACACTGACATCACTGACACTGACACTGACATCACTGACACTGACACTGACATCACTGACACTGGCATCACTCACACTGAAATCACTGACACTGAAATCACTGACACTGACATCACTGACACTGGCATCACTCACACTGAAATCACTGACACTCTGACATCACTGAAAATGACATCGCTGACACTGACATCATTCACACTGAAATCACTGACACTGACACTGACATCACTGACAATGACATCACTGACACTGACATCACTGACACTGAAATCACTGACACTGACACTGACATCACTGACAATGACATCACTGACACTGACATCACTGACACTGAAATCACTGACACTGACACTGACATCACTGACAATGACATCACTGACACTGACATCACTGACACTGAAATCACTGACAATGACACTGACATCACTGATAATGACATCACTGACACTGACATCACTGACAATGACATCACTGACACTGACATCGCTGACACTGACATCACTGACACTGACATCGCTGACACTGACACTGACATCACTGACACTGACACTGACATCGCTGACACTGACACTGACATCACTGACACTGACACTGACATCACTGACACTGACATCACTGACACTGACATCACTGACACTGACATCACTGACACTGACATCACTGACACTGACACTGACATCACTGACACTGACACTGACATCATTGACACTGACATCGCTGACACTGACATCACTGACACTGACACTGACATCGCTGACACTGACATCACTGACACTGACATCGCTGACACTGACACTGACATCACTGACACTGACACTGACATCGCTGACACTGACACTGACATCGCTGACACTGACACTGACATCGCTGACACTGACATCACTGACACTGACATCGCTGACACTGACACTGACATCACTGACACTGACATCGCTGACACTGACACTGACATCACTGACACTGACACTGACATCGCTGACACTGACACTGACATCACTGACACTGACACTGACATCACTGACACTGACATCACTGACACTGACACTGACATCACTGACACTAACACTGACATCACTGACACTGGCATCACTGACACTGACACTGACATCACTAACACTGACATCACTGACACTGAAATCACTAACACTGACATCACTGACACTGGCATCACTGACACTGACACTGACATCACTGACACTGACACTGACATCACTGACACTGACATCACTGACACTGACATCACTAACACTGACATCACTGACACTGACACTGACATCACTGACACTGACATCACTGACACTGACATCACTAACACTGACATCACTGACACTGACATCACTGACACTGGCATCACTAACACTGACATCACTGACACTGAAATCACTGACACTGACACTGACATCACTAACACTGACATCACTGACACTGGCATCACTGACACTGACACTGACATCACTGACACTGACACTGACATCACTGACACTGACATCACTGACACTGACATCACTGACACTGGCATCACTAACACTGACATCACTGACACTGACACTGACATCACTGACACTGACATCACTGACACTGACATCACTGACACTGACATCACTGACACTGACATCACTGACACTGACATCACTGACACTGACACTGACATCACTGACACTGACACTGACATCATTGACACTGACATCGCTGACACTGACATCACTGACACTGACACTGACATCGCTGACACTGACATCACTGACACTGACATCGCTGACACTGACACTGACATCACTGACACTGACACTGACATCGCTGACACTGACACTGACATCGCTGACACTGACACTGACATCGCTGACACTGACATCACTGACACTGACATCGCTGACACTGACACTGACATCACTGACACTGACATCGCTGACACTGACACTGACATCACTGACACTGACACTGACATCGCTGACACTGACACTGACATCACTGACACTGACACTGACATCACTGACACTGACATCACTGACACTGACACTGACATCACTGACACTAACACTGACATCACTGACACTGGCATCACTGACACTGACACTGACATCACTAACACTGACATCACTGACACTGAAATCACTAACACTGACATCACTGACACTGGCATCACTGACACTGACACTGACATCACTGACACTGACACTGACATCACTGACACTGACATCACTGACACTGACATCACTAACACTGACATCACTGACACTGACACTGACATCACTGACACTGACATCACTGACACTGACATCACTAACACTGACATCACTGACACTGACATCACTGACACTGGCATCACTAACACTGACATCACTGACACTGAAATCACTGACACTGACACTGACATCACTAACACTGACATCACTGACACTGGCATCACTGACACTGACACTGACATCACTGACACTGACACTGACATCACTGACACTGACATCACTGACACTGACATCACTGACACTGGCATCACTAACACTGACATCACTGACACTGACACTGACATCACTGACACTGACATCACTGACACTGACATCACTGACACTGACATCACTGACACTGACATCACTGACACTGACACTGACATCACTGACACTGACACTGACATCATTGACACTGACATCGCTGACACTGACATCACTGACACTGACACTGACATCGCTGACACTGACATCACTGACACTGACATCGCTGACACTGACACTGACATCACTGACACTGACACTGACATCGCTGACACTGACACTGACATCGCTGACACTGACACTGACATCGCTGACACTGACATCACTGACACTGACATCGCTGACACTGACACTGACATCACTGACACTGACATCGCTGACACTGACACTGACATCACTGACACTGACACTGACATCGCTGACACTGACACTGACATCACTGACACTGACACTGACATCACTGACACTGACATCACTGACACTGACATCACTGACACTGACATCGCTGACACTGACATCACTGACACTGACATCGCTGACACTGACATCACTGACACTGACATCGCTGACACTGACACTGACATCACTGACACTAACACTGACATCGCTGACACTGACACTGACATCACTGACACTGACACTGACATCGCTGACACTGACATCACTGACACTGACATCGCTGACACTGACACTGACATCACTGACACTGACACTGACATCGCTGACACTGACACTGACATCGCTGACACTGACACTGACATCGCTGACACTGACACTGAAATCGCTGACACTGACATCACTGACATCACTGACAATGACATCACTGACACTGAAATCACTGACATTGACACTGACATCACTGACACTGACACTAACATCGCTGACACTGACATCACTGACAATGACATCACTGACACTGACACTGACATCACTGACACTGACACTGACATCACTGACACTGACACTGACATCGCTGACACTGACACTGACATCGCTGACACTGACACTGACATCACTGACACTGACACTGACATCGCTGACACTGACACTGACATCGCTGACACTGACATCACTGACACTGACACTGACATCGCTGACACTGACACTGACATCGCTGACACTGACTCTGACGTCACTGACACTGACACTGACATCACTGACACTGACATCACTGACACTGACACTGACATCGCTGACACTGACACTGACATCACTGACACTGACACTGACATCGCTGACACTGACATCACTGACAATGACATCACTGACACTGACACTGACATCACTGACACTGACACTGACATCACTGACACTGACACTGACATCGCTGACACTGACACTGACATCGCTGACACTGACACTGACATCACTGACACTGACACTGACATCGCTGACACTGACACTGACATCGCTGACACTGACACTGACATCACTGACACTGACACTGACATCGCTGACACTGACACTGACATCACTGACACTGACACTGACATCACTGACACTGACACTGACATCACTGACACTGACATCACTGACACTGACACTGACATCGCTGACACTGACACTGACATCACTGACACTGACACTGACATCGCTGACACTGACACTGACATCACTGACAATGACATCACTGACACTGACATCACTAACACTGACATCACTGACACTGACATCACTGACACTGACATCACTGACACTGGCATCACTAACACTGACATCACTGACACTGACATCACTGACACTGGCATCACTAACACTGACATCACTGACACTGACACTGACATCACTAACACTGACATCACTGACACTGACACTGACATCACTAACACTGACATCACTGACACTGAAATCACTGACATTGACACTGGCATCACTAACACTGACATCACTGACACTGGCATCACTGACACTGACATCGCTGACACTGACATCACTGACACTGGCATCACTGACACTGACACTGACATCACTAACACTGACATCACTGACACTGAAATCACTAACACTGACATCACTGACACTGGCATCACTGACACTGACACTGACATCACTGACACTGACACTGACATCACTGACACTGACATCACTGACACTGACATCACTAACACTGACATCACTGACACTGACACTGACATCACTGACACTGACATCACTGACACTGACATCACTAACACTGACATCACTGACACTGACATCACTGACACTGGCATCACTAACACTGACATCACTGACACTGAAATCACTGACACTGACACTGACATCACTAACACTGACATCACTGACACTGGCATCACTGACACTGACACTGACATCACTGACACTGACACTGACATCACTGACACTGACATCACTGACACTGACATCGCTGACACTGGCATCACTAACACTGACATCACTGACACTGACATCACTGACACTGACACTGACATCACTGACACTAGCAATCTCGGGCAAGAAGAATGCGTTAGAAAAAAATGTGAACAAAACAAAAATTTACGTGCAGTAGCTTCAACTGGATGCACTTAAGTTGCGCATGAATTCAGACTGGAGTTAAACAAATGAAGCAGTTCAACTGAGCCCCAACTGATATTTTATATCAGCTGACTCTGTCCCTGCGCCCACAAAAATGTGTGTCTTTTTGAAAAGAAACAGTTGGCAGTTTGCCAAACCCCAGCAGCTGAAAGTTTAGCTCAGAATTTATTGCCCAATTTTGAGCCGCCGGGGGGATTAGGCATGCACTGTATACTATGGCAAAGCCACTGACTGCTGCATGCTAGTTGTACATCAGCGTCATGCGCTCAATGCAGGGTGCACTTCTTCCTGTCGAGCGTCGAGTTCCAATCGAATCGATCTACAGGAATTGGGGAGTCGCGCAAGTTCCTGTCCTGACCTGCGGAGGAGAAATGCTATCATAAACTCATTGGCGCAAAAATGGACTCATTAGTGCCGAAATGGAACCAATGGTGCTAAAATAGACTAAATGGCGCCAAAGCAGATCAATGGCGCTAAAATAGATCCAATGGTGCCAAAATTGATCCAATGGCGCCAAAAAAGATTCAATGACGCCAAAATAGAACCAATGACGCCAAAATAGGCCCAGTGGCGCCAAAGTACATCCAATGGCGCCAAAGAAGACCCAAAAGCGCCAAAACGGACCCAAGGGCGCCAAAATAGATTCTATGGCGCCAAAATAGATCCAATGGCGCTAAAATAGGCCCAGTGGCGCCAAAATACATCCAATGGCGCCAAAGAAGACCCAAAAGCGCCAAAATAGGCCAATGGCGACAAAATAGATCCAAAGGCGCCAAAGCAGATGAATGGCGCCAAAATAGGCTTAACAAACGTAGCCGAGAACCCCAGTTTCAAACACTCCCACCCCCTGTTATCACACTTGGCAGTAAATCATGCAATCTGCTTCCTATTTATCCACTGTCAGTTTTGCCGCCAGAGTCCAAAGCCGCTAAGACGGAATTTCCCAGAAAAGAATGATTTCGGATAATCGGCTTTCTATCCGACTTGCAGCGAGCAAGCGAGTAGATTCAGTGGAGACAGCCGTCTGGCTGTGCCAAAGCGGCATAGTGGAAAGAAGGACCGCTTAAGAATCTATAATGCAGGGCGAGAGAGGGAGAGAGAAATCAAACGGAGCACATAAAAAAGCAGAGAGATTGAGAAGAAGGCAGAGGCGGCGCTGCCAGATGAAATGCCAGTTAATCATTCGCCGTCACCCACCACTTGGCTGGGGTTGGAGGCAGTAATTTATCACGCGATGCCAGGAAAGCTCTGGGGCTCTCTGCTTTCTCACTCCTTCATGAGCTTTGGGATTTTATTCCCCCCCACACACACACACACAGATTGGTGGCAGCCGGGCATCCGGATACACAGCAGAGGGGCGTCGCCATCCATTCCGCCAACCCCTGGCGACCGCGGGCAGCTGCGGTGTCGCTCAGGGAGATCCGGTGCCCCTCCGGAGAGTCCAGGAGGTGGATGGTCGCTCACCGGTAGCCCTTAGGTAGCGGACGAGCTAGCAGGGGTTCTTGGGCCTGAAAACCTCGGAGAGGTCCGGGTTGGGCCGAGGTAGGTGAGTCTGTCCTGAGTAAAGGCGGGGCATTCACAGATAAAGTGCTCGCATTCTCAACACCGGAGAGGCAGAATTACGCATTCCTCGCTACCGGATTTTTCCCTAGAGGTAGCGATACCAAAAACACCCATGACCTGAGAAGACCATGGCTCTGACATCGGTGCGGGGGGTGGCTGCCACGAGCAGGGGACCCGAGCATGCGAGTAACGGAGCTGGAGCAGTAAAGGATCATTGCGCTGCTGTTGTGTGTTGAGAGGCGATTGGTTGTGGCTTTCCCCAATCGCCCCTCCATCTCGCCCTGAGCGCCCCTCCCCCCCGATTGACATAGATGATTCTCCCTTGGTTGTAGCGGATCGGGAAGAGAGGGATGTGAATGGGGACAGGACAGGCTTTGCGATGGGAGCGGACGGCGAGAGAGAGAGAGAGAGAGAGAGAGAGAGAGAGAGAGAGAGAGAGCGGAGCGGACGGAGGGCTATGGTATTGGGAGGGGCGAATTGTGAATCAGCCTGCAGCCGCTCTCTCCCCTTCATCCTCTCCCCCTGACGTCTCCCTCCCCAGCGTACAAATACCAGCCGCTTGCTCTGCATGACTATAAAGTGTGCAAGCCAGCCGGGATGCAAGCCAAAGGCCCTCTCATTCGCTTATAAACCTGGCCCTTCCCATCCCGACTATAACATTGCGCCCTTTCGCTTCCATAGCATCGAGATCCCCATAAATTTGCGTCGCGGCCGAGCCTCGAAGGAATTTTTCCTTCCCAAACCATCTGCAGTTTCCTGTTCGAGGCTTATAAAAGTGTGTCTGTCCTGCAGGCCCGCGTCTTGTTGTGCCCGTCTGCCTGCCAGAGAGCAGCTGAGCCCAACCTGGGATAGCATTCATTATTAACACTAGTCTGCGCGCAGTTGGAGACAGACCGACTTCGGAATCCATCGCTGAGTCGGGTAAGTGCAGCGTCGTGTCTACTCGGTACTTTTGCCAGCAATTGGCGTGATATTTTGATGAGTTTGCCGTGCCTGTCAAAAAATCAGCCAGTTTGCTAATTGCTATGCCATCCTCATATCTAAGCGTCATGTTTAAGCTGACCCGCAGTGCTCAGCACTTGACACTGTACTCTGCTCAGGACAATACAGACTTGAAATCTGGGTATAGAAATAAAAAATCAATTCAATATGTCGAGAGCTTTGCTATCTTTCTATAGTCCACTCCGAGCCCAACAGTGTCTAGCGGCGCGGCCTATCGCAGCTAATCCTCGTAAATCTCCTATCGCAGCTAATCCGGGAACATTTTCGGCAGAAAAGAATGCAATTTTTATAATTCCACTGCGGCAGAAAACGGCCGCGACAAAAGCTTGCGGTTTCGGCCAGCAATGGACCACCCTCGGATATCTACCCAGTCTATCCCGCCCTTATCTTTTTCTGTCAGGCTTTGCGGGAGAAAAAACCGAGGAACAAAAAGAGAGAATAAAATCCGCTAGCAAATCCTCTTCACTTTGTTCTAAAGAAACACTGGCACTGCTCGTCTCCATGGCTACAGCAATGGATGAATGACTTATGCAATAGCTGCTCTGAGAACCTTAGCTGACTCTGCTGCTGTAGTGCGCCTGCCCCTTCCATCACCCTGCCCCCTTCCATCACCCTGCCCCCTTCCATCACCCTGCCCCCTTCCACCACCCTGCCCCCTTCCATCACCCTGCCCCATTCCACCACCCTGCCCCCTTCCACCACCCTGCCCCCTTCCATCACCCTGCCCCCTTCCACCACCCTGCCCCCTTCCACCACCCTGCCCCCTTCCATCACCCTGCCCCTTCCACCACCCTGCCCCTTCCACCACCCTGCCCCTTCCACCACCCTGCCCCTTCCACCACCCTGCCCCCTTCCACCACCCTGCCCCTTCCACCACCCTGCCCCTTCCATCACCCTGCCCCTTCCATCACCCTGCCCCCTTCCATCACCCTGCCCCCCTTACACCACCCTGCCCCCTTCCATCACCCGCCCCTTCCATCACCATGCCCCCTTCCATCACCCTGCCCCCTTCCATCACCCTGCCCCCTTCCATCACCATGCCCCTTCCACCACCCTGCCCCCTTCCACCACCCTGCCATCACCCTACTTGTAACAGAATTGACTCTGATCTGGCGTCTTTTAGAAACCCCTGTCACCTTCTAGACACCCCAGTCACCTTCCAGACACCCCAGCCACCTTCCAGACATCCCAGTCACCTTCTAGACACCCCAGTCACCTTCCAGCCACCCCAGTCACCTTCTAGACATCCCAGCCACCTTCCAGACACCCCTGTCACCTTCTAGACACCCCTGTCACCTTGCAGACACCCCTGTCACCTTGCAGACACCCCTGTCACCTTCTAGACACCCCTGTCACCTTCCAGCCACCCCTGTCACCTTCTAGACACCCCTGTCACCTTCTAGACACCCCTGTCACCTTCTAGACACCCCTGTCACCTTCTAGACACCCCTGTCACCTTCTAGACACCCCTGTCACCTTGCAGACACCCCTGTCACCTTCTAGACACCCCTGTCACCTTGCAGACACCCCTGTCACCTTCTAGACACCCCAGCCACCTTCCAGACACCCCTGTCACCTTCCAGACATTGTCACAAAAGTCCACCAGAACAATTCTAAAAAAAGTGGCGCCATAAACATTCCATATTCCACGCCAACCATCTGTAAATTCCATCTCACAAGGCTTAATGCGATTATTGTTTTTCTCAGACCCCAGTTTTCCTCAAATTTCATCTCAAGAAGTGGCACAATAATCAGTCTCGCTAGTGCAGCTCTGGCCCATTCGCTCAGCTGGCGAAGCGTGGAATGGGAAATCGCGACTTGCACCATGCGGCCGAGAGGCGCCTCGCCTTGAAGCGCTGGCTGATTGAGTTCCCGGCAGGCACTGATACCGAATGCTCACAGCTGCAGGCCTTCTTGCCCTATCGCTATAGGAATTCCTTCTGGAGACTACTGGGCGAGGGGGCTGCCGCAGTGGCTCCCCTGTCTCTCTCTCCATCTCTCTCAGAGGCGGTCGATAGACTGACTGACTGACTGACTGCTCACTCAGAGATGAACTGGGTGGCTGGCTCGCTCAGCTAATCAGAAACTGTGTTAGCAACATCGGCTCAACAGCCCTAGCGTCGCTCAAATATCCTGTCTAGCAATAGCATAGTGAGTGTCCATTAGCTGGGCCCTGGTCGTAGCCGAGTAGCCCGGCAACGCGGCCGGCACAGAGGGAGTCTTTATTAAATTATCCAGGAATATAAAAGAGGGACTTCCAACCCGGCTGAAGCGATGCGGGTAGGCTGATGGGATATGAGAGACTGGCTGGCGGATAGGGATCAATCCTGAGGGATTAATTTATTCCGACAGAGGGCCAGAGAAGCTCAACGAAAGTGCGCTTTGTACTTCGGAATTACTATTAGCATATGGCCGAAAATAGTCTAGAAACCTCTGTCCGATCTGCCACCGTGTGATTTTGATTGGTTGTCAGGTGAGCCACAGCTTGTGATTTTGATTGGTTGTCAGGTGAGCCACAGTGTGTGATTTTGATTGGTTGTCAGGTGAGCCACAGCTTGTGATTTTGATTGGTTGTCAGGTGAGCCACAGCTTGTGATTTTGATTGGTTGTCAGGTGAGCCACAGTGTGTGATTTTGATTGGTTGTCAGGTGAGCCACAGCTTGTGATTTTGATTGGTTGTCAGGTGAGCCACAGCTTGTGATTTTGATTGGTTGTCAGGTGAGCCACAGCTTGTGATTTTGATTGGTTGTCAGGTGAGCCACAGCTTGTGATTTTGATTGGTTGTAAGGTTTGCCACAGTGTGTGATTTTGATTGGTTGTCAGGTGTGCCACAGCTTGTGATTTTGATTGGTTGTAAGGTTTGCCACAGTGTGTGATTTTGATTGGTTGTCAGGTGTGCCACAGTGTGTGATTTTGATTGGTTGTCAGGTGAGCCACAGCTTGTGATTTTGATTGGTTGTAAGGTTTGCCACAGTGTGTGATTTTGATTGGTTGTAAGGTTTGCCACAGTGTGTGATTTTGATTGGTTGTCAGGTGTGCCACAGCTTGTGATTTTGATTGGTTGTAAGGTTTGCCACAGTGTGTGATTTTGATTGGTTGTAAGGTTTGCCACAGTGTGTGATTTTGATTGGTTGTCAGGTGTGCCACAGCTTGTGATTTTGATTGGTTGTCAGGTGTGCCACAGTGTGTGATTTTGATTGGTTGTCAGGTGTGCCACAGCTTGTGATTTTGATTGGTTGTAAGGTTTGCCACAGTGTGTGATTTTGATTGGTTGTAAGGTTTGCCACAGTGTGTGATTTTGATTGGTTGTCAGGTGAGCCACAGCTTGTGATTTTGATTGGTTGTCAGGTGAGCCACAGCTTGTGATTTTGATTGGTTGTCAGGTGAGCCACAGTGTGTGATTTTGATTGGTTGTCAGGTGAGCCACAGCTTGTGATTTTGATTGGTTGTCAGGTGAGCCACAGCTTGTGATTTTGATTGGTTGTCAGGTGAGCCACAGCTTGTGATTTTGATTGGTTGTCAGGTGAGCCACAGCTTGTGATTTTGATTGGTTGTAAGGTTTGCCACAGTGTGTGATTTTGATTGGTTGTCAGGTGTGCCACAGCTTGTGATTTTGATTGGTTGTAAGGTTTGCCACAGTGTGTGATTTTGATTGGTTGTCAGGTGTGCCACAGTGTGTGATTTTGATTGGTTGTCAGGTGAGCCACAGCTTGTGATTTTGATTGGTTGTAAGGTTTGCCACAGTGTGTGATTTTGATTGGTTGTAAGGTTTGCCACAGTGTGTGATTTTGATTGGTTGTCAGGTGTGCCACAGCTTGTGATTTTGATTGGTTGTAAGGTTTGCCACAGTGTGTGATTTTGATTGGTTGTAAGGTTTGCCACAGTGTGTGATTTTGATTGGTTGTCAGGTGTGCCACAGCTTGTGATTTTGATTGGTTGTCAGGTGTGCCACAGTGTGTGATTTTGATTGGTTGTCAGGTGTGCCACAGCTTGTGATTTTGATTGGTTGTAAGGTTTGCCACAGTGTGTGATTTTGATTGGTTGTAAGGTTTGCCACAGTGTGTGATTTTGATTGGTTGTCAGGTGTGCCACAGCTTGTGATTTTGATTGGTTGTAAGGTTTGCCACAGTGTGTGATTTTGATTGGTTGTAAGGTTTGCCACAGTGTGTGATTTTGATTGGTTGTCAGGTGTGCCACAGCTTGTGATTTTGATTGGTTGTCAGGTGTGCCACAGTGTGTGATTTTGATTGGTTGTCAGGTGTGCCACAGCTTGTGATTTTGATTGGTTGTCAGGTGTGCCACAGCTTGTGATTTTGATTGGTTGTCAGGTGAGCCACAGCTTGTGATTTTGATTGGTTGTCAGGTGAGCCACAGCTTGTGATTTTGATCGGTTGTCAGGTGTGCCACAGCTTGTGATGTTGATTGATTGTCAGGTGTGCCACAACTTGTGATATTGATTGATTTTCAGGTGTACCACAGCTTGTGATTTTGATTGGTTGTCAGGTGAGCCACAGCTTGTGATTTTGATTGGTTGTCAGGTGAGCCACAGTGTTTGATTTTGATTGGTTGTCAGGTGTGCCACAGTGTGTGATTTTGATTGGTTGTCAGGTGAGCCACAGCTTGTGATTTTGATTGGTTGTCAGGTGAGCCACAGCTTGTGATTTTGATTGGTTGTCAGGTGAGCCACAGTGTGTGATTTTGATTGGTTGTAAGGTTTGCCACAGCTTGTGATTTTGATTGGTTGTCAGGTGAGCCACAGCTTGTGATTTTGATTGGTTGTCAGGTGTGCCACAGTGTGTGATTTTGATTGGTTGTAAGGTGAGCCACAGCTTGTGATGTTGATTGGTTGTCAGGTGTGCCACAGCTTGTGATTTTGATTGGTTGTCAGGTGTGCCACAGCTTGTGATTTTGATTGGTTGTCAGGTGTGCCACAGCTTGTGATATTGATTGATTGTCAGGTGTGCCACAGCTTGTGATTTTGATTGGTTGTAAGGTGAGCCACAGTGTGTGATTTTGATTGGTTGTAAGGTGAGCCACAGCTTGTGATTTTGATTGGTTGTCAGGTGTGCCACAGCTTGTGATTTTGATTGATTGTCAGGTGTGCCACAACTTGTGATATTGATTGATTTTCAGGTGTACCACAGCTTGTGATTTTGATTGGTTGTCAGGTGAGCCACAGTGTTTGATTTTGATTGGTTGTCAGGTGTGCCACAGTGTGTGATTTTGATTGGTTGTCAGGTGAGCCACAGCTTGTGATGTTGATTGGTTGTCAGGTGAGCCACAGCTTGTGATGTTGATTGATTGTCAGGTGTGCCACAACTTGTGATATTGATTGATTTTCAGGTGTACCACAGCTTGTGATTTTGATTGGTTGTCAGGTGAGCCACAGTGTTTGATTTTGATTGGTTGTCAGGTGTGCCACAGTGTGTGATTTTGATTGGTTGTCAGGTGAGCCACAGATTGTGATTTTGATTGGTTGTCAGGTGAGCCACAGCTTGTGATGTTGATTGGTTGTCAGGTGAGCCACAGTGTGTGATTTTGATTGGTTGTCAGGTGAGCCACAGCTTGTGATTTTGATTGGTTGTCAGGTGAGCCACAGCTTGTGATTTTGATTGGTTGTCAGGTGTGCCACAGCTTGTGATGTTGATTGGTTGTCAGGTGAGCCACAGTGTGTGATTTTGATTGGTTGTCAGGTGAGCCACAGCTTGTGATGTTGATTGATTGTCAGGTGAGCCACAGCTTGTGATGTTGATTGGTTGTCAGGTGTGCCACAGTGTGTGATTTTGATTGGTTGTCAGGTGAGCCACAGCTTGTGATTTTGATCGGTTGTCAGGTGAGCCACAGCTTGTGATTTTGATTGGTTGTCAGGTGTGCCACAGCTTGTGATGTTGATTTATTGTCAGGTGTGCCACAGCTTGTGATTTTGATTGGTTGTAAGGTGAGCCACAGCTTGTGATTTTGATTGGTTGTCAGGTGAGCCACAGTGTGTGATTTTGATTGGTTGTCAGGTGTGCCACAGTGTGTGATTTTGATTGGTTGTCAGGTGTGCCACAGCTTGTGATATTGATTTATTGTCAGGTGTGCCACAGCTTGTGATTTTGATTGGTTGTCAGGTGAGCCACAGCTTGTGATTTTGATTGGTTGTCAGGTGTGAAAGAATCGCTTGATCCCATTGCTTAAGAATCACTAGAAGTTTCTGAAATATTCACTCAAATGTGCTCTTCTTTGCGCAATGCGTTGGCAAGAGAGAAAGTGTGAAGTTTGCAGACCGCCACAATGGCACAGTGACTAAATCGACTCTATTTGAATAGCAGCCTAGAAAAGTTTCTCCAAAATTTTCTGTGCATTCTCTTTCTTCTCTTCCTGAGGTAGGGTGCCGTAATAGGGTGGCAGAGATGCAGGGGAGAGAGGGGTGACCACCCAGCAAGAGGTCGCAGGAGAGCGGGTCAGGGCAGGCGCCTATGCATGCGTGCAGACGGACAAAAAAAAGTTGGTACTGCACTTGGAAACTAACTCTCTCTCTCTCGCTTAGAGGTTTCACTTGGCTGAACATGCCAAATAGAACAGCTAGTCGTTATCGGGCGTATGCCCAGTCAGCCTTGGTCTCTGTTGCAATTTAAAGATATTTATTGCAATGGCAAATAATCTATTATAATTTAGAAGTATGCGGCTTAGTAACCTCTGAGTCGGATGTGCTGGCAGCGACAAAGGAGAGGTTAGGGTCTAGACTCGGCTGGAAATGTAAGTTAACTTTAAGTGAGTTTTTCTGCTTTTAGCGTGAATGGCATGAATTAATTATGCATGTAGAAAATATACTTGAACAATACATCGTGATACTGACTCAGTTGGACAGGTGGATACAGGTAGACTAAAGTATGGAATAAAAGGGAGAGGTAGATAAAAAGGAAGAAGCAGAGTGAGAGGGAGGAGAAGGAGAGGGAGAGAGGGAGAGTGATGAGAGGAGAGGGAGAGAGAAAGGGAGAGGGAGAGGGAGAAGGTGAGTGGGAAGAGGAAGAGGGAGAGAGAGTGATGAGAGGGAGAGGGAGTGAGGTGAGCCAGAGGGAGAGGGAGAGGGAGAGGGAGAGGGGGAGAGAAAGGGAGAGAGAGGGAATGAAGGTGCAGAAGGTGCAGAAATTCCCTTTAAAATACCTTTAAAAGGAGGTGCAATTATTTGTGGAAAATTTCCAAGCCCAGTGTTAAGGACGCCAGCTCGCAGTCCAGTTGGTGAGCATAGCCAAAGCAGTTCTAAAGCAGGTCACCGAAACCACCAGGAGAAGCAGAGACCGAAGGCCGCAAGAAGAAGCCAAGCACGAGCGCGAGGTGCCAGCTTTGCCCAATAAAAAGACGAGAAACGATAAACGCAAATT
Organism: Macrostomum lignano; assembly: GCA_002269645.1. NCBI lineage: Eukaryota > Metazoa > Platyhelminthes > Macrostomidae > Macrostomum > Macrostomum lignano. The sequence continues at coordinate 207,254 of NIVC01001291.1, forward strand.
GGCGACTGAATTCTCAAATTAGAAAATCCGCCGCCACTGGCTGGGAATGATAGAGGCTGGGAATGATGGAGGCTGGGAATGATGGAGGGGAAGCGGTGGTCCCCTCTGTCGCGCTAGGGAAATGCAAATTGCGAACTCCCTCCAGGGAGACTGGGGAGAAGAGAAGAGGAGGATGAGGAAACGCAATTTTCTGGGTCCCCTGCCGCAACGGAGTGCGGAGCGTCTGCTTTGGAGCCGAAAAGAGAACCGGGGTTGCCAGGCCGCGGAGCTCTGGGGCATGCAGCTGTGGAACTGCTATCAGCTGACTCATCCTGCCTGCGCGGTGTGCGAGATCGATGGCTGTTAGTGGAGTTGGAAGTATTGATCCTGGCATTATATCGGATTCCCAATGCCTGATGCCCGCCTAGGATAGACAGATCTCACCCTGATAGATTACTGGCCATGTAGATAGATAGATAGATAGATAGATAGATAGATAGATAGATAGATAGATAGATAGATAGATAGATAGATAGATAGATAGATAGATAGATAGATAGATAGATAGATAGATAGATAGATAGATAGATAGATAGATAGATAGATAGATAGATAGATAGATAGATAGATAGATAGATAGATAGATAGATAGATAGATAGATAGATAGATAGATAGATAGATAGATAGATAGATAGATAGATAGATAGATAGATAGATAGATAGATAGATAGATAGATAGATAGATAGATAGATAGATAGATAGATAGATAGATAGATAGATAGATAGATAGATAGATAGATAGATAGATAGATAGATAGATAGATAGATAGATAGATAGATAGATAGATAGATAGATAGATAGATAGATAGATAGATAGATAGATAGATAGATAGATAGATAGATAGGTACATAGATAGCACTCCAAGCGAACTCAGACAGTCAGCACCAAGTCCCAAAACTGCACCCAAACCCCTTTTCCCGGCTTCCAGGGATTCTGCAGCCAGTCTTGACTACAGCACCGGCAGCGGCGGCGGCAGCGGCGGCGGCAGCGGCAGAGGCGAAAACAGGATATCCCTTTTCCAGGAATTCGGCGTTAACGACCCCCTCACCGTGGAGATGGATTCGGACACGGCCGCCTTTCTGTAAGCCCCAAGCACAGCCCCCGCGCTAATGCGCCACTAAAAGGCATAAAACCGCTGCCGGCCCCGGCAAACAGCAAATTGGTGCCACTCCAACCGGATCGAATTGCCCACCTGTGCAAACAAGCCGTTAAAGCTTTCCCTAATCCTGTTTTGCCAACCAACACTAATTGGAGAGTCCGATTGCGTTCCAACAGATTGATGGGCAGATATTGAAAACGGGGATGCTTGAAGAGGGAAATATTGGGCTTGCTGAATAAACAAAAGGTATGGGATAGCATCGACTGCTGCTTTTGGTAGACACTCTACCAATGCTGATTTGGGTAGACACTCTACCAATGCTGTTTCGGGTAGACACTTTACCAATGCTGATTTGGGTAGACACTCTACCAATGCTGATTTAGGTAGACACTCTACCAATGCTGATATGGGTAGACACTCTACCAATGCTGATTTGGGTAGACACTCTACCAATGCTGATTTGGGTAGACACTCTACCAATGCTGATTTGGGTAGACACTCTACCAATGCTGATATGGGTAGACACTCTACCAATGCTGATTTAGGTAGACACTCTACCAATGCTGATATGGGTACTGGTAAACACTCTAACAACGCTGATTTAGGTAGAAACTCTACCAATGCTGATTTGGGTAGACACTACTCTACCAATGCTGATTTGGGTAGACACTCTACCAATGCTGATTTGGGTACTGGTAAACACTCTACCAATGCTGATTTGGGTACTGGTGGACACTCTACCAATGCTGATTTGGGTACTGGTAGACACTCTACCAATGCTGATTTGGGTAGACACTACTCTACCAATGCTGATTTGGGTAGACACTCTACCAATGCTGATTTGGGTAGACACTCTACCAATGCTGATTTGGGTAGACACTCTACCAATGCTGATTTGGGTAGACACTCTACCAATGCTGATTTGGGTAGACACTCTACCAATGCTGATTTGGGTAGACACTGCTCTACCAATGCTGATTTGGGTAGACACTCTACCAATGCTGTTTCGGGTAGACACTCTACCAATGCTGTTTCGGGTAGACACTCTACCAATGCTGTTTCGGGTAGACACTCTACCAATGCTTTTTGGGTACTGGTAGACACTCTACCAATGCTGATTTGGGTAGACACTACTCTGCCAATGCTGTTTCGGGTAGACACTCTACCAATGCTGATTTGGGTAGACACTACTCTACCAATGCTGATTTGGGTAGACACTCTACCAATGCTGATTTGGGTAGACACTACTCTACCAATGCTGATTTGGGTAGACACTCTACCGATGCTGTTTTGGGTAGACACTCTACTGTTCAGGCAAGTCAGGTCAGTAGGATTTCTATTTGTTCCAAAGAAGTTCAAAGCAAAACTGCCTGTCAGTCAACCGCCTGCGGATATTTGCAGTTCAGCTGAAAATTTTTGTTTTCTTTTTTAGCGAAAAGAAAACACTCGAAGAGGTGAAGAAAAGTCAAAGGGGATTTAAAAAGAGTGCCGAATGAGGCCACAGGAAGGAATTTGACTACACAGCCGGCCAGCTTCCCAGTTTGGAATTGGGAGCCGCGCGAGGTGCCTGTCGCGAATTTCTTCGCCCTAGCAACAACTGCGGCAGTGCACTTTCCAGCCGTTTGCCGCTCGGTGAAACAGCTTCGAAATCGAAGCGAAGTGTACAGAACAGAGCCTCATCTCCCATCCCCCACCCCAGGCTTGGAATGCGGCCATTCCATTCTGCTCCCCAATGCCTCCTGTCCTCCTTCCTCTTCAGTCTGAGACAATTGCGTCCACTTATGACTTTTTTCGTTCCTTTTTTGTGCCTGTTTCTGCCTGTCTAACCTGGCCGACCCGGCATAGCAACAGTTGCTGTGCGCTGTGCTGCGCAGATATTAGAGCCCCCCCCACCATGCCTAACTATTAGGAAAGTAAGCTGCAAGTATGCAAGCTGTATCCACTTGAACCTGGCTGCTCGGGTCTGATATTTATAGATATACAACAAATGGGATATTTAGTGGCGCTGATAAAACAGTGTTGGGGCTTCAAAACTGAGTTTGGGGTTCTAGTTTCACCGTCCTAAATGGAGCTGAAACACAAATAGGCGGCCAACAACAGGAACTAGGTGGCCAACAACAGGAACCAGGCTGTCAACAACAGGAACTGAGCAACCAACAACAGGAACTAGGCTGTCAACAACAGGAACTGAGCAACCAACAACAGGAACTAGACAACCAACAACAGGAACTAGGCGGCCAACAACAGGAACTAGGCGGCCAACAACAGGAACTAGGCAACCAACACCAGGAACTAGGCAACCAACACCAGGAACTAGGCAGTCAACAACAGGAACTAGGCGGCCAAGAACAGGAACTAGGCTGTCAACAACAGGAACTGAGCAGCCAACAACAGGAACTGAGCAATCAACAACAGGAACTGAGCAGCCAACAACAGGAACCTGAGCAGCCAACAACAGGAACCTGAGCAATCAACAACAGGAACTAGGCAGCCAACAACAGGAACTGGGCAATCAACAACAGGAACTAGGCAGCCAACAACAGGAACTAGGCAGCCAACAACAGGAACTAGGCAACCAACACCAGGAACTAGGCAACCAACAACAGGAACTAGGCAACCAACAACAGGAACTAGGCAACCAACACCAGGAACTAGGCAACCAACAACAGGAACTAGGCAACCAACAACAGGAACTAGGCGGCCAACAACAGGAGCTAGGCAACCAACAACAGGAACTAAGCAACCAACAACAGGAACTAGGCAACCAACAACAGGAACTAGGCAGCCAACAACAGGAACTAGGCAACCAACAACAGGAACTAGGCAGCCAACAACAGGAACTAAGCAACCAACAACAGGAACTAGGCAGCCAACAACAGGAACTAGGCAACCAACACCAGGAACTAGGCAACCAACAACAGGAACTAGGCAACCAACAACAGGAACTAGGCAACCAACACCAGGAACTAGGCAACCAACAACAGGAACTAGGCAACCAACAACAGGAACTAGGCGGCCAACAACAGGAGCTAGGCAACCAACAACAGGAACTAAGCAACCAACAACAGGAACTAGGCAACCAACAACAGGAACTAGGCAGCCAACAACAGGAACTAGGCAACCAACAACAGGAACTAGGCAGCCAACAACAGGAACTAGGCAACCAACAACAGGAACTAGGCAACCAACAACAGGAACTGGGCAATCCCGATAAACAGGCCCTAAAATTTTTTTTTGCGAGCGGCCCTGCGCTCCAGTCTTTAGTGCGGTGCAGACTCCAAAACGGGATGAACTGAACAAAATGTGTTATGAGCTGAAATCGAGGAAATGGAGAATTTCTGCAATCCGCCAGACTCTACACACTCATTAATATTCCGAAGCACCGATGGAGCACGAAAAGTACACACAAAAAACATGCGCAGAGCCGCTGGCCTCTCTTGTTGACAATTAAAAAATCCCAAATATAGTCTTGGGACAGCTGAGTTTGCGGGCTGCCACATCCCAGTGAGAAGTTTTTCTTCTTCGCTGGGAAAAGTCCTGACGCGAAGGAAAACTGGTGCGCGAGCCTCCTGGGAGTTTGGGAGCGAGCTGCACCCAAAGTGGCCCAGAAACCTATCAATCATGCGCCGCTGCCTGTTGAACAATATTGAGAAACTTTTTTCCTTGGAAACTTCTACTAGCTGCAGCTTTCGCTTTCCCGGTGAGCTTGCAGCTTGCAAGTTGCGCAATTAACTTTTTTTCAAGACAGTCTCAGGGTGCTCCAGAGCTGCTCTCAAAGCGACGCCTGCGAGAAAGGAAGCTTGCAGTTTCTTAGCACTAAATTCACAATTTATTATCTTCTGGATTTCCGATTTGCAAATATCGGTGTTTTGTCTAAGGCGCACTCACAAGGCTCAAAATACAGTTCGGTTCCTCTTAAATGGATTTCGCAAAGATTTGCTTCAATTTGCCCGCTATTTCAAGTTTTTCGATAGTGTTAGAAAAATGTGAACTAATAAATATTCTCAGTTGCCTACTGATAAGTCAATCAATTCGGTAGCATAGTTCGCATTTTAATTGAAAATATCGCCTACTATTTTCACCATAGAATTCAACGAGCCTGGCGACGGTACCGCGGCTACCGGGGTGTCAGCGGCGGCATCAGCGCGAGCAGCCGCTGCTGGCCGATCGATCAGGAGGCGGCCGAGGAGGAGGTGGCCCAGCGAACCCTGGCCACTTCCGGCTACATGACCGCCAGCATCAGCAGCTGCTTCAGCAGCGACATCATGCGCAACTCCAACTCCTTCAGCGACTGGATGCGCGTCTCCGCCTCCAACACCGAGGACAACCTGGGCGGCGCTGCGGCCAGCGACGTTCCAACGGCGGCCTCGGCAACTCCGCTGCGCAGCCGCCGACTGGAACAGCTGAAAGAGGCTGACTCGCTCTCCATCATGTCTGACTGCTCCGAGCTCATGGGCGAGGTCGGCAAGCTGATGAAGGAGCAGCTGGCCAGCCAGGACGCCCTGCTCCGGCCCAAGCTGCACCCCCAGCGTCGCCACCGACTCCGACGTCGTCGTGGACGCTGCAGCCGACGTCCTCGACGACTTCCTCGCCGCAGCGTCGAGCTCAACAGCCGGCGTCGTCGTTGCGCGGTGACGGCGGCGGCGGTGCCTCTCAGCCGGAAGACCCGCAGGAGGCGGCCGAGGAGGCCAGGCGGGAGGAGCGGAAGGCCAACCTGCTCAGCCTGGCGCAGGAGTTCGCCGAGCTGAAGCGGCGCAACGCCCGCGCCCTGCCGTTTAACCTGCACCGGCTGGGTTGCGCCGGCTCCGAGGATGAGGACGACGAGGATGATGAAGACGGCACCGCGGGCGATAAGGCTGGAGATGCTGAACAAGGTGAAGAAACGACTGGCGAGACCTACAGCCTGGTGCCGGTGCCGCTGACCATGCTGACTGCGCCGGAGGCTCGCGAGCAGCGGCAGCAGCGGCTGGCGGGTCTCTTCGCTGCCGGGCACGGCTCGCTAACTGCCGCGGCAGCTGGAGCTGCTGCCGATGGCGAGTCGGCAGCTGTGCCGCTGAGGAGGGTGAGTTCGGCGGAGAGCAGGCCTGGTGGGGACTGAGGAACTGGGGTCAATACTCATTTTAAAACCTATTTTCTTATGATACTACTGTTGCTTATTCCTACAGTAGTGCAAACTGGGATAAGCGTTTTCAACTATTTTAGGGAGATTTCTGTTTAAAGAAATTTTGCAATCAATAACTTCTCGGCTATTTTTGGTGCACTGAATCGACTATGGCAAGAATATTAATGAAAAATTTTCAACACAATTGGTTCTCAACCGCCTGAGAAGCTTAGTAAATCTTTTCCTTCAAGCCTTGCCGACCGTGCTTGAACCCTAAAGTATAGACCCCCCCCCATGGGATCCGACTGTCTGAGTCGCTGTTGCATCTTCCAACTTGCGAAAAAATAGGGAATATTTTCGTCCCTCCAAGGACCGACGGAGCTGGAGAAGGAAGAGAATTTCTGAGCGCCCGTACAGTTAACTGAATTGCTGCAATAGAAGAGGTTTGATCTATCTCTCCCACTATGGGGCGAGCTGCGATGGCATTTCCCTAGAAACTTTTTCTCAGCCTTGGTTCCCGTTGCAGCCGACGGGGCAAAAAAAAACTGAGACGGAGAAGGAAGCGACCAAGGACTGCAGATCCTCGCGCACACAAAATTGCATTGCGATATCCGACAGGGCGGCTGCGCATGCCGCATCCGATGCCGCTGCTTTTTTGGCCCCTCCAAAGTTCCAGTGAGCCCGGAACTGTTTATCAATTCATAATCCGCAGCCGCTTCGCTTTCTGCACTGCTTCTTCTACTTATCTTATATTCTTTCTGCTTGGCAATATCTGGGAGTGTGAAGCCCAATGTCTGGATTTCTCTCTTCAGATTTCTCCATTCCGGATTCCAGGCCAAGAACTCCACGTCTCCCGCATTCATTTCTGTTGAATTCTTGTGGAACACTGAGCTACGGATGCCCAGTAAGCGCAACAAGTTTCAACCATTTTTCCACTTCCCTAAAAAGTTCCAAGGAACCGACGAAACTTCCTAATCAGCATCGAAGGCTGGCCCAGACGCGGCCGCCATCAAGCGTGCATAAACTTCCCTCTCTCTCTAGGCCGCAACAACCGGCCTTCACCCGCTCCGCTCCCCTCATTCAGTTTCGTTAGCAAACTCGTCTTTCTCCCCAATAATAATCTCGACCCCTGATCCCCATGCTCTTTCTCTTCTCCGCCCGCCGAATCCCCGGCCGGCCAAGCTGCTCCTCCCCTCCAAATCTCCCCGATCGCTGCGACAGACATAAAAGTAGCAGCAGGATGCGCGGCTTGGCCAGCTTTCCCTCCGACCGGCCGCCCGCCCGCCTGTCCGCTCGCTGCCTGGGCTGCCTGCCATGCAGCTGGACCCGCGCAGAGCAGGCGGCATCAACAGCGGCTACGGGTTCTTGGCCGCCATTGGCGAGCTGTGGCTCGGACCGGCCGACATGCTCGGACTGAGCAGCGTGCGATGGATCTACGCGCCGGAGCAGAGCCAGGTAGGCCAACCAAGCCGCGGCGTTGACAGGTGTCTGCTCAGCGACGACAGCGACTCGAGAACGAGCTCTGATTAAACATTGCTGACGAAAGTTGATTACAAAATCGGCTGTCATTAGGCTGGGCAACTCAAGCCACATTGAAGAGCCCCCAAAGCGTGCCTACTGGTCATTAGGCTGGGCAACTCAAGCCGCATTGAAGAGCCCCCAAAGCGTGCCTACTGGTCATTAGGCTGGGCAACTCAAGCCGCATTGAAGAGCCCCCAAAGCGTGCCTACTGTTCATTAGGCTGGGCAACTCAAGCCGCATTGAAGAGCCCCCAAAGCGTGCCTACTGGTCATTAGGCTGGGCAACTCAAGCCGCATTGAAGAGCCCCCAAAGCGTGCCTACTGGTCATTAGGCTGGGCAACTCAAGCCGCATTGAAGAGCCCCCAAAGCGTGCCTACTGTATGCGCGAGTGCGTGACTGCGTACTCGTCCGCGTGCACCCGCATGCTCGGGGGTGGCGGAATGGGCAAAACCCCTTGCTTCTATTCTGGCTGCGGATCGACTGTCGTTTTGAAGTGCGTCGAAGAGTATAATTTAAAGACAAGAGACAAGAATTACAGAGCTCTTGAGGAGAGAAAAATTATGCGAAAATTGCCCGGCTGAGCGAAGGAATTATAATTTTTCTTGTCGGCTGTTCTCGGAAACAACTTTTTGCATCTCATATCAAATATTGTTGAAGTGAGGTTAGGATCCGGGGCATAAAAGTATAACAGATATTTGCACAAAAGGGTGCACCCTGGCGCAACACCTTCAGTGACATGGTCACACAACCAGCGATGCGGCAATTCTTTCGACTGCGACGACTTTCCAATCGTCAGTCATGTACATTTTCTGTGCCTCGGGGGTTGGCCCTCATGGTAGTGTGAATCGCACGATAACGTCCAGCTCGGTACTTCTAACAAGGCTCAGGTCAGTTTCCGCGTATCGAGCGTATCGAAACTTAGACGCCTGCTGTAGCACTTGGCTCTACAAAAAATTCCTGTCACAGCCTCTGACTACTCAGAATGCAAAGTGCCGTCTGTCAGGATCGATTGATCGTCACTAAAGACGATTTTTATGAGTCGCGATGAAGTTGGATGAAGCACGGACGCTTGGATCGGGCGAGGAAGGGAAGCTGGCGTATAAAGATGAAGGAGAGAGGACCGGGAGTGAGCGGCTGTCTTGAACAAAGCTACCATCGTCAAGTTGAAGTGCCATTTGCTATACCCAACTGGCGTGACGGATGGAGCAGCAATGAAGAACTCTTCACTCAGCTTAGGAGAAGTCCTGAGAAGCAGCCGCGCATCCCACTCTGCCACTACGAGCTACCAGTCTTCTCCCTCGTCTGCCTTCTCTTTAAATCTCTCAACTCAAGTTAATTCAAGCACGAGGGCTCATTTTATTTGCTCTGGAAGTTTGTGTGTGTTTTTCAGTAAAATAGAATAGCAGCAAAAGTGTTCCTGAATCCTCACTGAGCTTCAAGGAAAGAAAAGAACTGAGAATCGGGACCGCCTGAACGCTAATGAGTGAAAAGTCAAGTCAAGCCTAGCTAAGCCAAGCTGGCGTGAAAAAGTAGTCTGCTTGAAGCTCATTTTGGCTCCTCCGTTCCTCTGTTAATTACGCAGCTCTTTCGCTTTTTGCGAAGTAAATTTCATTTGCTTCATCAACGCCTTTTCGGCCTGTGATAATTTTCAACCATGCAGATCTCCCATCCTAGTTTAATATTGCAATGACGGTTCTGCATGAATTCTTGACATAAAATCGACCAAAATTTTCTAAAATTTTATTTCAATCGATTCGAAAAAAGTCAGAAAGAGTCTGTTTGGTTCATGTACTTTAACGCACACAAAAACGATGGCGTGAAATTGACAAAAGAGAAGATGATCGAGAGCTTAGACCCAAGAAGCTAAATATGGCAGACGCTGTGTACATCAATGTACGCAAAACAAGGGGGCAGGGTGTAAATTGGGGGGTTGGTTTGGAAAGAAGGGCCTAGGGGGACGACAGATTGACTGCTTTATGTACATTCAGTGTACGGTGTGGGAGAGAGGGAGAGAGAAGTCTGTACAATGAATTCAAAAGCAATTAACCCACCCCATAACCCAGACTGCCGGCCTCTCGGAGCGGGAACGCGTGCTGCAGGCACTGAGCATGTCAGTCGAAGATGACGATGTGGACAGCGGCTTGGCTTCAACTTCGGCGGCCGTAGCCGGTTGCTTTGGCAACGGCGGTCCCGGCTGCGTCGGCCTGTCCTCGTCAACGGCCACCACCGCGTCATCATCGGCCACGGCAACCATGGCGGGCTCCGGCCTGGCGCTGGCACCGGCGCAGTCGAACGGCATGGAGATGTGCTTCCGCAACGACGCCGCCTCGGACTCGGACTGCTCGGAGGAGGCCGCCAGCCCGGCCGACGGGCCAGACGGTGTTGAAAATCATGGCGCAGCGATTGACAGCGAGCAGAGCTTCAGGCCGCAGCAAAAAAGGCGGCGAGCACAGGTGTCGCAGGTGAAGAAACCATTCGCAGTAGAACTGGGTTAAGTAATCACAAGCATAGGCTTATCCCATAGATTAGTCAAACCTGCTGGAAGAGTAAGCATCGTTAAAACGGAGTTTTTCGTTGCCATGGTAACCTAAATTTTTTAATTATTGTTGAAAACACTCTGGAAGTTTAACAACAGAACTTGAGGTTAAATAACCATGCTAACAACTCAACTCACTTTGAAATCCCCCATAAGGCTGCTGCTCCCATGCAGCTTTGCTTCATCAGCGATCTCACCAGCGACGAAGAGGACGGCGACTGCGCCACTGCCGACGGAGCCCGCCAAGACGACGCGGCCGACACCGATGATTCAACAGCCGCCAGCGCCAATTCGTCCACGCTGGTCTCCGACTCCGGAATCTGCGATGCCTACAAATCCGAGGTGAGAGATGGAGAACTCGCATCCTTGCGGGATGCTGTCATCATATTTGATTCTTAGAAAGTCTTCCTTGAGTCTTAGAAAGTCTTTTACGATTTTATTAGAAGTTTTATGATCATTAGATAAGCCTCAAAGTCTGAATCCGACAGCTTCAGCCGCTGAACCCATCGGGAGCATCGGACAGTCAAATTACTGGCGTATCTACCGCCGCAGCTACCAGTTGCTGCAGTACCAGCAGCCTGTCCGGTTCTGCATCCGGTTCCGCATCTGCTGTTACCGCTGGCGCCGCCGCTTCGGCCGGCACCTGCTGCTCGGAAGCCAGCGATGGCCTGCTGACTCGGCAGGCGCAACTGCAGGCCGAAGCTCAGCTGGCCCTGGCACAAGTGAGTTCTCTTCTGTCCTTAAAAATCCAAGATTAATTTATGGTGTACCAGACAGCCGGGTCCCATCGTAGAAAGTTCAATTCGCTACTCTTGACTTGCATCTCACTTTCTCTTCACCACCTCACTTCGCACACACACCTCACTCCTCACCCCCACCTCACTCCGCACACCCACCTCACTCCACACGCCCACCTCACTCCGCACACCCACCTCACTCCTCACGCCCACCTCACTCCACACGCCCACCTCACTCCGCACACCCACCTCACTCCACACGCCCACCTCACTCCGCACACGCACCTCACTCCGCACACCCACCTCACTCCACACGCCCACCTCACTCTACACACCCACCTCACTCCGCACACCCACCTCACTCCACACGCCCACCTCACTCTACACACCCACCTCACTCCGCACACCCACCTCACTCCACACGCCCACCTCACTCCGCACACCCACCTCACTCCTTACGCCCACCTCATTCCACACACCCACCTCACTCCGCACACCTACCTCACTCCACACACCCACCTCACTAAGCTCCAATATGCAACCTAACAAACCAACCAACCGACCTCCAGGCCCGACCAATGGCCCGCATGCAGCTGGAGGTGGAACGCCACGAGCAGCGCAGCCGCGCCAGCCGCGATCTCGTTGCCGAGTTGATGGGCGTCAGCCCAGCCGCAGCACGCCGTTTCCACCGGGCCCACCTGCAGCAGCTGAGCCTCGGGGCCCTGCAAGTCATTCACAATGACCTGCTGTGCCGCATTGAGAGTGAGTGTATACACACCTAGTTTCTTCCTCGCAGATTAGCCCGAACTATTCGAGCTACATTGCTATTCAGCGCCATTTTGGACAGCTCATTAGGCCCCTCCCATCGGTAGCTTGAGGCGACTTGTCCCGTCCTGTTTTAGGCTGTAAAACAGCACCTGCACATCAGTTTTAACGAGCGCACCTGCTATTGCTTATTATCATCCGTTATTATTATGACTATATAGATGGTGAGCGTAGGAAAAATATAACGAAAAGCGCCAGCCAGCAATGGCAGTAAAGATCGACTGGGCCATCATAAAGCTTCGCTGGTGGGCTGGTGTAGAGTCCTCATTCTGACCATATAAGCGGCCGCTAGCGAGCTGCACTATTTCCTAGAATTCCAGGGGGGGAGAAGAGGGTCGCGCCGCATCGTCGAGACTGCGGCCCAGAAGATAATGACGTCCGACTTTTAGCAGCTGCTCCTGCATCGCCTCGGCCAGAAAGTTTGTCCCGTCCCGTCCCGTTCGACATCGAAAGGAATCGATCGGGGTCCCCTATTTCCCATGCCGTGGAACTGGCATATGGAATTGGCCATGATATTCTGCAGTATGGAGAGATTTGGGAGGCCCAGTAGCTGCGCAAGCGTCCGTGGGCGTTCGGGTATTCGGCTGCCCGGAACGTAGAGAATCACTGCAGAGAAAGTGAAAACGGGAAGCCTCCATCGGCCTTTCCCCCAGTCTGCCAGGATGCAGTAATGCACAAAAGTGTATACAGTTCTATTTGGCGAATATGGGAGCAGTATAGTGGGAACTATAATGGGGGAAATACGGGTAATTCTTCAGGGCAAGGAAAAATATGTTGGGAAGAAAATGAAGCATTGGCGCTGTCCGTCTGCCCGGCTGCGTGTGTGTTTTCTCTCCATTTTGGCCTTCAACGGGACCCGTGGCGAGCCGTCTTGAATTCCGGGCAGCCCTCGGGCCTCGGGACCAAAACACTCGCCGCCGTCATCCATTATCTGCGCCCGCCTGAAGCCCCGCGAGCCTCTCCAAAGGCGAAGGCGAGGCTTCGCGCGCGCGTCTTTCCGCTGTTCGCTCTCCCCCTTTTTCGCCTCTTAGCCTCGAATTTTTGGACCTCCAGCACAGCCTCCAGGCTTAAAGCATTGCTTTGCTGCATCTGACAGCTCCAGAGGCTGAAAGAGAGCCTCTATAGGAGCGACTCTATAGAGATGATCCATTAGTGGCTGGCATTCATTTTCTCAGCGAAAGAAAATTAGGCCAGAATAGGACATCGGTCACTTCGCTAGCTTAACCAGACGATGGACGCACAAACAAAGCGAGAGCCTTTATCGCTTTTATCTTTCGGGGATTTTGGCCACTAAGACCTAACAAGCTAATTTAAACAAATCGGTTCACTAAATAAACAAACGCTTCAAACCCGCCTCTCACCCATTCGCGCAGCGCACAACGAGGACCTGGTTAAAAGCCTAATTGAACGGGACGATCTGCACATGGAGCAGGACTCTATGCTGGTGGAGGTTGAAGATCTCACCAGGTAGGTTTCTGCAACATCCGATTTTTTGTTGGAGGCAGAAGGGCTGTGTCCATTATTGCCCCTTCCACCGACTCCCCTGAGCAGGAAGTACACAAGCGCGCGGATACGTACGCAGTCATACGCCCATTGAAAACGATACCGTGACAAAAAATCACTAAAAAGTCGTTGCAAACAGCTGACTAGTGACTCTAGGGACTCTGGGTCGACTTTCGGGACAGGAGAGTGTACAGCGGGCTTAACTTTATTTATCGTTAGACTTGTACACTTCACTGGACCTTGGAGGTTGGCCCTCAAGGGCGTTAATTGCACGAGCAGAGCCAAGCCGAGATTCCAATTTAGCCCCAAATTAATTTGGCTACACTTGGAATCGAGCCTGGGCTTGCGCTAGACCACTAGGCTACGGGCCTCCCCTGTAACATCAAATTTCTGAGAAGCTGTTATGCACCTAAATGTAGCTTTTGAGTGCAATGCATTCTCTATTCACTCGTGCGCACTTCCTTTGAAGTTTTGATTTACAATCCAAATGGTTTACGGGGGGGCGGCCCCAGGCTGCTTAACATGTAATTCCGGAATTCCAATTCATCCCGGACCACTTCGGAAGTGATCTGCACAGGAAAGAGTTGCAGCCGGGGGTGGGTCCAGAATGACAGCATTGGGCCGGCTGCAATTTGCCCAATAAAATATCTAATAGGGCTTGATGCAGCTGCGTAGACTGGAAGGCTGCAGATTTCAACTGGCAGTTCAGCGCAAAGGTCGAATGCGTATTTCTCTTTTAATCTGGGGTCAAATCAAGCTGAGGTCATCAAACTGAGGGCTTCCATACTGCACCGTTCTTGAATCCAAGCACGCATTGATTCCAGGCGCGCTCAAGAGGTTGCCAATCGACTTCAGGAGGCACCAAAGCAGCAACAGTCGGCGGCGGGTGCCGCAGCATCGGCTGCAAAGTCGACGGCTGCCGCGGCAACCTCTCCGGTGCGCAGAAAGATGTCTTCGTTGACGTCGCGGCTGAAGCCAAACAAGCTGGTGTCGCTGTTCACCGGAGGCGGCGGCAACTGAGCTGAGCACCTGGTTTACTGGCTTCCTTCGCTTCCTTCGTCACACGGTCATCCTTGCCTAGCTTTGCCTCGGATCAGCGCGCCCCGACCAAGGCGCGATCGGATTTGTACAGAAGCTCATGATAAGCGCCGTTCTGCATTTTCTCACCTCGCTTGCTCTTAAGAAACAAAAACATCGATTTAATTGAAGGATCGACTGAGCTTAACATTTATAATGAGATTAATAATATATGCCTGTCATGCGCTTAGCATACTACTTACTATTCATAGAGTTTTCCCGTATAAAAAAATTTGTTCGTTTCCTCATTGCAGCCGAGCTAGTTTCGCCCTCCCTTCTCCGTTGTTGCTAGAAAAATATGGCACAAGCCAGTAATAAATTATCCTAACCAACTAAAAATGTATTAATCCGCTTTCACCGCCTAAACAGTATTTACCGTAATTTCTGCTTGAGACTTGTAGCTTTACTTACGTAAGCTTGACGCATTTTTTATTGCGCTTAAAAACGCATACTCACTGGCGAAACCCCGACATGAAAGTTGAAGCTATAAAAGTAAATTGCAACCCCCGGACTACCAGAACCTCACGAGTCTAAAACTTGTTCTGAGTTTAACATCAGGTACTTCGTTATTAACTATATAGCACTGGGCCAAAAGTACTCCAGGCCACCAGGTTGTTCACGCGGGCAAACAGTAATATGAAATTAACAATCAGCTCTGGGTGAAACAGTAAACTCACAGATTAAACAAAATATCGGCCATTTACTGTTTATTTTAGATTTCCAATAGCTAAAGGGCAAGGAGAGCACTTCAAACACTGTATCCGATTCGTCTATTGCCGATTCCCTATTAGGCCCCTTGTAAAATCGTTATCGAAATCCCCACAAAATCCTAGTAAGGAAATGGGACAAGCACGCAGGCGCAGATTAATCAATGCTTGTTGCCATGGCGATCGAAAGTTGACTACAGCCTCGAAGCGTCCCCCGCAGCGGGACAAGAACAGCATGTTTGCTCACGAGCTGCGGAGATCGGCACAGGGCCCGGGCAGAATTATTCAAAATAGGAGGCACGCGGTTAGAGAGCGCCCACTCAGCGAATCCTCCAACAACACTGTTCCATAGGGATAGGAAGACTGAATCAGCAATTGCTCCGTGAGCACTTCTGTCATATATTAGGTATAGTTGGTATAGTTATTCTTCAGGAGACAGACTGCAGCTCGTCTTCTGACGCAGCAGCTAAAAAGTTCAAGATATAGCCGTCAATCATTTATGCTTTCTAACACACGAAGCATGGAATCGGCAGAAGCGGCGCTGGCTGCTCTGGTCGATGACGACCCTGACGCCTTCATGCGAGCTTTGAAGCCGGACCTGTCGGGAAGGCTCGCCCAGCCTCTGGTCGACGTGACCGAAAGCCACGAGATCCGGTGTCGCTTGCCGAGAAGTCGCCGAAAGTGGGGCTTCGTCAGTCTGCAGTTCGGATACGCGATCCACCTGGCGATTCTGCTGCAGTCCGTGCGAGTGTTCGAGGCTCTGTTGGAAGACAGCTCCGAGCACGCGGCTCAGCTCGAGCTCGACGGCAGCACCGTTGTACACAGTCTGGCTCGCTGCCAGATGTACGCGCCGAGGTTCAAGCGAGCCAAGCGTCTGGAGACGGCGCTCCTCTCGACGCTGAGTAGAGAGCCTCGTCTGCTAGACAGGCTGGTCACTCAGGAGGACTCGAGCGGTCTCCGACCTCTGGAGGCGTGCGTGAAGTTCGCTGCATTCCGACTGGCCCGCAAGATGTTGCACCTGCCGAACTACCTGTTGAAATCGGAGACTCGATCCGGCGGCTGGGCCGTCTGTCTCTACGACCTCACCGACTACGACCTGTGTCACGGGAGCCGGTGCAACTCGAGTCCTCTGCACCTGCTCACCTATGTAGCGTCGAGTCAGGTCGAGTCGCTCAAGAAGTCCAAGCTGATGGAGGACCCTCTCATCCGACAGTGGCTTCGGTTGACTAACCGTCAGACTCGAGCGATCACATTTCTGAGGCTGCTGGTGATGAGCGTTCCAACATCGGTATTTCTTCTTACAGCCGTGAACGAATCAATCATGCTGACGGTGGCCTGTTTTGGCAACCTCATTCACTGCAACCGAGCAACATTTTCTGCTGCAAAATCATTAGGATACAATGCGAGCGTTTTGAGCAATTTAACCATTTATTTTACGTTCTTTTATCAGCAAAAAATAAAGTCAAAAAGCTGTGCAGAATTTCTTCAATCCATCGACATAAACTTTCTGGTGATTAGTCTCGTGACTGCCTTCATGTGCGTCACTGCGGCTCTGAAGACTGGATTCTCTGCGCTTGAACACGAAAATAAGAAAAAAATATTGACTGCGGACAACTGGTCGCTGCTTGACAGATTTGTTCGACGGGCCATCTTTGATTTTTATCACTTTGTTGCAATCGCGAGTGGCATCTGCTTTCTAGTTGTCGCGACGTTCCTGAGGTCCGATAATTTCTATGAAAATTTGTATCCAAGCGACCAGAGCAACGGTAGAGCTGTGGAGCAACTGTTCATTGGGTCCAACACTCTCTTCATCGCGTTCACGCTGCTACACTTTGCGCAGTACATGGAGATCGTGACGAAGTCGGTCGGGAAGCTCTTCTTCACCTTCCACTGCATGCTGTCCAGCTTCCTGGCCGCGCTGCCGCTGCTGTTCTACTGGATCATTCTCTTCAGCCTGGACTTCTTCATCTTGGTTGACTCGCCCGACTTCGAGACCGGCCTGTTGTCGCTCTACTCGTCGGTCAAGGTCATCCTCAACATGATCACCTTCAGCTTGGACAGCGTGATGGTTCTCATCATCCACGTGCTGTTCTTCGTGTTTGTGGGCCTCAACCTGCTGAACTTTCTCATCGCGTTCGTCACGGAGACGTTCCAGCGGTGCATCAGTGACTTCGATGTGGCCTTCGACCTGCTGCGACTTCTGACAGCGTTGAAGACGTTTCGGTACTTCGGGTTCGTGTTTCGGTGCAAGCACTGGCTCGAGGTGAGGTCTCACGGCAGCTGTAGACGGCGGGTTATCGTTGAGGTTGTTCAACCGGTGTTCAAGAGGCTGTACTCGAAAAGTGAATTCAAGCGGAAGCAGCAAAATTTTAGATCCTGTAGTCGAGAAATGGAATCTTTGCCGGATATTTAATGCATTCTTTTAGAGATTTTCGACGACTTTCTGAACGTTGTGCCCGTGCGCTTGCCCTGCCAAAGTGCACTCTGCTCCGTATTTGTTTTTGGTGTGATAGGCTCGGCGGTGTAAGCCGCTTAGCCCTTTGGGTTGTCTGCGCGCTGGTTGGCTGGGCCGCCCTTTTCTTTTTGGCCTTCCTCCCGGGCTGGCCTCCCCCAGCTGCGCCGTGATTGGCCGGTGGGTGGCTGGGCCGGGGGTGGGGCGGGGGTGGGGCGGGGGGGAGCCCCCGGCTCCGGGAGGGTCGTGGCATTTTAAGGCGCGGCCGGGGCGGGTGGCTGTCGGCCCGTGGTTGTGTTGGTTTGCCGCACTCTACAACGCAGGCCCAGAGCGCCGATTACAGCGTCTTTAGACCGTCCTTCCCCTAACACATACGCAATAAACGTTTACCATCGGGTCCGCCAGCCGCGAGCAGACCTCAGCTACGATTTATTGACCGCACGCGCAAGGGCGAGCTATCCGCGAAGTAAGTCACTGCCTTGTCTCTTCATTTCGGGAGCTGTAGCAGGGACAGTCCGTGTGACCTGACGCCGACTCAGAGGGGACTAGGCCAGGTAGTCAGCTACGGGCCACCCTGTACTGTAAGCCCGCTGTACATAGACGCCAGTTTGTGCGCCCTGACGCCCTGCTAAAGGTGATCGACATCACAGCGTCCCTACGCGTGTGCCGGCCACTTGGGTGCGTCCTGACGCCCCAGACCTAGGGTCCCGTGCGGACACTCGCGTCCCGACGCAGGCCAGCACGGGCCCGCGTACTCTGACCCTCGTAGGTGCACCATTCCTGAGAGTCGCGAGTACAACATGAACCTTAGAGCGCAAAACAATATTGCAGTTTCATATTTATGCGTCATTCGTTTTGCAATATTTTCCTTTGCAAAAGTCCCATCCCATATCTCTTTCAAATGTGTTTTCTTAAAGTTTTTCTGGAAACCTTTTAAATCTTGGATTAACTTCTCTGCTGCTTTGAAGTGGCCCTTATTGTACTACGTGTAATTCCTTTACAATCGGTAAATTATTGTACAAGCGTCGTAATCTACTATAAAAATTCTAAGCGCGATTCTGTGATAAGCATCCAAGAGTCGCTAGGAGCAAGTGCTAATTTCATCATTTAGTATTTCGGTACAACCTTTAATTGATTGCTATAAACTGCCAATAAATATTGAACGTCCCAGCCTTTTATCTAACCTTCATTTGTAACCTTCCAAATTGGTCGGTACGTACGCTCGTAGCAATAGCTGCTGAACATTCGCCTTCCAGGGTTTATAATGAAGCTGGTTTCACTCACGGGTGAAAACTACTCGTAGTACTCAACAGAAACTTACGATTAAATAGTTGAATATACGAGCGTATGTTGGCTCAAAGTACGTTTTATTCGTGAATGCAAAATATTCAAGCAGTGTACTCGTAGATGTACGGACTGAGACGGGAGAAAACCAAGGTAAACGACACAGCATTCTGCGCAATGACTAAGCAGTATGGAGAAATATTAGGAAAGCTGAATCGCCTGCCTCTAATCAAGTTAATCCAGCTAAACATCGCGAATCAAGCTTCCAAACAAAGGATTTTGCCACGAAGGTATTCGCAGGTTTAGACGATTAGGACATTATTGCCTTTTAAAAGCCGGTTGAACAACTTCAACGACCACCCGACGTCTGCAGATGCCATGAGATCTCACTTCTAGCCAGTGATTGCACCGGGGTACAAACTTAAAGTACCGAAACGTCTTCAGCGCTGCCAGAAGCCGCAGCAGGTCGAACGCCACGTCGAAATCGCTGATGCACCGCTGGAACGTCTCTGTGACAGACGCTATGAGAAAGTTCAACAGGTTGATGCTGACAAACATAAAGAATGCGAAATGAATAATGAGAACGATGGAACTGTCTAGGTTGAAGTTGATCATGTTCAGTATGACTCTCACGGATGAATACAAAGATAGAGAACCAGTGCTAAAGTCTTGCGTGTCAACCAGGATGAAGAAAATCAAGCTAAACAAAATTATCCAAAAGTAAAGCAGAGGCATGGAAGCCAGGAAACTTGTCATCATGCTGTGAAATATGAAAAACAGTTTCCCAATGCCTCTTGATACAATCTCCAAATACTGGGAATACTGCAAGAGAACGGATGCGATAAATAAAGCATTCGAGCCGAGAAACAGCTGCTCAGTGACCCAGTGACCGCTGGTTGATGGGGAGCAGTGTCCGGTACCACCCTGAGTAGTTCGCCCAAAAGTTGGTGAACAGAACAACTAGGAAGCAGGAGCTGCTGCCAATAGTTACTGCCAGGTAAACGTCGAACATGGTTCTACGGACGAATCGGTGCGTGGGTCGCCAGTTGTCGGCTGTGAGAAGCTTCATCCGCTGACTCCGCTCCAGGAGCCGCAGAACAATCTTCACGCAGGCTACGATGACTTTGAAGACCAGAACCGCAAAAATCACACAGGTGTTTACAAATATTGCCTCGCCGATTCTTGAGCACTTAGTCTGCTTAACTGTCTGATCATTAAACACTTTCCAAAAGAGGGTTGAGTTCAACAACACGGTCTCATTGAAGCCTAGCTTCTCTGCGGCTGTGAAGGTGGCTTGATTACAGTGAATCAGCAAACCAAAACTTGATACAAGTAGCATTACATATTGGCTAAACACCGTCAACAAAAATGCTGCTGGCGGTATGCCCATCACCAACAGCCTCAGAAATGTGATCGCTCGAGTCTGACGGTACGTCAACCGAAGCCACTGTCGGATGAGAGGGTCCTCCATCAGCTTGGACTTCTTGAGTGACTCGACCTGACTCGACGCTACATAGGTGAGCAGGTGCAGAGGACTCGAGTTGCACCGGCTCCCGTGACACAGGTCGTAGTCGGAGAGGTCGTAGAGACGGACGGCCCAGCCGCCGGATCGAGTCTCCGATTTCAACAGATAGTTCGGCAGGTGCAACATCTTGCGGGCCAGTCGGAATGCAGCGAACTTCACGCACGCCTCCAGAGGTCGGAGACCGCTCGAGTCCTCCTGAGTGACCAGCCTGTCTAGCAGACGAGGCTCTCTACTCAGCGTCGAGAGGAGCGCCGTCTCCAGACGCTTGGCTCGCTTGAACCTCGGCGCGTACATCTGGCAGCGAGCCAGACTGTGTAAAACGGTGCTGCCGTCGAGCTCGAGCTGAGCCGCGTGCTCGGAGCTGTCTTCCAACAGAGCCTCGAACACTCGCACGGACTGCAGCAGAATCGCCAGGTGGATCGCGTATCCGAACTGCAGACTGACGAAGCCCCACTTTCGGCGACTTCTCGGCAAGCGACACCGGATCTCGTGGCTTTCGGTCACGTCGACCAGAGGCTGGGCGAGCCTTCCCGACAGGTCCGGCTTCAAAGCTCGCATGAAGGCGTCAGGGTCGTCATCGACCAGAGCAGCCAGCGCCGCTTCTGCCGATTCCATGCTTTGTTTCCGTTCCCGAATCATGTTTGCACTTTTTGGTGCCTTCTGCTGCGTTTCGATTTGCTTTAAAATTTCTCGCATACCGAAGTCAGCCAGAAGTGTTTTATCTGCGTCCACTATATTTGCCTTTCCACTTTGAAACAGTGTAAGAGAATAAGAGTCATGGTCTATGAGAACCGCTCCCTGGCCTTCAGCCCGTCTGTCAGTAGCCCAGCTGACTTCCCAAACGGCTCTGAATGCAGTGCTCCCCTGAATTCCTGGGCAACCCCTGGGCGTTGTCTTCCTATTTAGACTTGAGTTTAGCAGCTGTCCTCTCAGGCGCTCCAGTTGAACGGGTCCGATATTCAGTTTTAAACTCGTATTAGTCTCGAGCTATTGAATGAGTTCGTTTTCAAATTTAAAGTAGAATTTACCACTAACACACATCGGCTTCGTCGAAAGTTACTAGGATCTGGAGACAGAAATACAATATGCTTTATCACTCAATCGAAAGTGTTGTATTGATGGTTGTCTCGGGGTGGTTTGGTAGGTCTTCAGAATCCCATCGCTGCCACCAATGTTGTACCTGTGCTACCTACTCGGACAGCGCCAGCACAGTTAAATTGACTTTTCGTCCTTTTGATCGGGAGTCTTCAATCGTAGCGTAGCTAGTGCTGCCACCAGTTCCTTCAGGTCTCGGCTTTCGATGAGGTGGGCTTCCCGTCGGAACAAAATAAACAAGTAAACGAACTCAGCACCGCGTGCAGATTTGAAGATTAACGAACAAGGCGTCTGGTCAGCAGATCCAGCTGGGCCCAGTGGGTGGTTGGGAAGGCGATGTAGGCCTCCTTTAGACTTGGGCGTCTATGTTTAGTCAGGCGTATTACAGACGGAAACATGGTAGCAGAAGAACTGAAACTGAAAGTGAAATCCTTGACGGAAACAAGGGTGAGGGGGCCCCGTACATATATGCTGGGAATCCCCATTGCACCATTGTGCGCCAGATAGCGTGACTCAGTATCTATTTTTAGAACTGACGTCACCTCCCGCCTTTGAGAAGGCCGGGGTCGTGATCCCCGTAAACACAGGCCAGCGAGTGTAGTAAACATGTTTACTCCAGGACTCCAGGACTTTTGGACTCCAGGAAAACACGGCTTTTCATGTGACTTGCTCAAATGACAGAGGAAAACAGGACCACCAATAGTGACCTCAAGACTGGAGTAAAAGGAAGAGCAGACCACAGCACAGATGTCCATGGCTGCAAACACGGCTTGGAGATTGGAGCTCGTAGACAAGTTTTCGTCGGTTTTTAAAACAGTCAAGAAATTTGTTGCTAGACTTGAGCTATTGCCAGTTCCCTTGATTGAATCTTGATTATCGAGATTTAAACTTAAATTTGCATGCTAAAAAGCTCAAATACGGAGATGCCTTTCTGGAACCGGATCGTTACTCAATTCAACGGCTAAAAAATTCAACCATAGTTTTTAATATCATATACGTGCAAATTTTTGCTGGAGAGCCGTTGCTTTTCAGACTGGCTCCCAAAAAAGTTCCACTGCAATAGAGACTCAGGCTATGCAGAAATGAGTTACATAGCACTATTGGGCTACTTTCTTCGTCAAATCAATTCATTTGATAATGTTGTTTGCTCTGCGCCCTCGAGACCATACCAAGGACAACTAAGGACCATACTTGCCTGACTGTATCGCCAGAACTGACTCTAGTTCAGTGGCCTTTGTTTGTTCAGGCTGGTCAAATGTTTTGGAGAAAAATGTACACTTGTGACCAGCGATTCCCTGTATATTGATTTGCTGGCAGCTATACTTTGCAAAGCTCATAAAAGCAGCGCACCAGAAAACTAACAGAGATCGGACTGATTCTGCGGCAAACTGTTCAGCTGCACAAAGTAATGGGCGAAGGGATCCCGGCTACTAACGACTTTATCAGAGTTCGCTCCAGCAACAGAATTTCACTTCTTGCAGGTAATCGGGTGCTGCCGAGTCAGAACGATACAAACTTGAAAGAGTTGTTCAACATGGAATCAGCAGAGGCGGCGCTGGCTGCTCTGGTCGATGACGACCCTGACGCCTTCATGCGAGCTTTGAAGCCGGACCTGTCGGGAAGGCTCGCCCAGCCTCTGGTCGACGTGACCGAAAGCCACGAGATCCGGTGTCGCTTGCCGAGAAGTCGCCGAAAGTGGGGCTTCGTCAGTCTGCAGTTCGGATACGCGATCCACCTGGCGATTCTGCTGCAGTCTGTGCGAGTGTTCGAGGCTCTGTTGGAAGACAGCTCCGAGCACGCGGCTCAGCTCGAGCTCGACGGCAGCACCGTTGTACACAGTCTGGCTCGCTGCCAGATGTACGCGCCGAGGTTCAAGCGAGCCAAGCGTCTGGAGACGGCGCTCCTCTCGACGCTGAGTAGAGAGCCTCGTCTGCTAGACAGGCTGGTCACTCAGGAGGACTCGAGCGGTCTCCGACCTCTGGAGGCGTGCGTGAAGTTCGCTGCATTCCGACTGGCCCGCAAGATGTTGCACCTGCCGAACTATCTGTTGAAATCGGAGACTCGATCCGGCGGCTGGGCCGTCCGTCTCTACGACCTCACCGACTACGACCTGTGTCACGGGAGCCGGTGCAACTCGAGTCCTCTGCACCTGCTCACCTATGTAGCGTCGAGTCAGGTCGAGTCGCTCAAGAAGTCCAAGCTGATGGAGGACCCTCTCATCCGACAGTGGCTTCGGTTGACGTACCGTCAGACTCGAGCGATCACATTTCTGAGGCTGTTGGTAATGAGCGTTCCAACATCGGTATTTCTTCTCACAGCCGTGAACGAATCAATCATGCTGACGGTGGCCTGTTTTGGCAACCTCATTCACTGCAACCGAGCAACATTTTCTGCTGCAAAATCATTAGGATTCAATGCCAGCGTTTTGAGCAATTTAACCATTTATTTTAAGTTTTTTTATCAGCAAAAAATAAAGTCAAAAAGCTGTGCAGAATTTCTTGAATCCGTCGACATAAACTTTCTGGTGATTAGTCTCGTGACTGCCTTCATGTGCGTCACTGCGGCTCTGAAGACTGGATTCTCTGCGCTTGAACACAAAAATAAGAAAAAATATTGACTGCGGACAACTGGTCGCTGCTTGACAGATTTGTTCGACGGGCCATCTTTGATTTTTATCACTTTGTTGCAATCGCGAGTGGCATCTGCTTTCTAGTTGTCGCGACGTTCCTGAGGTCCGATAATTTCTATGAAAATTTGTATCCAAGCGACCAAAGCAACGGTAGAGCTGTGGAGCAACTGTTCATTGGGTCCAACACTCTCTTCATCGCGTTCACACTGCTGCACTTTGCGCAGTACATGGAGATCGTGACGAAGTCGGTCGGGAAGCTCTTCTTCACCTTCCACTGCATGCTGTCCAGCTTCCTGGCCGCGCTGCCGCTGCTGTTCTACTGGATCATTCTCTTCAGCCTGGACTTCTTCATCTTGGTCGACTCGCCCGACTTCGAGACCGGCCTGTTGTCGCTCTACTCGTCGGTCAAGGTCATCCTCAACATGATCACCTTCAGCTTGGACAGCGTAATGGTTCTCATCATCCACGTGCTGTTCTTCGTGTTTGTGGGCCTCAACCTGCTGAACTTTCTCATCGCGTTCGTCACGGAGACGTTCCAGCGGTGCATCAGCGACTTCGATGTGGCCTTCGACCTGCTGCGACTTCTGACAGCGTTGAAGACGTTTCGGTACTTCGGGTTCGTGTTTCGGTGCAAGCACTGGCTCGAGGTGAGGTCTCACGGCAGCTGTAGACGTCGGGTTATCGTTGATGTTGTTCAACCGGTGTTCAAGAGGCTGTACTCGAAAAGTGAATTCAGGCGGAAGCAGCGAAATTTTAGATCCTGTAGTCGAGAGATGGAATCTTTGCCGGATATTTAATGCATTCTTTTAGAGATTTTCGACGACTTTCTAAATTTTGTGCCCGTGCGCTTGCCCTGCCAAAGTGCACTCTGCTCCGTATTTGTTTTTGATGTGATAGGCTCAGCGGTGTAAGCCGCTTAGCCCTTGGGTTGTCTGCGCGCTGGTTGGCTGGGCCGCCCTGTTTGGCCCTCCTCCCGGGCTGCCCTCCCCCAGCTGCGCCGTGATTGGCCGGTGGGTGGCTGGGCCGGGGGTGGGGCGGGGGTTGGGGCGGGGGGGAGCCCCCGGCCCCGGGGGGTCGTGGCCTTTTAAGGCGCGGCCGGGGCGGGTGGCTGTCGGCCCGTGGTTGTGTTGGTTTGCCGCACTCTACAACGCAGGCCCAGAGCGCCGATTACAGCGTCTTTAGACCGTCCTTCCCCTAACACATACGCAATAAACGTTGACCATCGGGTCCGCCAGCCGCGAGCAGACCTCAGCTACGATTTATTGACCGCACGCGCAAGGGCGAGCTATCCGCGAAGTAAGTCACTGCCTTGTCTCTTCATTTCGGGAGCTGTAGCAGGGACATTCCGTGTGTCCTGACGCCGACTCAGGGTGGACTAGGTCAGGTAGTCAGCTAGGGGCCACCCTGTACTGTAAGCCCGCTGTACATAGACGCCAGCTTGTGTGCCCTGACGCCCTGCTAAAGGTGATCGACATCACAGCGTCCCTAAGCGTGTGCCGGCCACTTGGGTGCGCCCTGACGCCCCAGACCTAGGGTCCCGTGCGGACACTCGCGCCCCGACGCAGGCCAGCACGGGCCCGCGTACTCTGACCCTCGTAGGTGCACCCTTCCTGAGAGTCGCGAGTACAACATGAACCTTAGAGCGCAAAACAACATTGCAGTTTCATATTTATGCGTCATTCGTTTTACACTATTTTCCTTTGCAAAAGTCCCATCCCATATCTCTTTCAAATGTGCTTTCTTAAAGTTTTTCTGGAAACCTTTTAAATCTTGGATTAACTTCTCTGCTGCTTTGAAGTGGCCCTTATTGTACTACGTGTAATTCCTTTACAATCGGTAAATTATTGTACAAGCGTCGTAATCTACTATAAAAATTCTAAGCGCGATTCTGTGATAAGCATCCAAGAGTCGCTAGGAGCAAGTGCTAATTTCGTCATTTAGTATTTCGGTACAACCTTTAATTGATTGCTATAAACTGCCAATAAATATTGAACGTCTCAGCCTTTTATCTAACCTTCATTTGTAACCTTCCAAATTGGTCGGTACGTACGCTCGTAGCAATAGCTGCTGAACACTCGCCTTCCAGGGTTTATAATGAAGCTGATTTCACTCGCGGGTGAAAACTACTCGTAGTACTCAACAGAAACTTACGATTAAATAGTTGAATATACGAGCGTATGTTGGCTCAAAGTACGTTTTATTCGTGAATGCAAAATATTCAAGCAGTGTACTCGTAGATGTACGGACTGAGACGGGAGAAAACCGAGGTAAACGACACAACATTCTGCGCAATGACTAAGCAGTATGGAGAAATATTAGGAAAGCTGAATCGCCTGCCTCTAATCAAGTTAATTCAGCTAAACATCGCGAATCAAGCTTCTAAACAAAGGATTTTGCCATGAAGGTGTTCGCTGGTTTAGACGATTAGGACATTATTGCCTTTTAAAAGCCGGTTGAACAACTTCAACGACCACCCGACGTCTGCAGATGCCATGAGATCTCACTTCTAGCCAGTGATTGCACCGGGGTACAAACTTAAAGTACCGAAACGTCTTCAGCGCTGCCAGAAGCCGCAGCAGGTCGAACGCCACGTCGAAATCGCTGATGCACCGCTGGAACGTCTCCGTGACAGACGCTATGAGAAAGTTCAACAGGTTGATGCTGACAAACATAAAGAATGCGAAATGAATAATGAGAACGATGGAACTGTCTAGGTTGAAGTTGATCATGTTCAGTATGACTCTCACGGATGAATACAAAGATAGAGAACCAGTGCTAAAGTCTTGCGTGTCAACCAGGATGAAGAAAATCAAGCTAAACAAAATTATCCAAAAGTAAAGCAGAGGCATGGAAGCCAGGAAACTTGTCATCATGCTGTGAAATATGAAAAACAGTTTCCCAATGCCTCTTGATACAATCTCCAAATACTGGGAATACTGCAAGAGAACGGATGCGATAAATAAAGCATTCGAGCCGAGAAACAGCTGCTCGGTGACCCAGCCAGACCGCTGGTTGATGGGGAGCAGTGTCCGGTACCACCCTGAGTAGTTCGCCCAAAAGTTGGTGAACAGAACAACTAGGAAGCAGGAGCTGCTGCCAATAGTTACTGCCAGGTAAACGTCGAACATTGTTATACGGACGAATCGGTGCGTGGGTCGCCAGTTGTCGGCTGTGAGAAGCTTCATCCGCTGACTCCGCTCCAGGAGCCACAGAACAATCTTCACGCAGGCTACGATGACTTTGAAGACCAGAACCGCAAAAATCACACAGGTGTTTACAAATATTGCCTCGCCGATTCTTGAGCACTTAGTCTGCTTAACTGTCTGATCATTAAACACTTTCCAAAAGAGGGTTGAGTTCAACAACACGGTCTCATTGAAGCCTAGCTTCTCTGCGGCTGTGAAGGTGGCTTGATTACAGTGAATCAGCAAACCAAAACTTGATACAAGTAGCATTACATATTGGCTAAACACCGTCAACAAAAATGCTGCTGGCGGTATGCCCATCACCAACAGCCTCAGAAATGTGATCGCTCGAGTCTGACGGTACGTCAACCGAAGCCACTGTCGGATGAGAGGGTCCTCCATCAGCTTGGACTTCTTGAGTGACTCGACCTGACTCGACGCTACATAGGTGAGCAGGTGCAGAGGACTCGAGTTGCACCGGCTCCCGTGACACAGGTCGTAGTCGGAGAGGTCGTAGAGACGGACGGCCCAGCCGCCGGATCGAGTCTCCGATTTCAACAGATAGTTCGGCAGGTGCAACATCTTGCGGGCCAGTCGGAATGCAGCGAACTTCACGCACGCCTCCAGAGGTCGGAGACCGCTCGAGTCCTCCTGAGTGACCAGCCTGTCTAGCAGACGAGGCTCTCTACTCAGCGTCGAGAGGAGCGCCGTCTCCAGACGCTTGGCTCGCTTGAACCTCGGCGCGTACATCTGGCAGCGAGCCAGACTGTGTAAAACGGTGCTGCCGTCGAGCTCGAGCTGAGCCGCGTGCTCGGAGCTGTCTTCCAACAGAGCCTCGAACACTCGCACGGACTGCAGCAGAATCGCCAGGTGGATCGCGTATCCGAACTGCAGACTGACGAAGCCCCACTTTCGGCGACTTCTCGGCAAGCGACACCGGATCTCGTGGCTTTCGGTCACGTCGACCAGAGGCTGGGCGAGCCTTCCCGACAGGTCCGGCTTCAAAGCTCGCATGAAGGCGTCAGGGTCGTCATCGACCAGAGCAGCCAGCGCCGCTTCTGCCGATTCCATGCTTTGTTTCCGTTCCCGAATCATGTTTGCACTTTTTGGTGCCTTCTGCTGCGTTTCGATTTGCTTTAAAATTTCTCGCATACCGAAGTCAGCCAGAAGTGTTTTATCTGCGTCCACTATATTTGCCTTTCCACTTTGAAACAGTGTAAGAGAATAAGAGTCATGGTCTATGAGAACCGCTCCCTGGCCTTCAGCCCGTCTGTCAGTAGCCCAGCTGACTTCCCAAACGGCTCTGAATGCAGTGCTCCCCTGAATTCCTGGGCAACCCCTGGGCGTTGTCTTCCTATTTAGACTTGAGTTTAGCAGCTGTCCTCTCAGGCGCTCCAGTTGAACGGGTCCGATATTCAGTTTTAAACTCGTATTAGTCTCGAGCTATTGAATGAGTTCGTTTTCAAATTTAAAGTAGAATTTACCACTAACACACATCGGCTTCGTCGAAAGTTACTAGGATCTGGAGACAGAAATACAATATGCTTTATCACTCAATCGAAAGTGTTGTATTGATGGTTGTCTCGGGGTGGTTTGGTAGGTCTTCAGAATCCCATCGCTGCCACCAATGTTGTACCTGTGCTACCTACTCGGACAGCGCCAGCACAGTTAAATTGACTTTTCGTCCTTTTGATCGGGAGTCTTCAATCGTAGCGTAGCTAGTGCTGCCACCAGTTCCTTCAGGTCTCGGCTTTCGATGAGGTGGGCTTCCCGTCGGAACAAAATAAACAAGTAAACGAACTCAGCACCGCGTGCAGATTTGAAGATTAACGAACAAGGCGTCTGGTCAGCAGATCCAGCTGGGCCCAGTGGGTGGTTGGGAAGGCGATGTAGGCCTCCTTTAGACTTGGGCGTCTATGTTTAGTCAGGCGTATTACAGACGGAAACATGGTAGCAGAAGAACTGAAACTGAAAGTGAAATCCTTGACGGAAACAAGGGTGAGGGGGCCCCGTACATATATGCTGGGAATCCCCATTGCACCATTGTGCGCCAGATAGCGTGACTCAGTATCTATTTTTAGAACTGACGTCACCTCCCGCCTTTGAGAAGGCCGGGGTCGTGATCCCCGTAAACACAGGCCAGCGAGTGTAGTAAACATGTTTACTCCAGGACTCCAGGACTTTTGGACTCCAGGAAAACACGGCTTTTCATGTGACTTGCTCAAATGACAGAGGAAAACAGGACCACCAATAGTGACCTCAAGACTGGAGTAAAAGGAAGAGCAGACCACAGCACAGATGTCCATGGCTGCAAACACGGCTTGGAGATTGGAGCTCGTAGACAAGTTTTCGTCGGTTTTTAAAACAGTCAAGAAATTTGTTGCTAGACTTGAGCTATTGCCAGTTCCCTTGATTGAATCTTGATTATCGAGATTTAAACTTAAATTTGCATGCTAAAAAGCTCAAATACGGAGATGCCTTTCTGGAACCGGATCGTTACTCAATTCAACGGCTAAAAAATTCAACCATAGTTTTTAATATCATATACGTGCAAATTTTTGCTGGAGAGCCGTTGCTTTTCAGACTGGCTCCCAAAAAAGTTCCACTGCAATAGAGACTCAGGCTATGCAGAAATGAGTTACATAGCACTATTGGGCTACTTTCTTCGTCAAATCAATTCATTTGATAATGTTGTTTGCTCTGCGCCCTCGAGACCATACCAAGGACAACTAAGGACCATACTTGCCTGACTGTATCGCCAGAACTGACTCTAGTTCAGTGGCCTTTGTTTGTTCAGGCTGGTCAAATGTTTTGGAGAAAAATGTACACTTGTGACCAGCGATTCCCTGTATATTGATTTGCTGGCAGCTATACTTTGCAAAGCTCATAAAAGCAGCGCACCAGAAAACTAACAGAGATCGGACTGATTCTGCGGCAAACTGTTCAGCTGCACAAAGTAATGGGCGAAGGGATCCCGGCTACTAACGACTTTATCAGAGTTCGCTCCAGCAACAGAATTTCACTTCTTGCAGGTAATCGGGTGCTGCCGAGTCAGAACGATACAAACTTGAAAGAGTTGTTCAACATGGAATCAGCAGAGGCGGCGCTGGCTGCTCTGGTCGATGACGACCCTGACGCCTTCATGCGAGCTTTGAAGCCGGACCTGTCGGGAAGGCTCGCCCAGCCTCTGGTCGACGTGACCGAAAGCCACGAGATCCGGTGTCGCTTGCCGAGAAGTCGCCGAAAGTGGGGCTTCGTCAGTCTGCAGTTCGGATACGCGATCCACCTGGCGATTCTGCTGCAGTCTGTGCGAGTGTTCGAGGCTCTGTTGGAAGACAGCTCCGAGCACGCGGCTCAGCTCGAGCTCGACGGCAGCACCGTTGTACACAGTCTGGCTCGCTGCCAGATGTACGCGCCGAGGTTCAAGCGAGCCAAGCGTCTGGAGACGGCGCTCCTCTCGACGCTGAGTAGAGAGCCTCGTCTGCTAGACAGGCTGGTCACTCAGGAGGACTCGAGCGGTCTCCGACCTCTGGAGGCGTGCGTGAAGTTCGCTGCATTCCGACTGGCCCGCAAGATGTTGCACCTGCCGAACTACCTGTTGAAATCGGAGACTCGATCCGGCGGCTGGGCCGTCTGTCTCTACGACCTCACCGACTACGACCTGTGTCACGGGAGCCGGTGCAACTCGAGTCCTCTGCACCTGCTCACCTATGTAGCGTCGAGTCAGGTCGAGTCGCTCAAGAAGTCCAAGCTGATGGAGGACCCTCTCATCCGACAGTGGCTTCGGTTGACGTACCGTCAGACTCGAGCGATCACATTTCTGAGGCTGTTGGTAATGAGCGTTCCAACATCGGTATTTCTTCTCACAGCCGTGAACGAATCAATCATGCTGACGGTGGCCTGTTTTGGCAACCTCATTCACTGCAACCGAGCAACATTTTCTGCTGCAAAATCATTAGGATTCAATGCCAGCGTTTTGAGCAATTTAACCATTTATTTTAAGTTTTTTTATCAGCAAAAAATAAAGTCAAAAAGCTGTGCAGAATTTCTTGAATCCGTCGACATAAACTTTCTGGTGATTAGTCTCGTGACTGCCTTCATGTGCGTCACTGCGGCTCTGAAGACTGGATTCTCTGCGCTTGAACACAAAAATAAGAAAAAATATTGACTGCGGACAACTGGTCGCTGCTTGACAGATTTGTTCGACGGGCCATCTTTGATTTTTATCACTTTGTTGCAATCGCGAGTGGCATCTGCTTTCTAGTTGTCGCGACGTTCCTGAGGTCCGATAATTTCTATGAAAATTTGTATCCAAGCGACCAAAGCAACGGTAGAGCTGTGGAGCAACTGTTCATTGGGTCCAACACTCTCTTCATCGCGTTCACACTGCTGCACTTTGCGCAGTACATGGAGATCGTGACGAAGTCGGTCGGGAAGCTCTTCTTCACCTTCCACTGCATGCTGTCCAGCTTCCTGGCCGCGCTGCCGCTGCTGTTCTACTGGATCATTCTCTTCAGCCTGGACTTCTTCATCTTGGTCGACTCGCCCGACTTCGAGACCGGCCTGTTGTCGCTCTACTCGTCGGTCAAGGTCATCCTCAACATGATCACCTTCAGCTTGGACAGCGTAATGGTTCTCATCATCCACGTGCTGTTCTTCGTGTTTGTGGGCCTCAACCTGCTGAACTTTCTCATCGCGTTCGTCACGGAGACGTTCCAGCGGTGCATCAGCGACTTCGATGTGGCCTTCGACCTGCTGCGACTTCTGACAGCGTTGAAGACGTTTCGGTACTTCGGGTTCGTGTTTCGGTGCAAGCACTGGCTCGAGGTGAGGTCTCACGGCAGCTGTAGACGTCGGGTTATCGTTGATGTTGTTCAACCGGTGTTCAAGAGGCTGTACTCGAAAAGTGAATTCAGGCGGAAGCAGCGAAATTTTAGATCCTGTAGTCGAGAGATGGAATCTTTGCCGGATATTTAATGCATTCTTTTAGAGATTTTCGACGACTTTCTAAATTTTGTGCCCGTGCGCTTGCCCTGCCAAAGTGCACTCTGCTCCGTATTTGTTTTTGATGTGATAGGCTCAGCGGTGTAAGCCGCTTAGCCCTTGGGTTGTCTGCGCGCTGGTTGGCTGGGCCGCCCTGTTTGGCCCTCCTCCCGGGCTGCCCTCCCCAGCTGCGCCGTGATTGGCCGGTGGGTGGCTGGGCCGGGGGTGGGGCGGGGGTTGGGGCGGGGGGGAGCCCCCGGCCCCGGGGGGGTCGTGGCCTTTTAAGGCGCGGCCGGGGCGGGTGGCTGTCGGCCCGTGGTTGTGTTGGTTTGCCGCACTCTACAACGCA
This sequence comes from Macrostomum lignano, assembly GCA_002269645.1. Classification (NCBI taxonomy): domain Eukaryota; kingdom Metazoa; phylum Platyhelminthes; family Macrostomidae; genus Macrostomum; species Macrostomum lignano. Next base: position 239,905 of record NIVC01001291.1, read on the forward strand.
GGCCCAGAGCGCCGATTACAGCGTCTTTAGACCGTCCTTCCCCTAACACATACGCAATAAACGTTGACCATCGGGTCCGCCAGCCGCGAGCAGACCTCAGCTACGATTTATTGACCGCACGCGCAAGGGCGAGCTATCCGCGAAGTAAGTCACTGCCTTGTCTCTTCATTTCGGGAGCTGTAGCAGGGACATTCCGTGTGTCCTGACGCCGACTCAGGGTGGACTAGGTCAGGTAGTCAGCTAGGGGCCACCCTGTACTGTAAGCCCGCTGTACATAGACGCCAGCTTGTGTGCCCTGACGCCCTGCTAAAGGTGATCGACATCACAGCGTCCCTAAGCGTGTGCCGGCCACTTGGGTGCGCCCTGACGCCCCAGACCTAGGGTCCCGTGCGGACACTCGCGCCCCGACGCAGGCCAGCACGGGCCCGCGTACTCTGACCCTCGTAGGTGCACCCTTCCTGAGAGTCGCGAGTACAACATGAACCTTAGAGCGCAAAACAACATTGCAGTTTCATATTTATGCGTCATTCGTTTTACACTATTTTCCTTTGCAAAAGTCCCATCCCATATCTCTTTCAAATGTGCTTTCTTAAAGTTTTTCTGGAAACCTTTTAAATCTTGGATTAACTTCTCTGCTGCTTTGAAGTGGCCCTTATTGTACTACGTGTAATTCCTTTACAATCGGTAAATTATTGTACAAGCGTCGTAATCTACTATAAAAATTCTAAGCGCGATTCTGTGATAAGCATCCAAGAGTCGCTAGGAGCAAGTGCTAATTTCATCATTTAGTATTTCGGTACAACCTTTAATTGATTGCTATAAACTGCCAATAAATATTGAACGTCTCAGCCTTTTATCTAACCTTCATTTGTAACCTTCCAAATTGGTCGGTACGTACGCTCGTAGCAATAGCTGCTGAACACTCGCCTTCCAGGGTTTATAATGAAGCTGATTTCACTCGCGGGTGAAAACTACTCGTAGTACTCAACAGAAACTTACGATTAAATAGTTGAATATACGAGCGTATGTTGGCTCAAAGTACGTTTTATTCGTGAATGCAAAATATTCAAGCAGTGTACTCGTAGATGTACGGACTGAGACGGGAGAAAACCGAGGTAAACGACACAACATTCTGCGCAATGACTAAGCAGTATGGAGAAATATTAGGAAAGCTGAATCGCCTGCCTCTAATCAAGTTAATTCAGCTAAACATCGCGAATCAAGCTTCTAAACAAAGGATTTTGCCATGAAGGTGTTCGCTGGTTTAGACGATTAGGACATTATTGCCTTTTAAAAGCCGGTTGAACAACTTCAACGACCACCCGACGTCTGCAGATGCCATGAGATCTCACTTCTAGCCAGTGATTGCACCGGGGTACAAACTTAAAGTACCGAAACGTCTTCAGCGCTGCCAGAAGCCGCAGCAGGTCGAACGCCACGTCGAAATCGCTGATGCACCGCTGGAACGTCTCCGTGACAGACGCTATGAGAAAGTTCAACAGGTTGATGCTGACAAACATAAAGAATGCGAAATGAATAATGAGAACGATGGAACTGTCTAGGTTGAAGTTGATCATGTTCAGTATGACTCTCACGGATGAATACAAAGATAGAGAACCAGTGCTAAAGTCTTGCGTGTCAACCAGGATGAAGAAAATCAAGCTAAACAAAATTATCCAAAAGTAAAGCAGAGGCATGGAAGCCAGGAAACTTGTCATCATGCTGTGAAATATGAAAAACAGTTTCCCAATGCCTCTTGATACAATCTCCAAATACTGGGAATACTGCAAGAGAACGGATGCGATAAATAAAGCATTCGAGCCGAGAAACAGCTGCTCGGTGACCCAGCCAGACCGCTGGTTGATGGGGAGCAGTGTCCGGTACCACCCTGAGTAGTTCGCCCAAAAGTTGGTGAACAGAACAACTAGGAAGCAGGAGCTGCTGCCAATAGTTACTGCCAGGTAAACGTCGAACATTGTTATACGGACGAATCGGTGCGTGGGTCGCCAGTTGTCGGCTGTGAGAAGCTTCATCCGCTGACTCCGCTCCAGGAGCCACAGAACAATCTTCACGCAGGCTACGATGACTTTGAAGACCAGAACCGCAAAAATCACACAAGTGTTTACAAATATTGCCTCGCCGATTCTTGAGCACTTAGTCTGCTTAACTGTCTGATCATTAAACACTTTCCAAAAGAGGGTTGAGTTCAACAACACGGTCTCATTGAAGCCTAGCTTCTCTGCGGCTGTGAAGGTGGCTTGATTACAGTGAATCAGCAAACCAAAACTTGATACAAGTAGCATTACATATTGGCTAAACACCGTCAACAAAAATGCTGCTGGTGGTATGCCCATCACCAACAGCCTTAGAAATGTGATCGCTCGAGTCTGACGGTACGTCAACCGAAGCCACTGTCGGATGAGAGGGTCCTCCATCAGCTTAGACTTCTTGAGCAACTCGACCTGACTCGACGCTACATAGGTGAGCAGGTGCAGAGGACTCGAGTTGCACCGGCTCCCGTGACACAGGTCGTAGTCGGTGAGGTCGTAGAGACGGACGGCCCAGCCGCCGGATCGAGTCTCCGATTTCAACAGATAGTTCGGCAGGTGCAACATCTTGCGGGCCAGTCGGAATGCAGCGAACTTCACGCACGCCTCCAGAGGTCGGAGACCGCTCGAGTCCTCCTGAGTGACCAGCCTGTCTAGCAGACGAGGCTCTCTACTCAGCGTCGAGAGGAGCGCCGTCTCCAGACGCTTGGCTCGCTTGAACCTCGGCGCGTACATCTGACAGCGAGCCAGACTGTGTACAACGGTGCTGCCGTCGAGCTCGAGCTGAGCCGCGTGCTCGGAGCTGTCTTCCAACAGAGCCTCGAACACTCGCACGGACTGCAGCAGAATCGCCAGGTGGATCGCGTATCCGAACTGCAGACTGACGAAGCCCCACTTTCGGCGACTTCTCGGCAAGCGACACCGGATCTCGTGGCTTTCGGTCACGTCGACCAGAGGCTGGGCGAGCCTTCCCGACAGGTCCGGCTTCAAAGCTCGCATGAAGGCGTCAGGGTCGTCATCGACCAGAGCAGCCAGCGCCGCTTCTGCCGATTCCATGCTTTGCTTCCTTTCCCGAATCATGTTTGCACTTTTTGGCTCTTTCTGCTGCGTTTCGATTTGCTTTAAAATTTCTCGCATACCGAAGTCAGCCAGAAGTGTTTTATCTGCGTCCACTATATTTGCCTTTCCACTTTGAAACAGTGTAAGAGAATAAGAGTCATGGTCTATGAGAACCGCTCCCTGGCAGACAGACAGAAATACAATATGCTTTATCACTCAATCGAAAGTGTTGTATTGATGGTTGTCTCGGGGTGGTTTGGTAGGTCTTCAGAATCCCATCGCTGCCACCAATGTTGTACCTGTGCTACCTACTCGGACAGCGCCAGCACAGTTAAATTGACTTTTCGTCCTTTTGATCGGGAGTCTTCAATCGTAGCGTAGCTAGTGCTGCCACCAGTTCCTTCAGGTCTCGGCTTTCGATGAGGTGGGCTTCCCGTCGGAACAAAATAAACAAGTAAACGAACTCAGCACCGCGTGCAGATTTGAAGATTAACGAACAAGGCGTCTGGTCAGCAGATCCAGCTGGGCCCAGTGGGTGGTTGGGAAGGCGATGTAGGCCTCCTTTAGACTTGGGCGTCTATGTTTAGTCAGGCGTATTACAGACGGAAACATGGTAGCAGAAGAACTGAAACTGAAAGTGAAATCCTTGACGGAAACAAGGGTGAGGGGGGCCCGTACATATATGCTGGGAATCCCCATTGCACCATTGTGCGCCAGATAGCGTGACTCAGTATCTATTTTTAGAACTGACGTCACCTCCCGCCTTTGAGAAGGCCGGGGTCGTGGTCCCCGTAAACACAGGCCAGCGAGTGTAGTAAACATGTTTACTCCAGGACTCCAGGACTTTTGGACTCCAGGAAAACACGGCTTTTCATGTGACTTGCTCAAATGACAGAGGAAAACAGGACCACCAATAGTGACCTCAAGACTGGAGTAAAAGGAAGAGCAGACCACAGCACAGATGTCCATGGCTGCAAACACGGCTTGGAGATTGGAGCTCGTAGACAAGTTTTCGTCGGTTTTTAAAACAGTCAAGAAATTTGTTGCTAGACTTGAGCTATTGCCAGTTCCCTTGATTGAATCTTGATTATCGAGATTTAAACTTAAATTTGCATGCTAAAAAGCTCAAATACGGAGATGCCTTTCTGGAACCGGATCGTTACTCAATTCAACGGCTAAAAAATTCAACCATAGTTTTTAATATCAATATATGAGCACCTTTTTGCTGGAGAGCCGTTGCTCTTCAGAGTGGCTCCCAAAAAGTTTCGCTGCAATAAACTCAGGCTATGCAGAAATAAGTTACATAGCATTATTAGGCTACTTTCTTCGCCAAATCAATTCATTTGATAATGTTGTTTGCTCTGCGCCATCGAGACCATACCTGCCTGACTTTATCGCTAGAACTGACTCTAGTTCAGTGGCCTTTGTTTGTTCAGGCTGGTCAAATGTTTTGGAGAAAAATGTACACTTGTGACCAGCGATTCCCTGTATATTGATTTGCTGGCAGCTATACTTTGCAAAGCTCATAAAAGCAGCGCACCAGAAAACTAACAGAGATCGGACTGATTCTGCGGCAAACTGTTCAGCTGCACAAAGTAATGGGCGAAGGGATCCCGGCTACTAACGACTTTATCAGAGTTCGCTCCAGCAACAGAATTTCACTTCTTGCAGGTAATCGGGTGCTGCCGAGTCAGAACGATACAAACTTGAAAGAGTTGTTCAACATGGAATCAGCAGAGGCGGCGCTGGCTGCTCTGGTCGATGACGACCCTGACGCCTTCATGCGAGCTTTGAAGCCGGACCTGTCGGGAAGGCTCGCCCAGCCTCTGGTCGACGTGACCGAAAGCCACGAGATCCGGTGTCGCTTGCCGAGAAGTCGCCGAAAGTGGGGCTTCGTCAGTCTGCAGTTCGGATACGCGATCCACCTGGCGATTCTGCTGCAGTCCGTGCGAGTGTTCGAGGCTCTGTTGGAAGACAGCTCCGAGCACGCGGCTCAGCTCGAGCTCGACGGCAGCACCGTTGTACACAGTCTGGCTCGCTGCCAGATGTACGCGCCGAGGTTCAAGCGAGCCAAGCGTCTGGAGACGGCGCTCCTCTCGACGCTGAGTAGAGAGCCTCGTCTGCTAGACAGGCTGGTCACTCAGGAGGACTCGAGCGGTCTCCGACCTCTGGAGGCGTGCGTGAAGTTCGCTGCATTCCGACTGGCCCGCAAGATGTTGCACCTGCCGAACTATCTGTTGAAATCGGAGACTCGATCCGGCGGCTGGGCCGTCTGTCTCTACGACCTCACCGACTACGACCTGTGTCACGGGAGCCGGTGCAACTCGAGTCCTCTGCACCTGCTCACCTATGTAGCGTCGAGTCAGGTCGAGTCACTCAAGAAGTCCAAGCTGATGGAGGACCCTCTCATCCGACAGTGGCTTCGGTTGACGTACCGTCAGACTCGAGCGATCACATTTCTGAGGCTGCTGGTGATGAGCGTTCCAACATCGGTATTTCTTCTCACAGCTGTGAACGAATCAATCATGCTGACGGTGGCCTGTTTTGGCAACCTCATTCACTGCAACCGAGCAACCTTTGCCGCCGCTTTTCGGGCAGGCTACAACACATCGTCTCTTTCCAACACGACGCTGTACCATGAGATTTTTAACAGCCAGTCGGTAAAGAATTATAGTTGCGGTGAATTATTTGACTCGATGCTTTTGAGCTATTTAATGATAACATTTGTCTCCGTGTTTCATATGGTCATTATGCTCATCAAGTTGGTGCTCTATTTTGTTGAGTGCCAGCGAAAGATAAGGACTGTGGCGCCCATCGACAGCTCAACTGGGCGCTTTGTGCGCCGCTCGACTTTTGATTTCTATCAGGCGGTGGCTTTCGTAAGCGGCATCAGCTTTTTTATATTCGCTTCAGCACTGCAACTAAAAAATTTTTATGAATACTTTGAGCCAAGAGGTGTAATGGAACAGCTTTTAATTGGGTCCAACACTCTCTTCATCGCGTTCACGCTGCTGCACTTTGCGCAGTACATGGAGATCGTGACGAAGTCGGTCGGGAAGCTCTTCTTCACCTTCCACTGCATGCTGTCCAGCTTCCTGGCCGCGCTGCCGCTGCTGTTCTACTGGATCATTCTCTTCAGCCTGGACTTCTTCATCTTGGTCGACTCGCCCGACTTCGAGACCGGCCTGTTGTCGCTCTACTCGTCGGTCAAGGTCATCCTCAACATGATCACCTTCAGCTTGGACAGCGTGATGGTTCTCATCATCCACGTGCTGTTCTTCGTGTTTGTGGGCCTCAACCTGCTGAACTATCTCATCGCGTTCGTCACAGAGACGTTCCAGCGGTGCATCAGCGACTTCGATGTGGCCTTCGACCTGCTGCGACTTCTGACAGCATTGAAGACGTTTCGGTACTTCGGGTTCGTGTTTCGGTGCAAGCACTGGCTCGAGGTGAGGTCTCACGGCAGCTGTAGACGTCGAGTGGTCGTCGAGGTTACTCATCCGGTTTTCAAGAAGTTTTAAATGGTTAAAAGCATGCGGATAGATCTGCCGTAAAAATATTTGACAGGTTTTTTTTGCAAATAAAAGGTTTATGTATCGATTTAAAGGTCCCCTTGAAATTCTATACCGTTATGTGCATCTAAAAAACGTTGTGATACTTTGTGAACCTCGTCACACCTCAATCAAAGAAGTCCAAATTCCGTGTCATAATGCAGCTTATATTTCGTCGTTAATTACATATCAGTCGTGTAATTTGATGGCTGATGGCTTAAAAATAATTGGATGCTGTGTGAACGAGTATTTACAATCAATGGACTTTTTTTTCTTTTACTACTCGACAAAGGATTAAAAGATGTTTATTAACTAATTTGAAGAGACTAATAAGTCTCGGAACGTTCTTCAATGTCATGTCAAAAAATCCATGTGAAAATGGACGTGTACGCAATTGCGCAATGCACGACCACCATGACTTGTTTTCCTAAGTAAAAAGTCAATTAGCTCGTCGCTGATGTCACACAAAGTGTGTACATTTCCTATTCTGATTTGTAGGACTGTCAGACTTATTGTATTTGAAGAGCCTGCCATGGAGCTGCATCACTAGTACAAGGACAACTGAAGTTACGTTATATATAGGACGCGACACTCAGCTTTCGTGGAAATTTTTTTGGAGGCCCGTAAGCCGTATAAAGTTCTACGTACATAAGCCTAGGATTCGACCGCTACAAATAGAGCACAGGACTGTGTGTGTTGTTATAAACCATTCAGGTTTTCATTTCTTACTAAACTTGATAAGCTGACTTCACCTACTAATTAAAATAATTATATCACGTTCCTTTAATGGCCAATGACATTATGCATTTTTTTGTTTGGATTTGTGAAATACTGGTTTTCTTGTTTTCTTTTTTGCTGACAAACATGGTTTCTTTATATTACAATTGTCAACAAGAGACCAAGAGACCAAGACAACAAAGCAAAAATTTTATACTTATTATAGCTGTAGGTTGCTTACTTACATTTTAACGAAGAACAAAATTCTGGACCTAACACCGAAAGAATTAGCTTTCTACGTGCAACTAGTCGCGAATTACATATTTGTGAAGACCATGCCTCCAATAAAAATTACACGATACGCGAGTGTTGCGTCCTACTACTTAAGTTGTCCTTGCACGGGATAGCGACGTTTGCCTGCGGGACGTTTGCCAGCCGACGTTTGCCTGCGGGAAGTTTGCCAGTCGACGTTTGCCAGCCGACGTTTGCCAGCCGACGTTTGCCTGCGGGACGTTTGCCAGCCGACGTTTGCCTGCGGGACGTTTGCCTGCGGGACGTTTGCCAGCCGACGTTAGCCAGCCGACATTTGCCAGCCGACGTTTGCCAGCCGATGTTTGCCAGCCGACGTTTACCAGCCGAAGTTTGCCTGCGGGACGTTTGCCTGCAGGACGTTTGCCTGCAGGACGTTTGCCTGCAGGACGTTTGCCAGCCGACGTTTGCCAGCCGACGTTTGCCTGCGGGACGTTTGCCTGCAGGACGTTTGCCTGCAGGACGTTTGCCAGCCGACGTTTGCCAGCCGACGTTTGCCAGCCGACGTTTGCCTGCGGGACGTTTGCCTGCAGGACGTTTGCCTGCAGGACGTTTGCCTGCAGGACGTTTGCCAGCCGACATTTGCCAGCCAACTGCTATATATTTAGCTATATATATTTATGCTATATTTAGCAGTTGTAACATTATAAAAACTAAATATATACTCGTAAAAAGTTTCGTGTATGCCCCACCATTTTCAGCTGAGTGGCGAAATAATATTTTATTGATTGCGAATAAAAATAAAACACCAACATTAGGAGTTTTGAGTAGTGCGTAATAATTTGAAAATTTGAATTCGGTGTTTGTGTTTGTGTTCGGTGTCTGGTTCTGTTCCCAGAACCAGAACCAATTTGTGAAGTATAACTTTTTGTCTCCATAACTAGAGGGAGATACATGCTATAAAGTTTTTATTATTGAATGACAATCGCCAAGAAGAAAGTGAAAAATAGTGCTAAGTGAGGTTGTTAAGGCAGTCAAACATTCAACAGAATTAAATAGGCCCTAGTTATACTACTGTTTTTCTTGGAAGATCCGAACCAATTCTAATTCTGGAATTGGTAATAGGCCTATGAAAAGCCTCTATGATCCGGCCTGAAGCCTCTTCACATTACCAATTCCAGAACCAGAATCGGTTCGCATCTTCTAGAAAAACAGCTGTATAGGTCTAAATTTTTAACCCTGGTGTAGGCCTAAGCCTAATGAATCATGAATTATGTCAATTTTAACTTTTTTGCATGTCATGGCTAAGCCTACATATATGTAGATTGTAGAACAATGTCACTGACTTTATTGTCAGTGACGCTTTGGTTCTGCTAGTTCTGCTAGTTTTGGTTACATCAGTTGCTTTGGTACATACATGCATGTTACTAAAACCTACCTAAAATATCAATAAGACGAAGAGCGTTCTAAGTTCTAAGTAGTTTGTTACGAGCGTAGTAACCTGTATATTTAATAGCAGTTAGTAGGCAGCGAAGTGGAATTATTAGTGCTATGTCCACAGTTTTCAAATGCAAGTTGTAAGCCTAGAGAGGGCATACTTCTTTAACCAATTGCCGCCTGCGACTGTCCGGCTGGCAAACGTCCCGCAGGCAAATGTCGGCTGGCAAACGTCGGCTGGCAAACGTCCCGCTGGCAAACGTCGGCTGGCAAACGTCCCGCTGGCAAACGTCGGCTGGCAAACGTCCCGCTGGCAAACGTCGGCTGGCAAACTTCCCGCAGGCAAACGTCCCGCAGGCAAACGTCGACAGGCAAACGTCCCGCAGGCAAACGTCGGCTGGCAAACGTCCCGCTGGCAAACGTCGGCTGGCAAACGTCCCGCAGGCAAACGTCGGCTGGCAAACGTCCCGCTGGCCAACGTCGGCTGGCAAACGTCGGCTGGCAAACGTCCCGCTGGCCAACGTCGGCTGGCAAACGTCGGCTGGCAAACGTCGGCTGGCAAACGTCCCGCAGGCAAACGTCGGCTGGTAAACGTCCGGCAGGCAAACATCGTAGACCCCTTGCACTCGTATTGAAAAGACTTGTTTGCACCTGGGTCGAGCCGAGTGCAGATCCAACATTGCAAAGGCGATTTAAGCGAGTTAAACGCAATGGGTTGCGTCTGTTCCTGTTTGAGAAGTCGAGCAGCAAAGTTGATACGAGCTACGGATGCTTTTTTTAGCGAAGAAACCAGACAGCAAGCTGGGAACAGCAGCGTCATCCACTGCTGAGGGCATTCAGAAGATTACTAAACTCAAGCCTGGGAGAAGTCATCGCAGAAATCATTGAAAGCCCCGACGATTCGTACTCGGTGTCAGGACAGTCTCGTGACAGAGCCTACGAAGATGCCAAGTATAATCGAGATGCAAAGCCGACACAACTGTTGAAATTTTAAGGTGCCCGTTTGAAAAAGTGTGTCAAAACACAATGGCTTTGCATAGCAGTGTCAGAGTGGCAGCGATAGTCTATGGCCAGCCCTGCTGACAAAGACAGCAGAAGCGGATTTTTTCATGCTTCGGCGTGAAGGAGATCTATTAGCACCATCTAGTCAGTGAAAAAAATATAAACCAGTTTAGACTGGGCATACATTGTCGGCTGATTTTCCATGCAAGAATGGCATTCTTGCACTCTTTTGCGTGCAGGAATGGATGTCTATGGTAAAATCTCACTGAAAAAGCATTAGGCGCAGAAATGCATTCCTGCACGGTTTTGTGCATTCCTGCACGATGAATCATCCGACAATGGAATTCCTTCACGTTCACTCGTGCGTGAAGGACATCGTGCACTCGTGCGCTAGCGCGCACTCGCTTGGTCAGAATAAACTTCAGGGATTGCCGTCAGGACTTCAAGCTGGTGGGTATAATTCTCGACAGGAAAAGCTCTGTACAACTCAGACTGACTCATTTATAAATTACAAAAATATATCAGCTACCAGCGGCTAAGGCTTTTAGTCACAGCGAGCTTGAGATAGACAAATACTGCGGTTATCTATAGTAGTGCCATCAAGAAGTCTCTGGCCGCGAGAGTTTCACTAGGATTATAAGATGCGTAGTCTTTATCAGAACTTCAGAAGCATATGTCAGAATGCGAGCCACCAGCTGGATATCCGTGAGCCCCACAGTGAGCCTCATGGGTGTTCTAAACCTGTGAAAAGTCTCGTCCAGCTGGTGGCTGTTTTCAATGCTCGTTAATCGGTAAAATGTCATATCATTTTGTTTTAATCACCAGATATCATTTTTACGGAGCGGAAACTCGCTTTTCAAATCAAAAGACCTTTTTATATACTGTATTGAATAATTGGCCAGCCTTTAAAACGCAGTTTATTTATCTTCATATCACGGTTTTCAATGAAGCCAACACTCTTGTTGCGTAACAGCTGAAAATCTAAATGGTGATTTAGCCACCTGCTATTACTGATGTTGTTATTTAGATAACTTAATCTTCGCACAGCGGGGTAAAACGACTTTATTCATAGCAAAAGAATCTCGAAAATTATATAGATAAGATGATGAAATGAAAACAATAAAAATCTTACAACAGTTCATGCTTTCGGATGCAGTGATCGATGAAAAATGGCAGAAGACTAAATCCGGCGATAGAAAAAAATAGCAAACTTTTGTAACTTGACGCAGCTATCAAAAATATAAATATTTACGGATTTTTATGACTACCTTGCTTAAATGAAGCATATGCTTCTGAGATTCTAAGAGCTCTTGTTTACAAAGTATGCTAAGACCTTTATGACTGGTATTGTCACCACCCCCCTTGTCCTCATCATCAAACTCTCAAACTATTTTCTTGCTTTATCAGAATCAAAATATATGCTAAAAAATTTTTCGATTTTCACTAGCCAGTCTACTAGTAGTAGTAGCAAAATAAGAGTTTTTATTCTACAAAAGCATAATTAACTATGATCTGCATAGGAAACTGTAAGCTACAGGTCGGTGGACACAACCCGCCGGCGACGATAAAACGGCGGCTGCCGCTGCTTTGATTGTGGCGCATCGCCCACGACTTCGCCGACTGAACTTGCTGGTTCCTCAGGCGCAACGGCGACGGCGAGAGGCACCCATTCGAGTTCCGGCTCGCGGTCGGGCGCCAGGCGGCACGTAAACGCCCGCCCGGTGGCCCTGTCGGTGGGGTAGACCACGGCTGGCAGGAACGGCGCCCCGGTCTCCGCGTAGGCGACGAGCCGCTCTCGTAGCTGCGGAAACTGGCGGTGAAGGCTGACGCCGCGCTCGCGCAGCAATCGCTCCACCCGCGACAAGTAGGCCCAGCGGCGCCGGCGGTCCGCGTCTGCGTCCTCCTCGGTTGTATCCGCGTCTGATTTTGTCCTCGCCGACAGACGGAGTTTCGCCCACTTGACGCCGGTGCCAACGACAACGCAGACAACAAAGGCGGTGTCCGGATTGCAGGATTTGCTCGCGTCGGCCAGGTCGCCGGAGAGAGTTGACAGGTCGAGCAGCGCCGGAGGGCGCATCAGCCCTTCTTTGCCATCGGTTGTTACGAATTGGGCAGCCGCGGCTGAATCGCGAAGTGCCAACAGGAGACATCCGCGCCAACAAAAGCTCCGAGAGGAGGCGCGGGCCAGACGCGAGAGTAGCGCCACTGCAGGTGAAGTGTCGGCAAGAAGGCAGCCAGCGATGACCCTCTTGCAGGCGTCCACTCTTCGATTCCAGCAGCAGGAGCGGCCGTGTGCGCTAGCATGATCGGAGCGGCATTTTTGGCTGCAGTAAAATGTGCGGCACTCTCGACAGGAATGGAAGCCGTTAGCAAGACGTCTGTCAAGGTCACAGCGACGAGCGCAAGACGGGTTGGCGCACTCCAATAAGTAGTGCTGACCTTCTCGTATCACGCCATGGCAGGCCTCGGCCAGACTTCTCTGAGGCTGCTGCAACTTCCGCTCTCTAGTTCCGCTGAGGGCCACGAGGACACGAGAAAGTTTGCTGGAGGCCTCATAGTCACCCAGCGCCTGCAAGACGTCATCGTCAGCTAGCGAAGGAGACTCCGGACGACGATCGGCACGGTCAGGCCCCCCGCTGTTGACGCGAAAGTAGCGCAGCACTTCATCATTGACGGCCAGCAGCTCCTCTTGATGTGCGGTTGTTGGTCGACCTTCGGCGGCATCGTTCTGCCACTCGGCAAGTCTGCTGCGTTGACGCTCGATCTGAGCCTCAGCAAGCTTCAACAGCTTCGGTGCCGTCATCAGATCGTTCTCGGTCGATGGTCCTGTCGGGTCTACCTGGCACGCTAGAAGCCCCGGCAGCAGCTCGGCATCCGAGTGTTGCGTCACTGGTCCGTGATTAACAGTGGGATGCAGGACTCGAGTGTGCACCTGCACTATTGACGTCTGAACTACTGTGGACTCCTCTGTCTTCTCTGCTGCTTCCGAATCTCCTGTCTCGCTACTAGTCGACGCAGACGATGACTGAAAATTTGAGGATGTCGACGTCGTTGATGACGAGGATGTCAGCGAGGCCATAGAAGCGCCCGAGTCCTGCTTTTGAGCTGCTGATGCGTCGGAGCTGCTCATTGGTTGAATCTCCTCCGGCATAGTTTGAGCCCGAGATTTCGGTTGGAAATCTTCAGGCGTCAGAGTCACGGGCAACAGTGGCGGCCGGTGCAATCTGGCCGCGAGCTCTGAGAGTGTTGGCGGCCTTGGCTGAGCGGCCGCTGCCTGACGCACCTGCCGGCTGAGACTGCTCTCTGTAAAGAAGCGAGCTCGGTTGCTGATGCTGCCATCGAGTCGATCGGTCCCTGCACTTGTCTGCTTGATCCTTAAATTTCCATCAGTGCTACTGGCTTTTCCATGATCTGAGCTTCGATTGGTTTGCTTGGACAGGCGCATTGGTAAGCTGAGACTGCCGTGTATCGGACGCGTTTTCCAAGTAATCTCATCGACGCTGCCCTTTATCAATGACGATGGCTCGATTGATGTAGCTGACGGTCTCCATGAGTTCCGGTTCTCCTTGACTCGGAGAGACGTATCTAGTGGTCCCGGTGCGTCTTTAGCAAGGTTATCCAGCCAGACTGGAGCTTCCAGTCGAGTCAGAGAACGGCAGATGCTCCGCTCGCGCTCTGAATTCGCTCTCTGCTCCAACCACTCAAAGAACAAGCTGGCGCTTCTAACTTTGGCTTGATCGGCGGCGGCCCGACGGCTAGAGGGCAATTTTAGTCTTTTAAGGCTTTGCTTCAAGGACTCTTAGAAGTTAATGTGTTGACATTGTCGGTTTCCAACAGAGAAGCGCATGAATGCGACACATCAGCATCGATGCTACCTGTTTCCGACGTCTGAATCCAACAGGTCAGACAGGGACACCGACTTCGGAGCAGTTACTGATGGCTGCGAGCGCTGCTGAAGCTCTCGACTTTGCTGTTGATCCACCACCAGTCCATCCGTCATCGAATGGGAGGCGTAAACAGCCTCATCGTCACCAGTAACCGTCGAAGCTGGCGAAGGCTGCCAGAACTCGTGCTGACGTCACTCCAACGCTGATGATTTACCACTGAAGTGGCGCCAGCCGCTCCATTGCTGACGGAATTGCTCAGACGGGGCAGCGATAGACTTGGTCGGGGCCTCGCGGGTACCGTTTTCACGGCAGCGTAGGCATCTCGAGCAGCCTGCAGCCTGCGCTGGTCAGCCTGCAGCGAATTCGGACCAGGCAACCGTCCTCTCTGCTGCTGCTGCTGCTGCTCTTGCTGTTGACCTGGTGTCGCCTGCAGAAGCGCTGACTGTTGTTGCGAGCGCGAACTCGCTGTGGATTTTCCTCCACGTCCGGAGTCGTGAGCCAGGCTCGCTGTCCGATATGATACGTGAACTCAACATCGCCGGCCCCAGTTACAGCCA
>NIVC01001292.1:0-65373 GCA_002269645.1 Macrostomum lignano
CTCATTACGTTCTTCAGCTTGCCGTCTCCGTCTAGGCGCTGGGCTCTCGCAGTGTGCAAGAAGTTGATATGAAGATGCGGTACTCCGATTCCGCTTCTGACGCGTTCACGCAATGGCTTCGAACGCTGCGGCTCTTTTTCACTGCCGCACTAGCAGCTCCCTGCCCTGGCGGCCGCCCTGGCCAGCGCCACGCTGGGATTGGGCCCCGTGGCCTCCGCGGTCACGCGCACCTCCACCTCTTCCTCCGAGGCTGCAGCCGCAGGCGCGGTGGCTGAATGGCAGTCCAAAATTCGAGCACTTGACGAGGCTACGGCGGTCACGAGTCCGCCTGAGAGGGCAGAGAGAAGAGAGTGGAGGAATTCGCTGGTGAGGCTCAACTTTCTCGGCATACTTTGGGCCCCGAGAGCATTTAGTTTTGGACTTTCCCACACCAATTGGCCGGTCTAGTAATGCTAGTTGGTCCGTTACATTCTGAGTAAATCACCACGAAACTGCCTGGAACACTTGGGGTCTCGTGGCGCATTAAATAATGCAAATTAATACGTCGAAAACCCCTAGTGAGTACTAGCTTAGCCCTGAAATCAATATTTGCTGAGGTAGCAACTAGGAAGCGGAAAATATTCAACGAAAGCAAAAGACTGTCTGCGACAGTTTTTAGTTTCATTGGCTCTCAGTTGCTGGTCAAAATGAAACCTCAGCTCACCTGCTGGAAGTCCTGGAAGGCCGAGCAGTGCTGGCTGGTAATCGCGCTGCTCATCCAGCTGAGTCACCCGCTGCGTGAGCGGCTCGCCGGCCAGACCCTCCGGTTGGGGTCGCATCAGCGTTGCGAATCGCTTGCCGGAGCGATGGCTGGCGCTGCTCCTGCCACCGCTGTCGCAGTCGAACTGCTCGTGAAACTCTCGCACCTCGGCAATGCTGGTGTTGATCTCCTCGTCATCGGCTGAACTCGTCGCTCGGTCGTCGGAAGCCTCGCTGATGGCGCTCAGACGGTGCCAGATGGCTATGCCGCCTCGGTCCCTGCGTCTCTGTTGCATTTCGGCTATCGGTGACTCAAAATCTGATGCGTCAGCATCACAATCTGCGATGCTCTGCAACAATAGCAATTTAGAAAACTGCTGTTACGCGCGCTATCTGCTTTTTACCAGATGGGAGAAGATTAACTGGAGGGCTGCTTTATACGCTTACGCTGGAGCTGGGGGAGAAAAGTTTCCCCTCTTCAACCGGGGTCTGTTGCTGCCAGCCGTCCCAGCCGTGCTGGTCTGGCTCAACTCAGTCTGAGCTATTTCTGCTTGCCCCTATCCCTGCTCAGCCCCAATCCCTTTGGCCTGCTGCTGCTGCTGTTTGGATGGCCCAGCAATGAAAACTATAGAGCGAGTGAAAATTCTCCTGTACAGGAAGAAGGCGGCTGTGGGAGCCGGCTTGGTCTTTTCTGCTGAGCAGCCGATCATCTGGCTTTGTGTGCTCTTTGCCTGCTTCTCTTTTGTTTATTCAGGCTCGGCCTTTCCTTCATCGTGGTTCAATTGTCTCCGATTTCCTGCATGGCTTCTCTTTCTGGGCCCTTTCATGTGGTTTCCACAGCCCGCTCCTGGCAATATATCAGGAGGAGATTGTGTTCAATATGCTGCAGAGCGCGCTGAGAAGTTACTGACCGCTTTTAGAGGCACTTCAAGTGAGTTTATTCATGATTCTATTCAGAAATTTTGTGTTTAGAAAGTTCACTATTCAGGAAGCTGGAGTGCTTTGCGCCTGGGTTCATCTCAATCTACGCGTAGCATGTACATGTACAAAGATGCTTCTAAAGTTTCTCCTTTTATATAAATAAGTTCAACTAATCTGTTTTACCCTTAACGAGGAGATTCAGTTCTGTACCGAATCAAGGGGCGCATGCAGCCAGTCTAAGCGAGCTCTTCTGCTCCGCTGTCTAATGAACGACTCAATGCCATGCCGGAATCTGATGAGAATGCGATTTGACTATTTCTGTTCCCAATTTAGTCAAGCCTCCGGGTCGGCTACAATTGGTCTCATAAGTTATTGAGGACTTTGAAAAAGCTCAGAAGACGGAAGCTCCAATGCATATGCGTGAAAAAGAAATGATGAAACAGAATGCTGAATGTCGATTGCGTGCTGTCCCACCTTGGCTGCGCGTACAATGCTGCCTGCATTATTTCCTGGACTGCATGCGCGTATAGGACAGATTCCATCTCTGCTTTGCTTTGCCATTAGATTTCTCGTGTATAAAAATTCCAATAGATTGCTAAGTGCCTAGCTTGTTGCTATAGACTAATCTCTGTGAGTTAAGTCATGAGGCGTCTTTAATACTGTACAAACAGTCTAAGTACACCTACCCCCCCCCATAGAAGTTACTTTTATCTCTCTACCTATAAAAGTCAAAACTCTGTCTGTGTGTGGACAATTTTGATCGCTATGGACTCCCAAACCGCTCAACCAAATTACACCTAACTTTACACCCACCCTAAACTTACTACGGAGAATGTCTTAGGCTACCTTAAAATTTCCTAAATTTGAGTCTTCCCACCTAAAAGTGCAAAAAACTGCTCGAAATGCGCGATTTTTTCACTAAATCCTCCATAGCGCCGCTCCACTTCTACCGATTCTCTTCAAATTTGACACAGGCAATTTTCAACTATTTTGACACAATCGTGTAAAATTTCAAATCTCAAAGTTAATCTTGAAAGCCGCTGTGCACTTTTAAAGTTAGGCTGTTTTTTTCAGCGAGGCAGCCACCCCAACCTCCGCCCGCCTGCCTCTCTTTCCCGATCTGGGCAAAGGGTGTGAATCAGGTTTTAAAATGCCTAACTTTCGGTTGCCATAAGTTTGCTCCACGTGAAGCGATTGACTTCTAACTTAACACAATTCTTCTTTGATTCATTCTCTGTCTAAATGTAAAGTTTCAACTCTCTAACTCAATCAGAACAGAAACTGTAAGCATGTGAAGTTTGTCTGCTTTTTCTGTTGTTTGTGCCACTCACTCACTCATTCCCCCAGAGCCAGACGAAGGATCAGGCGGTAGGACTGAATGTACATAACAAATGTACAGTGTTTTGGAATAACTTTATTTATAGCCTTCTCTGCACCCCCGCGCGTGGAGAGGCTACGTTTAGCCATGACAGTTTAGTGAGAAATTCTAACCACTGCCCTCCCCTCTGTATAGGCAAACTCTGCAGCAGTTTAACAGTGGATGGCAATTGGCAAATCGAGGCAATCCAGCATGGTTTGTAAAAGCGAAATATTTATGAAAAGGCTATGCGATGCAATGAAATACAACCCTACTAAATTAGGCACACCATGGAAATTTTAGGTTTCTTTTAAAGGTACTGTGTAAATTTTAAATGGCCTCCTAAGAAATGCGTATTTCCTTGGTTGTTAGACTGATGCAGACTGCAGTGGAGCTGAAGATACACAAATTCCTTTCAGGGCTGCAAATTGGCAAGAAAGATGACGTGATCAAAGCATGAGAATAACGATGAGAGTAGTACGTCCCACAAACTCTGTGTGTGTCTGTGTGTGGACAATTTTGATCGCTATGGACTCCCAAACCGCTCAACCAAATGACACCAAATTTTACACCCATCCTAAACTCACTACGGAGAATGTCTTAGGCTACCTTTAAATTTCCTAAATTTGAGTCTTCCTACCTAAAAGTGCAAAAAACTGCTCAAAATGCGCGATTTTTTTACTAAAGCCTCCTTAGCGCCGCTCCACTTCTACCGATCCTCTTCAAATTTGACACAGGCAATTTTCAACTATTTTGACACAATCGTGTAAAATTTCAAATCTCAAAGTTAATCTTGAAAGCCGCTGTGCACTTTTAAAGTTAGGCTGTTTTTTTCAGCGAGGCAGCCACCCCAACCTCCGCCCGCCTGCCTCTCTTTCCCGATCCTGATCTGGGCCCAGATGTCTAAAAGGGTTTCAAAATTGACTAACTTTCAGCTGCCATAAGTTTGCTCCACGTAAAACGATTGACTTCAAATTTGACACAATTCTTCATTGACCCATTCTCTGTCTAAATGTAAAGTTTCAACTCTGTAACTCAACCGAAAAAGAAACTGTAAGCATGTGAAGTTTGTCTGCTTTT
This sequence comes from Macrostomum lignano, assembly GCA_002269645.1. NCBI lineage: Eukaryota > Metazoa > Platyhelminthes > Macrostomidae > Macrostomum > Macrostomum lignano. The sequence goes on from NIVC01001292.1 coordinate 4,097, forward strand.
TCTGTTGTTTGTGCCGCTCACTCACTCATTCCCCCAGCTCAGAAGGGTCAGGCGATAGGGCTCAATGTACATAGCGAATGTAGAGTGTTTTGGAATAACTTTTTAATAGCCTTCTCTGTACCCCGCGAGTGGAGAGGCGTGGAGAGGAGAGAGTTTAGCGAGAGATTCAATTTTAAACCACTTTCCTTTCCTCTGAATAGATAAGTCTGCAGCAGTTAAACAAGGATGGCAAATCAAGGCGATGTGGGATGGTTTATAAAAATATCGAAAAATTAATGAATAACTTATTTATTATTACAATGCAATCCTACTAAATTAGTTACACCATAAAAATTTTAACATTAAGATTCGCATAAGGTACTTTAAAATTTAAATGGCCTCCTAAGAAATGCATATTTCCATGGTTGTTAGACTGCTGCAGACTGTGGTGGTGGAGCTGGAGATATACAAATTTCTCTCAGCGCTGCTAATTGACCAGAAAGATGACGTGATTAAAGCATGGGAAATGATAACAACCATGATAGTACTATGTCCCACAAACTGGCTTTCGAAGCAGGGATCGGCAGATTTTTATCTCAAAGGCCAGATAAAGAATCCAGCTCATGGCTACGGGCCAGATGAGAGTGAAAAGGAAAAGGAATAGACTATTTGAAAGGGAGGAGGGGCGAGAGGGGATAAAAGAAAAGATAGAAGATAACAGGAGAGACATACGAGGAGGTTGAGGAGAGAGCAGAGAATATGGGATGAAGAAGCGAGAGGAGGGGAGAGAGAAGGGAGAGGAAATAGTAAAGGTGAGAAGATGGAGAGAGAAGAGGGGAGAGATGGGACAGATGATCGATGAGAGAGGAGAGTAGAGAAGAGTGAGATGAGAGAACAAAGAGGAGATGAGAGTATCGAGAGGGGGGATTAGAAAGGATAGAGGAGAGGAGATAAGAGGGGGAGAGACGAGTGAGAAGAGAGAAGATAGAGATGAGAGAGAGAGAGTTGAGAAAGAAGAGAGGACAAAGGAGAGATGATAGAGTAAAGGGAAGAGGAGGAGAGAGGAAAGAGATGAGATTGTAGAGATGAGTGAGATGAAAGAAAATATGAGAGAGTAGAGTAGAGATTAGAGATGAAGGAAGAGAGAGCAGAGTGCGGAGAGACAAGAAAAGAGAATAGAGGGGAGAGAGTATAAAAGAGGGAAGAGAAGAGAGGAGTAAGGAAAGAGAGGAGTCAGAAGAGGGGAAGAGAATAGTACACAGTAGAGAGGAGAGTAGAGATGACAGAAGAGAGAGAGGAATGAGAGAGCAAAGATGAGAGTAAACAGACAATATAAGAGAGGAGAGAGGAGAGTGAGAGAGAAGAGAGAAGACAAGAGAGGGAGAGAGTATAGAAGAGAGAAGAGAAGAGACGAGAAGAAAGAAGAAAGGATCGAGTCCTCCTGAGTCAAAAAGGGGAAAGAGAGGAGTACAAGGGGAGAGAGGTGAGAGAACATATGAGAGTAAAGATGACAGATAAGAGAGGGGAGATGAGAGAGCAGAAACGAGAGTGAACAGACGAGAGATGGGAGAGTAGAGAGAAAAGAGGAGAGATAAGAAATAAGGGATGAGAGGTGGAGACGGGAGAGATGAGAAGTGAGTGAGGAGAGAGGAGGGGAAGGGAGAGAATCGAGAGGACAGGGGAAATTGGTGAAATGGACGAGAGAGGAGAGGAAAGAGTTGAGAGAAGAGAGGAAAAAGGAGAGAGTAGAGATAAGGAAAGTGTTAAGAGAGGGTAGAGTAAGGAGTGAGAAGAGAGGTGAGGGAAGAGAGAGCAGAGAGCAGAGGGAGAGAGAGTAGAGAGCAGAGAGAAATGAGAAAATATAAAACAGGAGAAAGGAGATATGAGAGACCAGAGACCAGAGCGAAGAGAGGAGAAGAGAGAGAAAAGAATAGAGGGGAGAGGGAAGAGACGAGAGAGGAGACGAGAGAGGAGAGAAGAAAGAAGAGATAAGAGGGGAGAGAGAGAAGAGACGAGAGAGAAGATAGGAAACAGAAAAGAAGATGGAAGTTTCAAAGGATGCAAAGGACATAGGGAGAGGCAGAGGTGAGGCCAGAGTTTGTCTGACATACTACGCAGCACCCCAGCCAACAATATCAATGTTTGCCTCAAATCCTAATTATATGAATATACACTATTTTATGTTTAACTCTATCCTAACTATTAACAAGGGAACAAGTTTTTGTTTGAGTTTTACCTCAGATTTTAGAATACATGCAAAAATAATTCCGGGGAATGGAGTTCCCCGGGTTCAAAATCCGCGGGTTTCAACAGCTTGTGAGGCTTATATAAAGAATGTAGAGAAGCACAGTCCCGATTTTTCTCCACAATATCTAACTAAAACTTCTATGTAAATAAATATTTTAGCTGAGTTTGAGAAGTTGCGATTTTATTTCCTTAGAGTATTTCGGGTTCTGAAACCTCTATGCTTACAGCCAACGTCACAGCCGCAGCAATTGCGCGCCATATCCGAAGGCTGTGTATAGCTGGTAGAGCGCTGAGACTGAGGAATGGCAACTCCTACCCTATACCCTGTGTTCTATCGCAGCTCAAAGCTGCTGTCCAATCACAGCAGGGTGAACTGCAGCTCAAAGCTGCTGTCCAATCACAGCAGTGTGAACTGACTCTCTGGCAACCCTACCCCGGCAGGACGTTTCATCGACTGCCTCCTGGCTGACGCTGGCGCCCCGGATTCAGTCGGAATCGTGGCCTTCGTTCGCACCCAGGCCTCAATGCGCACCCTGTGACGCCGTTCTTTCTACTACGAGCGCACACAACACACTGAAACAAAGTTAGACGCTGCAGCACTCACCAAAATGTCCTCCTCGTTCTGTTCAGTTGTACAGTCGATCTCCGCAGAGTCTGAAACGATAAAAATGCCAATCTGTGAACTGTTTCGCTTTAGTCTCTGGGATTGTTTACCTTAGCGTGCAATTTGATCGCATCCAATTCTTGTTGAGACAGGGCTGGGGAAAGGCGATATACAGTTTGCTATGCATTTTATATCTCCAGGTATACCAATGGCCAACGTAAACAATCGTGGTTAATCACAAGAGAGTTACTTTTTATACACGGTGTCCTCTCCCAATGTAAGCCTTCATTAACTCAAACTTGCAACAAAATCCCTGTGTGCGAGAATCGAAAAGTCGCGGACTTACCTCGGCCTTATCCGGTCCCGTTGATAATGTGTGGGAACTTGGCTAAGCCGGGGCCCGCACCCTGCTCTGCCTTATAAGTCTGCTGAAAAAGACTGATTTGTCCCCGAAACGACTGGGAGAGAAAGAGAGTGCAGAACTGCGGTCGCGGGATTCCACTGTGACAGCTTTGGGGAGGGGAAGGGAAAATGAGGCGGACGGTGCGAAGAAGGCACTGGGACGGCATGGAGTAGTTGTTTAGCTGCTTTGAGAGGCGCCCAGATACACATCGGGGGGGGGGACACTTCGCCAATAGCCATTGTTCATCGGGCACTATGCTCAGAGCTAGAATGCCACCTGACTTCTGCAGTGTACAGCCGGCAGCGTTAGACAAGCATGTTTTTCCCACTGGTACTGGCGTAGCCAGTAATCCCACTCCTGGGGGACACAGTGATCATTAATTCCCTTGATTTCGGAGTGGCTGCTGGTACTGGCAATCCATTTTTATTGCCACCCCCTCGTAACCTGAACTGGAAGGGGAGAAAGCGACAAAGGGAAATTGCATGGGCGTCTCCCTGCCCAGGCCAAGGTGCACTACATGTATATATCAGTTTTGCTGTAGGGGAGAACAGGGATTTGGAACTACGAAAGGAATTCTAAAAAGACGAGCTCCCAACTTTCCAATGTTTGCATAGCCAAGCCCATTTTTCACTGCAACTGCCGCTGCCAAACCAAGCAAGCTCCCAATGTCTCCAAAGCTATTGGGTGTCGTCAATGATCGGGTTCACCTTTCAGGCTTAAAGCATGAGTAGCGCACGGGCCGTTGGAGCGGCTGAAACCGCATCTGGCTGTAAGAGCTATAAGGGACTAAGGTCTGTAGTTGTAGTTTAGGAGAAACTTACTAATAAAAAAGATTTCCGAGTTGGTGTCGCTAACCAGACGATATTTTAATTCCAAGTCTTCCTGTGGTGACAGCGGCGACAGTGAGTCCGCGCCAGGGATGTCGCCTGAGCAGCTGGGCGCCTCACCCGAAGAGCCGGACGCTGCGTCAGCTTCCGCGATGGGAAACAAGCAGCGGCTGCTGGAGCCACTGGCAGCTGCTGTCACTGCTGCCGAGCTGCTGAATGTACCACTGCTTAGCCAGCTTGCTTCGCCATCGTCTTGATGAGGCAAATCCCCACCAACATCGTATATTTCACCGTCTTCATCGTCTCCACTTGAGCCGCCGTCTCCGGCTGGTTCGCTGAGCGCTCGACGATTCAGCAGCGATTCGTTTTCTACGAAATCGTCCTCGACTGAGTCGCCGACAACAGAGTCCAGGCCGTGGTCAACCGACATGGCTAAGCTGTTGGTTGCTATGGATGTGAAGTTGCGGCTCTGGCCACGGCGAGGCCTCAGGCAGAGGTCGTCTTGGCAACGGCCAGTTGCCATTCCGGCACTCGGGTCGGCTCTCTGTTCAGTCCGGACAGTGCTGGCAGGCAAAAATGTTTACATACCAGCCCCAGTAGTTTGCCACTGGAACGCCTCGCCAGTGTTGGGTGTTTAAACAGAATTTCTGCCTTTGAAGGATAGTAAAAAGTGCAAATCGCTTGAATCGGCTTCCAGATCGCCTCAGGTGCAGTCCGACGGGTATAAATCTTGCGTTGTCCACCCCCAGCATGCAGTCGAAATTCACTCCGAAGTTCGACTGGAGTTTTGAGCTTGGGTGAGACCACGAGGGCGATGGAGATTATTGTGACTGACCTAAGCCTGCAGTGCTCGCATGCATTGCCGTGCATTTTCTCTACAGGATCTCTTTCTCCCTTCTTTCTTTTGCTCATGTCTCTTTCTCCCCAAACACTGTTTCACCCCATCGGAGCCGAGTACCTCCCAGCCTCCATCTGCACGTCCACTTTACATTTAGTTAGCTATATTCTCTCTCTTTCTCTCTGAATCCGTATTCCCAATGGCTGAGTACATTGCTGAAGGGCGCGAGTACGGAAACAATCCCTCAGCGTACAAGCAGGTCTCGAAAAATATATTTCAGCATTCAAAGGCCTTTCTGCACGCGATGTCATATTGTTTATTATCTGCGGCAAATTGGGACGAAAATAAGTCTGGAATGCGTGTGTGTGTGCGTGTGTTTGTGTGTGTGTGTGTTTGCGCACGGGGCATTTGTTGGGCCATACGCGTACAACGGGACCCGCACTGTTGGGCCAAAAAAATGTTGGGACTGTCCCATCAAGTCCGTCCAACACTTCCAAAAAAGTTACAATAGCAGCTCAAAAAAATACTCTATGGATTCAGCTCGACAGCCTCTTTTTGATGGTGCAACTCATTTTTAATAATTTTACTTGCTGTGTCAATAAATAAGCAAAAACTGGCGTCCCAATAAGGAAAAATGATACAAAATTCGACCAAATCACTATTGGGACACTGAAATGGCTAATCTGCTCCCGCATATTTTTATTGTTTTTTCTCATATTTTTACTAATAGTAGATTTCAAGCGCATTCATTTGCTGCAGTCTTTGTTTCAAGACGTAAATACATAGCATACATTAAAATACATACAAAGCAAAGCATAGCAAAACACTTTTAAGGGTATTTTATTGTCAAAGGATGGTTCTGGATGGAGATAAACCTAAAGAAATGACAAGGGCTTAAATTTACTTCTGACTGTGATGGGCATCAGTACTCTACACGAACTAAATTGTTAGGACAGTGTTGTAGTGTTGAATACAACAGCCCACTCTTGTTAGGACTCATGCTATTGACTGCTGCGCGCATTCGATATTCTATAAATTGTTGGAACTGTGTGCTAGAGTGTCGTTTACAAAAGCCCACTCATATTAGGACTTACCCCGTACATGTTAGGACTAAGCCCTACCCCCCTGTGTACATGGCTCCAATTTACCAGAGTCCCCTTGCTAGTTAAGTGTACATTTATTTTGGTCTATTATTGACGCCACCCCGCAAACGTACGGTAAACAAAATTGGCATGTACTCGCCATGCTGAAATCAATGGTCAACTCTGCCTCTGCCATGGTACCCGAGTCACCATGGTATGGAAAGAACAGCATGGAATGGCACAGCGATAAACATGTAAGTGGTGTTAAAAAACTTTGTCGGAAACAAGAAGCATTTATATTTAAATGCTATAAAAAAGACTGCTCCTGCTAAGCAGTACCTACCTTTACTTCAGGTATATCACCTTTGATCAACTGCCATGTGGCGCAATTGCCAAAGGATCCGTCGACTTTAACCGGTAAGCTGTAAAAGCTTTGAGTAAAACTTGACATTTCGTCTGAATCCATTGACATTCAATAGCCTACGTGTCCAACCACAAAAATTATAAGTTTTGTACTTTTAACTCTCAGATCGGGTCTTAGCAGATTCTATAGCTATGCATGCAAGGGCCCCTCAGAAGAGATGCTTAAACACTGCAGTGCATTTTTCCTAGCAATTATTGGGACACGAAGTGTTGGGCCACTGTGTGTGTGTCTAGTTTTTTCCGCATTTGTTAAGTCACCTAAAGAACTCAATTAATAAAGGGCTCCAGAACAAATTGATGGGCAAACGGATGACACACTGCACAGAGACTTGTTGGGACATATTAAAAACAGCTTATTTTAGAATGGGTACACTTTACTAAAGTAGAATGCTCCTACAGAAAGCTGCAAGCAAACTAGCATCTTCTGGAGCTGACATGCAGAGAAGAATGATTTTGTCGTCCTTGAAATCACTAAACAGATATGCGAAATCGATCTTTTGCTAATCCCACCACAGGTTCCAGTGAAAAGAAGAAACGAAACCCATTGACTAAATTGGCAGTCGACTCAATCGATGCCGACTGCAACGGACCTGTCTGCTTCGAACTCAGGAGAGCAGCTAATAGACTACGAGAGTAATGCTAGATGCCAGAATGCTTCACAGCATCAAAGTCTTAAGCAGAAGCTTCAATGAAAGGTTAGTTCATGCTGTGGCTGCATTCGTTTTCGTGTCTAGAAGCGTTATAACTTTTTGTACTTTTAACTCTCAGATCGGGTCTTCGCAGATTCTATAGCTATGCATGCAAGGGCCCCTCAGAAGAGATGCTTAAACACTGCAGTGCATTTTTCCTAGCAATTATTGGGACACGAAGTGTTGGGCCACTGTGTGTGTGTCTAGTTTTTTCCGCATTTGTTAAGTCACCTAAAGAACTCAATTAATAAAGGGCTCCAGAACAAATTGATGGGCAAACGGATGACACACTGCACAGAGACTTGTTGGGACATATTAAAAACAGCTTATTTTAGAATGGGTACACTTTACTAAAGTAGAATGCTCCTACAGAAAGCTGCAAGCAAACTAGCATCTTCTGGAGCTGACATGCAGAGAAGAATGATTTTGTCGTCCTTGAAATCACTAAATCGATATGCGAAATCGATCTTTTGCTAATCCCACCACAGGTTCCAGTGAAAAGAAGAAACGAAACCCATTGACTAAATTGGCAGTCGACTCAATCGATGCCGACTGCAACGGACCTGTCTGCTTCGAACTCAGGAGAGCAGCTAATAGACTACGAGCGTAATGCTGAATGCCAGAGTGCTCTAAATAACGAGACTCCTGTTTTCTCACTCGACCGGAATTTGTTGTTTAATCTGCTTAACTAATCTCTGCGTTTCAGTTTTTCAGTTTCACTGTCAATTTTAGGTTTTTTTCTAAGCGCAAGTGTAATTGAATTTTTTATTCATATTAGTCAGGTATATTGCGTACAGCATTATAGCGTATTAGTAAAGGTAAAGGTAAATAGACTGCTTGTAACTAGTTTTTCCTTCATGTGGATTGGCTTTAACGAAGCCTTTTGTGTTTCAAGTAATGCTGAATTCGCTGGACTGAGGACAATATAGTTACACGATGATATGCTATTCCTTCACTTTCAATAGATCATACTATTAGTATGGGACGTGCTTTTTTATTTCAATGTATGCTTTTTTCATCATTTAAATGCTAAAAATACTTAATAGGTCATTGCACTGTGTGTATGTGTGTGTTTTCGTGTGTCAAAAAAAATTGCAAAATAAGTGCCCACCATTGTATACCGTACCATCAACAAGTGCCCGGTGCGTGATTGTGTGTGTGTGTGTGTGTGTGTGTACGAGCGTAATTTTCAATAACAACTTTCACATAAAACAAATATAATAATTTCTTCTCACAACCATTCAATTAACTGGAGTTGGAAAAATTTAATAGAACTGTGCAACAACTTGTTTTCATTTTAGCTCACGCATGACAATTACATGTTAATAATTTTGCTAACTATATAGTTAGTAGTTAGTCCGTACAAAGGCAGTCAATTAGCTTGCCATATAGTAAGTTTTCTTATTTCTAATTGTTTCAAACGGACTCGCGTGTAGGATGTTGAAGAATGCAATAAATGCATGCACAAAACGCTGATAAATAATAAATTACGTGTACAATTAATACTGCCGTGTACAGCCACTAAGTAAATATAGTTTTCAGGGTTATCAATAAATTGCCAATAAGATTGCCAGATGTAAGGTGTTATATAAATATTTTTTACAAAAAAATTTATAAAATAGTGAACGTACATCAATGTAAATTTCCCATTATTTTATATTAAAAAACAAATATTGTAAAATTCTTGGATATTGAGTCCATAGCAGTAAATGATTCCCCCAGACTGCTTTCGTCGTCGTTGACTTGATTAGCCAAATACCTTGCATAGCTTTTAGATAATTTAGGAGCTAGCACAGTGTAGTTGAGCAGCGCTCTAAAAAAAGCGGAAAGTTTCAAATACCTACATGTCGTTGGGACAAGTAACAACAAAGTGCAGTTTTTTCAATGAGAATTTTGAATCACGCGGACTACGAGTATTTGTATTTTGTATTTGTATTTGAATCTCACCAGATAAAGTCCCGATAAACGCATGTTATGAAAGTCGTTATATATTTGTTTATTTTATAAATTATTTTATAAATAATTCTATAATTATTCTATAGTAAATATCAGAAAAAAATAACTAAAATATCTACAAATAGCAAAAGCTCACATCTTGTTTGCATCCTTTTTCAAGAATCAAAACTTGATTTGATATTTTATTAAAACGTTTAGCTTATTCCTGTAAAAATCATAACAAAATCGAACAAATTTATCGGTTAGAGTTCATATTATTATGCGCGAGTTTGAATACATTAAACTAGCTCCGTGCAAAATTTCCAAGGAGAGAATTTTTGTTCGCTCTTATTTAAAGTAGTCCTGCCAAGATTTCCTCTCGTTTCTAATCTCGATCTACGTCGTAGCTTTAGGCCTATTAATTATTGCTTTGTTGCTTTTTTTGCTTGACTAGAAGTCACTTGGTTCTTTATTAAAGTAATAAATAATAATTTAATAACTTAATAATAACTTAATAATACGTAAGGGCTTCATTTCTTAGGCTCAGAGGCCTACTACATATTTAAATATAGGTAAAAATGAGCTGATATTATTAGTAGGACTGTAGCCTAAATAGATATTTTTTATAATTTTGAGTCAAACTATCTCTCCATTCTCTAGCTTAGGCCTATGCTAGCTTTCTTTGGTTTATACCCCTTCCTTGGCCTTACACTAACTAGGCCTAACCTAGGTTGCAGATTGTGTAGTAGTGTATGCTTGAACAAGAATCCTAGCTCATCTAAATGTACGCCAGTGTATGCCAAAAATAGAAAATTTCCTCCTAAAAAGGTCAATTAGTTTTTATGAGTAGAGTTTTCTAAGAAAGGCTTTTGTAGGCCTATGAAAAGTATTTTTAAAATATACAAATATTTTCATTTTAAGCAAACTTAAATTATACCTACAGAAATAATGATGCAAAATTGATGCTCTTAGCAATAATTTATATTAATTTTATTAATTTTTAAATTTTAAGAAGCAAAAAGTTTATAATTGACTTTTTTAGACTATATCAATTTTCCTTTACTTTACATAAAAATGTTAATTTACATTACAATTTTAATGCATGGCATGAGTTTATTCACCAAAATTTGTATGCCAAAAAATTATGCATGGTTGTATTACTTGTATACACCAATAGTGTATGCCAACAAAGTGCACTAGGGTAGGGATTGTATTGCCAAGGACTTAGGGTTACCATTTTGTATTCTAGAAAGTTCTGGCATACATGCATACCAGTGTGCAGATCATGTATCCCTGTACGCTGGACCAAATTTGGGCATCAAGGACTTTGTATGCCAATGTACACCAAAAACAAAATGTTGCGCTAAAATGTACACCAAAAATTCCTAAAAAAGGTAATACGGATTTCACAAATAGAGTTTTCTAAAAAAATATTTTGTATGAAAGTGTTTTTAAAATATTAGAAATATTTTAAATTTAAACAAACTTAAATTATACCTACAAAAAATGATGCAAAATGATACTCTTAACAAAAATTTACATTAATTTTATTCATTGTTAATTTTAAAAGAAGCAAAAATTTTATCACTGACAATACAAATTTTCCATTACTTTACGTAAAAATGTTAATTTACATTACAATTTTCAAGCATGGCATGAATTTATTCACCAAAATTTGTATGCCAAAAAAGTATCCGTGCTGTGTTACTTATGTATGCCAATAGTCTATACCAACAAAGTTCGCCAGGGGTTGTGTACGCCAAGGACTTAGGGTGGCCGTTTTGTATGCCGGAACTTTCCAGTGTACATGCATACCATCCGCAACCTGGCATGCATACCATCTGCAACCTGGGGCCTAACCTAACCAATAGAATTAGTAAGTATCCATACTTTGTGGTATTTGTGCTTTTTGTTACCCTAGTTTATAGTACTTAAATTATAAAAAGGCCTAATAAAAAAGTAATCTAATACCAATATAATAAATCCAATTGTCAAAAAGGTGTCTAGTATAGGCCTAGATACTTTAGTTGTCTAGATAATTTTAGGATATACAAAAAGTGTTTATATTGTATAACTTAAATAAATTTATTCAATGCTAAAATGCACTTTCTATTTTGTATTTTAGTATTATCTTAATATATTCACTACCACTTAAAAATAAAAAATAAAAAATTTTAAATTTTAAATTTAACCATATCACATATTGGCTCTTATGTCTGATAGTGATACATTTGGAATGGGTGTTGTACCTTCAATTTAGGCTACTGGTTTCTGTACTAAGGATTTTTTACTAGTGGATTTTACTGGTTTGAAATTTTGGTAGTTCGTTGCTACCAGGTTCCTGCTTTCTCTAATTCTAGTATTTAAAGATTTAAAGAATTGAGTCAGGACACTAATGAGATTTCTAGTAACACAAGTTTTAATAATAAGCAGATAATAAGCTTATTATGATGATTTTTGCAATCAATTTCGTCATTTTTGTGTTCAATTTTGGCGCAAGCGCTAGTGTGCAGTCTAAACAACTGTGCCATAGACACTGGGCAACTTTTGCATTCAAATTCAGCCTTTTTGCGTCCTATTTTGGCAGTGCAATCACATGGGCCACACTGTGGGCACAGTTCGAATGTTTTTGCCATAGACACTTTCTCACTCAATCGCATTCAGTGAGGGTGGGACGAAAAATTTGTCTCCTAAAGCAGGCCTATAGTCTCTGCAAGTATGTTTGATGCTGTAAGCTGCCGCAATAGGATGCAAAAAGGCTGAATTTGAACGCAAAAGTTGCCCAGTGTCTATGGCACAGTTGTTTAGACTGCACACTAGCGCTTGCGCCAAAATTGAACACAAAAATGACGAAATTGATTGCAAAAAGGTATATTAGAAAAATAAGCATATGATAATTAAAAATAATATGTCCTATACATCTTTATATAAAACTAATTTTTTATTTAATAAACTTTGCAATAGGGACAACAATTTTTTATTATCATGCTATCATGCATAAGGCCAAAGCTCATATCAATGTTTAGGTTCTATAATAGCTATTTGATCATATTAAATTGCAAACTTTCCCTCTATATTATTGAGGTTTTATTGTCCCAAAGCATGTCTCAAAATTAATATTCTTTATTAGGTATTTTTATCTTATATAATATATTATATTTCTTTGGAATATTGCAATCAGTCAATATAATATATATATACATTAATGAAATCTCATTATAACTCTATATGACATGCAATATCTTATGAAAAAATATTTATAGTATATTTATAACTATTTTAAATATTTTTAGAAAGTCACTTTTAGAAAGTTGCAAAAGTAACTTACATTTCCAAGCCAAGTTGTATAGCTAATATAATCTCTGAGAATTGCATGTGTATAATGAATGGTATTGGTTGAGATAGAATTGTTACTACTTAAGTTCTGCAAATTTGTTTATAGAACTAAAGTAAATACTAAATGGTTAATTCTATTTTTAACAATTATAAATATACTTAAAAACTAACTTTGATTTAAATAAATTTACTCTTGATAGGTAAATTAAACCTTATATTCAGGGTTAAATTAGAATCCTAGCTTGGGTCTGCTTGTACAATTATTGCCCTTTGAGGGTCAACCCCAATGCACAGTGAAATGTATATGCCTTATGAAAAATAAAGTTAGGGTCCCTATGTACATTCTTGTATGTACGCCTGTGCATCTGACTGAGTTCACATCTGCATCCTTGTGTGCCTGCTCAAGGGAGTTGGCAGAGTGGGCAGTCATGTCTCTTGCTGGTTTCAATGTCAATTAAAGTTTACTAGGGTGCACACAGCCCTTTTTGTCTCTAATAATGATGCTATCCAATGCTCTGAATCTATGACTTTACATTATATCCACTTAAATTGAAGGCTGTTTAAAAGTTGACAAAGGTTAATTTAGGGCGCCTAGCAAAATATCGAAAATCTAAAAAAATAGAGGTTTAACACCTGTAAAAAAATCAACTGCTCCTGTAGCTAAAAGTATTGCTTGTTTGCAGCCCTAATCCGGTCCAAAGCCAACATCATGTCCTCTTGGCAACCGTGGGTAGACAACATGATGCAGTATCCGGGCGTCAATGCGGCCGCCATATTTGGCCTAGACGGGTCCGTGTGGGCCCAATCCGGCCAGTGCAGCCCCAGCCAGGCTGAGGTGCAGGCCCTGGTCGCCGGCACCGGCAAGTCGAGCGCCGGCGAATTCTCCGCCTTCAGCTTCCAGGGCCGCCGGTTTATGACTCTGCGCTTGCAGGACGGCGAGATTGACGCTCGCAGCGGGCCGTCCAGCCTGTCGGCGATGCGCACCGGCCAGGCCGTCATTGTTGGCGGCTACCTGGCCGAAGAGGGCGAGCAGGCCTCCATGGCCGGCTGCCAGCGGGTGAACTTCGCCGCCTCTAAAATCAAGGAAGCCCTGACCAATTCCGGGTATTGAGCTATCGACAGTCTGGTAGGGGGGGGGGGGGAGGAACAGCTTTGTTCGGGATTTTATAGCGTGTTCGCACCGGTTGTATTATCGTCTGCTATTGCACAGCTTGAAGCTAAAAATATTCTGTTTAGTTTATTAGAATTGGCACAACCTGCACCCTGCAGTAGCCGGTCTTTTTGATGTTTTATTCCTGTTGTTTAATTATTGGTTTTTTAGTTTAAAATAATCGTTTTTGACTAGTTTAGTTATTTTAAATTAACTAGTAGACATGCTTACGGCACAAATGGTGTAAGGACTACTATTAATAGCTCGTCTATAACGAAGAAAATGCTCCTGTTTAATGTTTCCCTTTGCATTCTTGGGATTCCCCTATTTGGGATTCACCCTTATTGGGATTCCCTCTTTGGTATCGACTTTTTGAGGGATTGTCCTATTTGGAATTTGCCCTTTAAAAGATTCCCTTTTGTGGGATTTACCTTTTCGGGATTTCCCTTTTGGGATTTCCCTTTTGAGTAATTCCTAATTCCCTTATTGATAGTTTACCCTGTTTGAAGTTCCAATACTGTGGACATTCGTCCTTGTGCCGATTTCCGTCGTCCTAATTCCCTAGTTACAGGGACTTCCTTTTAGCGATGCTGTTTTCAATTTTAGATGGGCAATCCTTAATGCTTTTTATTATCTTATATAGTTCACACAAAAACATTATTTTACCTAGCTAGTATTTTTTAATTAATAGGTATTTCCACCTGTTGGTGTACTTTTATCTTTTTGTACTTTTTTGGCGCGTCTAGTCTCTTTTTTTTAGTTGCTATATAAATATGTATTTTAAGATCTGCATGCTTGAAGTGCTTATATTTATATTTTTTATTTTGTTTCATTAAATAAACGATTCAATCATGCCTGAAATGATCTGATCAGTATCAGTATGGGTCTGTATGAGTTTTGCACTCTGCAGTTTATCTAAATGCAATATTTATGATTCATAAACTACTCAAATCACCGAAGTCTAGCCACCGAATGCAGTGCGAGTTCTGGTTATACACGAACTCTTTTCTCTCTCTCTCTCCTTCTTGCCTTGAAGTCTGTGCCCAGATCCCGGGCATTAACATATTTCTATTATTAAAATCCTTTGTTTCTTTTTTATGTTTTGCACTGATATCGATTTCGCTGTTATTAATTAATTTGTCGTTGCCTCTGCTTCACAGCGTATACTCTATCGATCTGCGTATCTATCGGCTTTAAACTAGAAATATTTCAAGTTTCTGCTTTATATAAAGGTGTTATTTGCCTTATTTTATCTATGCTTAGTTGGTCCCCCTACAGTCCGCAGCTCCCTTATTGATTGTGTTTGGAGTCTACATCCGTGTTTGCTTTTAAAGATTACTTTGCATGACTAATGGCTTGCCTGAATGAGCTAATTTTGTTAAATTGAAACCGAAATAAGAAAATAAAATCAGCTGCATGGCGCACATACAATTGATTATATAAAATTTGATTGACCATCTTTAAAAATTTACTCTTTCTAACCTCTTCATTTCCTTGTCAGTTTGCGTCGATTCTATCAGCCATCGTCAATAGTGCTATTCCTATCTACCCCTCCCCACTCTTCCTGCCAGCCTCAGTTCATTCCTAAGCTTATTTGCCCCTCCTCACGCCCCAGCCAGCCTCAATTGATTTCTACCCTTATCTGCCCCTCCCCACTCCTCCGGCCAGCCTCGATTCATTCCTACCCTTATCTGCCCCTCCCCACTCCTCCAGCCAGCCTCAATTGATTTCTACCCTTATCTGCCCCTCCCCACTCCTCCGGCCAGCCTCGATTCATTCCTACCCTTATCTGCCCCTCCCCACTCCTCCAGCCAGCCTCAATTGATTTCTACCCTTATCTGCCCCTCCCCACTCCTCCGGCCAGCCTCGATTCATTCCTACCCTTATCTGCCCCTCCCCACTCCTCCAGCCAGCCTCAATTGATTTCTACCCTTATCTGCCCCTCCCCACTCCTCCAGCCAGCTTCAGTGGCTTATCTGCCCCTCCCTACTCCGCCAATCAGATTCCATCAAATCGAATATCACAAACTTAATTAAAGTTGTGCTTTCGGCTTCATGCAGCGAAGCGGGCGCGCATTGTGGCAGCTGGGCGGCCATCTGCGCCGGCTCTGCACGCCCACTGGCGCCAGGTTTGTCGGCGATCCCAAGCGGACCCAGGGCCTGGAGCGGGTTAGCCAACCATCGTGGAAAGGAATCGAAAATAAGGACAGGCCTACTTATACTGTTGGTGAGATTGCATTTGTTTTTCTACTCTTCTTCTTTTTTTACTACTCTTTTTCTTCTTCACCACATTGATGCCACAAATTTAATAGGATATAATGTTTAAAATGTTACACCTGTTCAGAGTCCCAACGAACAACCCTTTAAGAGTCCTGATGCCACACCTGTTAAGAGTCCTGATGCCACACCTGTTAAGAGTCCTGATGCCACACCTGTTAAGAGTCCTGATGCCACACCTGTTAAGAGTCCTGATGCCACACCTGTTAAGACTCATGATGCCCCACCTGTTAAGAGTCCCGATGCTTTTCTATATGCTCTTAGTCTTAAATGTCTTACAATCCTAAACGCTTTCTGCATGCTTCCGCTAACAGATCCGGACGAAGATTTCCCGGACGAATGCGACGCCTTGGTGATCGGCGGCGGCGCCATCGGTTGCAGTGTCGCCTACTGGCTTAGCAGGCAGGTCAATTGCAACGTAGTGGTGGTGGAGCGGGACCCGGCCTACACCAGGGCGGCCAGTCCGCTCTCCTGTGGTGGCATCCGGCAGCAATTCTCCGAGCCGGAGAATATTCAAATGTCACTGTTTGGCTCCCAGTTTCTGCGCAACATCAAGGAGAATTTAGCCGTGTTTGGTGAGACTGCTGTTTGACTTAATGACTTCCCATTCCGTCCTGTGATATCATAGGCTTTTCTGATTTCGTCAAGTTTTTTTCATCCCCTTGGTTTTTCTGTGATCCCATTGGCTTCTGTGATCCCATTGGCATCTGTGATCGGCCTATTGGCTTCTTTGATCCCATTTGCATCTGTGATCTCATTTGCTTCAATGATCCCATTGGCTTCGGTGATCCCATTGGCTTCTGTGCTCCCACTGGCTTCAGTGATCCTATTGGCTTCTATGATCCCATTAACTTCTATGATTCTAATAATTGGATTCTGTGATTTCATTTTCTTCTGTGATCCCATCCTGATCACACGTGTTTCTGGTGCCATTGCTCAAGCTCAACGGGCCGTTCCACCCAACCCACCCTCACTCTGTCCCTCAGACCTGGACCCGCCGGACATTTGCTACGCCCCTCACGGCTACTTGGTCCTGGCAGACGAGGCGAACGCAGAGACCCTGCGTACGAACAATCAGGCTCAGAGGTCAGTTAAAACAGCTATACTATCCATTAATGAATTCTCATTAACTTTTCCTTATTCATTTACCGCCTGTCAGGAAGCTTGGCGCAAAAGTGGACCTTATGTCGCCGGAGAAGATGAAAGAGACCTGGCCATGGCTGAATGTGTCCGATATCGCTCTGGGAGCCTTCGGTTTGTAGCTTTTCTTTATTCATGGTTGCTGGGGCGATTCCGGTCACTGACTGATTTAGTTAGTGCAGTATGATGTCATTAAAAACTGTCGGTCTCTGATTGGTCAGGGTTTGATGACGTCGATTTGATGACGTCATTAAAAAGCTGTCTCTGATTGGTCAGGGTTAGATGACGTCATTAAAAAGTTGTCTGTCTCTGATTGGCTAGGGTTTGATGACGTCATTAAATAGCTGTCTGTCTCTGGTTGGCTAGGGCTATATAGCGTGATTGGAAAATTGAATGACGTCATAAAAAGTTTTTTGTCAGTGATAGGTACTCGTATCTATTTATTATTAATAATTGCTTAACCTAATTTTCGATTTACAAATTTATCTGGCCAGGCACTGAAAACGAAGGCTGGTTCGACCCCTACCTGTTTCTGCAAGCGTTAAAGCGAAAGGCTGTTTCACAAAACGTCAAATTTGTTGTCGGCGAATTGTTAGACTTTGAATTCTCTATGCAACGATACGTCAAGGGCGATCTATCGTTTGAACAGGAGCGGCTGAAGGCTGCTCTGGTAGGTACAGAGGCACCGTTTGTGTAATGTCATACAGATAAGACAACCACTAAGCCAGGTGTTAGGACAGGCAGTAAGTCATTTATGATACACTAGGACACTGGGGCAGGTATTAAGACAGACGCTAGGACATGCATTAAGACAGACACTAAGACATGCATTAAGACATGCGCTAAGATAGGCACTAGGACAGACACTAAGACATGCATTAAGACATGCGCTAAGGCAGGCAGGCGGGCAGACAAACAACACATACAGCTAATGAGACCCTCAATACGCTCGCATCCCAATCCCAGGTGAAGTGCCCGGACAACCTGGTCCGCAACATCAACTTCGGCGTGGTTGTGAACGCGGCCGGACCCTGGGCGGGTCACGTGGCGCACCTGGCCGGTGTTGGAGATTTTGCTGGCAAAGTTAAACTGCCGGTGGAGCCTCGGTGAGTTCTGTTTTTTTTAAGTCAGGGTGGCAACGGACCAGCCAACTGAAGGACCTGAGGGTAGCAGCAGTTCACTGAAGGACCCGAGGATAGCAGCAGTTCACTGAAGGACCCGAGGGTAGCAGCAGTTCACTGAAGGACCCGAGGGTAGCAGCAGTTCACTGAAGGACCTGAGGGTAGCAGCAGTTCACTGAAGGACCCGAGGGTAGCAGCAGTTCACTGAAGGACCCGAGGGTAGCAGCAGTTCACTGAAGGACCTGAGGGTAGCAGCAGTTCACTGAAGGACCCGAGGGTAGCAGCAGTTCACTGAAGGACCCGAGGGTAGCAGCAGTTCACTGAAGGACCCGAGGGTAGCAGCAGTTCACTGAAGGACCCGAGGGTAGCAGCAGTTCACTGAAGGACCCGAGGGTAGCAGCAGTTCACTGAAGGACCCGAGGGTAGCAGCAGTTCACTGAAGGACCCGAGGGTAGCAGCAGTTCACTGAAGGCCCTGAGGGTAGCAGCAGTTCACTGAAGGACCCGAGGGTAGCAGCAGTTCACTGAAGGCCCTGAGGGTAGTGACGGTCCTCTGAAGGACCACCTGTGTTGTTTTGAAATAATTGTTTTTCTCCCTTAATCCCATACAACCAGCCTTCGTTACGTTTACCACCTGCACTGCAAAGAGGATCTATTCCCCACGCCTCTGCTCAATTGTCCCTCTGGAGCCTACCTGCGAGCCGAGGGTCCCGGAGGCCACTACATTGCCGGCCTGTCACCCCTGAGTGACGAGGTATTCCCTTGTTTGCCAGCTGAACTCTAAAATTTGTCTGAAATCAGACTGAATCTCAGGCTGGAATCAGACTGAATCTCAGGCTGGAATGAGACTGAATCTCAGGCTGGAATCAGACTGAATCTCAGGCTGGAATCAGACTGAATCTCAGGCTGGAATCAGACTGAATCTCAGGCTGGAATCAGACTGAATCTCAGGCTGGAATCAGACTGAATCTCAGGCTGGAATCAGACTGAATCTCAGGCTGGAATCAGACTGAATCTCAGGCTGGAATCAGACTGAATCTCAGGCTGGAATCAGACTGAATCTCAGGCTGGAATCAGACTGAATCTCAGGCTGGAATCAGACTGAATCTCAGGCTGGAATCAGACTGAATCTCAGGCTGGAATCAGACTGAATCTCAGGCTGGAATCAGACTGAATCTCAGGCTGGAATCAGACTGAATCTCAGGCTGGAATCAGACTGAATCTCAGGCTAAAATGAGACTGAGTCTTAGGCTGGAATGGAGCCAGGTCTCAGAGTAAGGCTTGCCGCTGCTTGGCCTGCCGTGTGCACCTGATTAGCGCTATGAGAAATCGAGCTTCAAATTGTTCAAGCACCAATTCGCAATTGCAACCAGCTGATTTTGTTGACTTTGTATTGAGGACTCGCTATAGAAACTTTATAAACTCTGGCCAACCAAACCTTTGCTTTTTCTGCCTGTTAATTTTGCACAGAAGCAGGCAGATTCTGCGTGGCTTCGGTGCACTTTCTTCACCTGGAGGATCGCACCGGAATGTCGCCGCTGATTTCCCTTTTGCTTGCGATTTGTCTTTCCCCCCCTCCCCCCAGCTGTTCTCCCCTCCATCGTGTGTGCTTTATGCAGCTGGTACACTGGCCACGCCCTGCCGACTCTGTTGCATTCTTTCCCGACCATTTGCTGGATTGGGACAGGTATAATAACTCAGTGAGAACTGTTCGTTTAGGTATGAGATCTCAGATGAGATTTTATTCAATCGGTTATTAGATCCCAGAATTTACTTAATTGCTTATGAGATCTCAGATAAGAATTGTTCAATCAGGTATGAGATCTCAGATGAGAATTGTTCAATCAGGTATGAGATCTCAGATGAGAATCGTTAAATCAGGTATGAGATCTCAGATGAGAATTGTTCAATCAGGTATGAGATCTCAGATGAGAATTGTTCAATCAGGTATGAGATCTCAGATGAGAATTGTTCAATCAGGTATGAGATCTCAGATGAGAATTGTTCAATTAGATATGGGATCTCAGATGAGAATTGTTCAATTAGGTATGATATCTCAGATTAGAATTGTTCAATCAGGTATGAGATGTCAGATTAGAATTATTCATTCGGGTATGAGATCTCAGATGAGAATTGTTCAATTAGATATGAGATCTCAGATGAGGATTGTTCAATCAGGTATGAGATCTCATTTGAGAACAATCCAATCGGTAAAAAAGAGCCAGAATTAAGAGTGACATTCAAATATGTTTGTCCTCTGACTAGCTAAGGTTGGCCTTATCAAATTCCAGCTTCGAACCTGTAAAATACTTGTACAAGCTATCAGTCCTTAGGCTAAGTAGCTTATCTATTCTGTTGAGTTCTTAGCTTATAATTGAAGAGCGCTCAGAACTGCTTTTTGTCCCAGTTCAGACTGAAGTTAATACGCGAGCACTGCGCACTTTTGTATGCCATGCTGTATTGCTTATAGGCTAAACGCAGGTCCACCAGAATCCCGGATCCCGTCTCTAGGCCTATTTTTGGCTTCCCTGCAGTCAGGGCTCGTCTGCCTTCCAAGCAAGCGGCCCCGAAAATATTCATCTTTCGCGCCGCCAGAGTTTACTGCCGCCCCCCCCCCCTAGAGAGGCCGGTAGGCCACGCGGCTCCTCACTCATTCCCCGCGCTCTCTCTCTCTCTCTGTCTCTCGTGTTCCCGCCAAAATATCCCCCGCTCTACTAAAGCCCCTTTAACCGATTCCCTATGTCTGCCCCTCGTCCCGTTATTTTCTTTCCAGTCTCCCAGTTTTGCCATCCCGCAAACCAGCCGTTCCCCATTAGAAAGCTTCGTCGAACGGCAGGCAAGCCTTATAAACTTTGCTTTAGTTACAAATATAGGCTGGGGTATTGTAGGTATGCGCGTGGACTGCTAAATCCTTTGGATTGGAAGGTTTTTTAAAGTAATCAAAATTGATTATTTATTTCTAGAATTTCTAGAATTAATGTGAATTTGCGGCGTTTTCTTAGGCTCGCTGGTTTCCAATCCAGTCTCAGATTTCAGGGGTCCCTGACTGGCGCAAGGAGTTCTAAAATTAGCCATCTGGACTGGCAGGGTGATCTGCCGAAACCTTAATCTCGCCTTCAAGATTTCTACTAGATTTGCTAAGTAAAATCCCCCGCAAAACTCGCGCTTCATACTACTGCTTTTAGGCGGCAGTCAGTCTTTGTTGTCAGCCTGCCGCCGCACGCCGCCAAGAAGGCTGCCGCCGCCACCCCCGGTATCGACGCTCCGTTTATTCAGGACGTTGCCAGTGGTCTGCACTTGAGACGCGACGGTTTCCAGGGCGATTTTGTCACCTACGTTAATCCGCCACCGCCTCTACCTGTCGATCAGCTATCAGAATCGGCGGTTCCGGTACTTTCAAACTGCCTGATTTCTGCATAGAAATTGCATTTCGGTGCTTTTTTT
The DNA here is from genome assembly GCA_002269645.1 of Macrostomum lignano. Taxonomy (NCBI): domain Eukaryota; kingdom Metazoa; phylum Platyhelminthes; family Macrostomidae; genus Macrostomum; species Macrostomum lignano. Next base: position 25,590 of record NIVC01001292.1, read on the forward strand.
CTTTTTATCCTACTAACAAGAGCATTCTCAGTAGTGTGCAGAGTGTTTTGCCATATTTGTTTCTTTAATATGTCTGAAATAATAAAATTAGTTTTTCGCCGGCTTGGTCAGCAGGGCTGGCCATAGACTATCGCTGCCACTTTAACACTGCTATGCAAAGCCGTTCCTGCCGGCTTGATCAGCAGGGCTGGCCATAGACTATTGCTGCCACTTTCACACTCTGCTATGCAAAGTATTTTCTACCGAGAATGAGGATTTTTTCTATAGTAAGACTTGGCTGTACACTGCACTGTACACTGCATACGAGCTAGACTAATCACCTGTAGCAAATTTTAGATACTTTGTCTACAGTGTGTACATAACCATGTGGCCATCAGCTATGCAGTTTCACTTATAGAAGTCAGCTAACAGACCAAAATCTTCAAGGACTGTTGTCAGCGTTAATTTGGCTATTTTCGGCAGGAAAGGCTCTGTTAGAACTGAGAAGTATTCGGTCAAGGCCTGCTCTGCCGACCATGCGGCAGTTTAAAGGCAAACCCTCAGTTATCTAAGGCTAAGCCAACATGCTGGCTAGATCATTAGTAGCAATTACTAAGAATAAGCGAGTTGTCTTGTCTGTTCTATTTAGTTCAATAATCATCCTTGTTTCTGATTGAGCCGCCTGGCCAATTATAGGATTATAAATTATAAATATGCCGAATTGGCAATTTATTCATTTATAAGAAATTGATTGATTCTGCAATTTGCTAAATTGTCGATTGGCCAATTTTTTTATAATGATTTTTGCAGTAAATTAAAATTGGCTCCTCAATTATAACAATTTCAATTTGTTTAGCTATCCTCAAAGAAGGCATTCTGCAATACTTTGCGAAGGCTCTTCAATAAACAGAGCATTCTGCATCTAGTCTCACCTGCAACCTGCAGCTACATCTCTTCTCAATCTAATCTCACCTGCAGCTACATCTATTCTGCATCTAATCTCACCTGCAACCAGCAGCTACATCTATTCTGCATCTAATCTCACCTGCTACCAGCAGCTACATCTATTCTGCATCTAATCTCACTTGCAACCTGCAGATACATCTATTCTGCATCTAATCTCACTTGCAACCTGCAGATGCATCTATTCCGCATCTAATCTCACCCCACCCGGCCGCAGGACGAGCCCGAGTGCAACGGCGTGGACCTCGAGCCCGACTACGACTGGTTCGACAAGCAGGTCTGGCCCCGGCTGGCCCACCGCGTGCCCTGCATGGAGGCGGTGAAGGTGCGCAACGCGTGGGCAGGCTTCTACGACTACAACACCTTCGACCAGAACCTGGTGATCGGCCGGCACCCCTTTCACGAAAATCTGATCTTCTGCAATGGTTCCTCTGGCCACGGCATTCAGCACGCGGTCGCCATCGGGCGGGCGGTCAGCGAGCTGGTGCTGTTCAGGCAGTACAAGACTATTGATCTTAGCCGGATGAGCTTCGAGCGGCTGCAGACGGCCACCAGGATTAGGGAGACTGGCATTATTTGAGGCTGGAGGCGTCCCAAGGTCTGGGATGGATCGGCGTTTTTATTGTTGAATTTGCAGAGGCTTGTGTGCTGGCCTAACTAAGTTGTTCTTTTAGTCCTTCAGGCCTAATCATTGTCCTGAATGATTGGTCCTTCAGGCCTTATCATTGTCCTGAATGATTGGTCCTTCAGGCCTTATCATTGTCCTGAAGGATTGATGCTATAGCTTTGTGAAGATCCTAAACTTTCAGCCCTAAATGATGCCGTGAAGAACTAGTAAAGCAACTGCCTATGGCTCAATTGATTCAAGTCTGCTTGGCAACCAGATGACTGGGTATAATCCCTATTAAACTGTTTCTGCCAGTGTGGCTCATGCTTTTATACTACCGCACCAATTCCACCAATTATTGAAACCGTTTTCTCCAAGCAATTCTTTCGTGTTCACAAAATTTAACCAAATAAACTAAAGCAGATTTTTTGTATCTGTTTGGCTGCTGGCGTCTCGCTGGCGACAACTGATGGGTTGTCTTCTACTTCTACTTCCTACTTTCTAAATTCTAAGTCTTCTAAATTCTGTCTAAATTCTGTCTAAAGTCTTCTAAATTCTACTTCCGTCTTTTGATTTGATTTCCATGCACAGCCGGATACGGAGCTCAAAGGCGCCTAGAATGGAGCTCAAATGCGCCTAGAATGGAGCTCGAAGGCGCCTAGAATGGAGCTCAAATGCGCCTAGAATGGAGCTCAAAGGCGCCTAGAATGGAGCTCAAAGGCGCCTAGAATGGAGCTCAAAGGCGCCTAGAATGGAGCTCAAATGCGCCTAGAATGGAGCTCAAATGCGCCTAGAATGGAGCTCAAAGGCGCCTAGAATGGAGCTCAAAGGCGCCCTGAGAATGGAACTGTGAGGCGCCAGGAATGAAGCTGAAGGCGCCCTGAGAATGGAACTGTGAGGCGCCAGGAATGAAGCTAAAGGCGCCCTGAGAATGGAACTGTGAGGCGCCAGGAATGAAGCTAAAGGCGCCATGAGAATGGAACTGAGGCGCCAGGAATGAAGCTAAAGGCGCCAGGAATGAAGCTAAAGGCGCCAGGAATGGAGCTAAAGGCGCCCTGAGAATGGAACTGACGCGCCAGGAATGAAGCTAAAGGCGCCAAGAATGAAGTTAAAGGCGCCATTAAAATGGACTGTGAAGTGCCAAGTTCGAGCAGCAAAGCAAGAATCTTAATTCCAGCTGCTAATGCGGCTAGCAGATCCCTGACGTCCTACTGAATTTCTATGCGGATGTGTTGACCAAGCGGATGCACCAGGGGACAGCACTGAAATTGGGTCTTCAGTGCAGTTCCTGTAATCAAATTTAATATTTTTTAATGAGGAACCGATTTCCTGAGGCTGTGTTTAGTTTCTATGTAAATATTTTCGCCTATGTATAGATTTACCACCAAATTTAATAGTTGATAAACAATATACTCTCAAGCTGTTGATGATCATCATGTCCACTTGCTGTCAGTCATTTCTATAATTGAAGATGAATTCATGTGATTTGCGTGTCTCGAAATAACCCCAGTCCAGTTCACGCTAATACCCACTGACCCGCAGTGGCGTGTGCAGGAATTTTAATAGGAGGGGGCCGCAACCCCCAAGGGCTACAATATTTGGTATCTTAGTTGGCGCCCCCCGCCCCTGTATTCTAGGTTGGCGCCCCTGTCTCTTGGTGAGCGCCCCTGTCTCTTGGTGAGCGCCCCTGTCTCTTGGTTAGCGCCCCTGTCTCTTGGTGAGCGCCCCTGTCTCTTGGTGAGCGCCCCTGTCTCTTGGTTAGCGCCCCTGTCTCTTGGTTGGCGCCCCTGTCTCTTGGTGAGCGCCCCTGTCTCAGTCTTGGTGGGCGCCCCTGTCTCTTGGTGGCCGCCCCTGTCTCTTGGTGGCCGCCCCTGTCTCTTGGTGAGCGCCCCTGTCTCAGTCTTGGTGGGCGCCCCTGTCTCTTGGTGGCCGCCCCTGTCTCTTGGTGGCCGCCCCCTGTCTCTTGGTGGCCGCCCCTGTCTCTTGGTGGCCGCCCCCTGTCTCTTGGTGGCCGCCCCTGTCTCTTGGTGGCCGCCCCCTGTCTCTTGGTGGCCGCCCCTATCTTGATGGGAGCCTCCCCATCTCTTGGTGGGAGCCCCTGTCTCTTGGTGGCCTGTCTCTTGGTGGCCGCCCCTGTCTCTTGGTGGCCACCCCCTGTCTCTTGGTGGCCGCCCCTGTCTCTTGGTGGCCGCCCCCTGTCTCTTGGTGGCCGCCCCTGTCTCTTGGTGGCCGCCCCCTGTCTCTTGGTGGCCGCCCCTGTCTCTTGGTGGCCGCCCCCTGTCTCTTGGTGGCCGCCCCTGTCTCTTGGTGGCCGCCCCCTGTCTCTTGGTGGCCGCCCCTGTCTCTTGGTGGCCGCCCCCTGTCTCTTGGTGGCCGCCCCTATCTTGATGGGAGCCTCCCCATCTCTTGGTGGGAGCCCCTGTCTCTTGGTGGCCTGTCTCTTGGTGGCCGCCCCTGTCTCTTGGTGGCCTGTCTCTTGGTGGCCACCCCCTGTCTCTTGGTGGCCGCCCCTGTCTCTTGGTGGCCGCCCCCTGTCTCTTGGTGGCCACCCCTGTCTCTTGGTGGCCGCCCCTGTCTCTTGGTGGCCGCCCCCTGTCTCTTGGTGGCCGCCCCCTGTCTCTTGGTGGCCGCCCCTGTCTCTTGGTGGCCGCCCCCTGTCTCTTGGTGGCCGCCCCCTGTCTCTTGGTGGCCGCCCCCTGTCTCTTGGTGGCCTGTCTCTTGGTGGCCGCCCCTGTCTCTTGGTGGCCGCCCCCTGTCTCTTGGTGGCCGCCCCCTGTCTCTTGGTGGCCTGTCTCTTGGTGGCCGCCCCTGTCTCTTGGTGGCCGCCCCCTGTCTCTTGGTGGCCGCCCCTGTCTCTTGGTGGGCCTGTCCCCTTCCCCTGGCCCCTTTTCCTATCGCCTAGCCCATCTCTTACATTTAGATCTATATCCTTTTATTTATGATACACCTCTTCTTATCTCGTCTTTTATCTTTATATATCCATCTCTGATCTCCCATCTCCCTCTTTAGTCCCCTGTTTATCTCCATCTCTCGAATCTCATTTTGTCTCGCATCTGTCTCCAGCAGGCATCAGCCGTTCCTCATTCATCCAGCTTGGCCTCTTCATTAAGCATCTCATTCGACCCCCTGGAAAATTCAGCCTAAAGAACCCACTTAGGCCTGCATGAGTCACCCAGCAGCTGTCGCACAGCACAAGAGTCTGCAACAGCCGCTAAACTGACTGCAGTTAAACAAATTGTTTATTTACCCAGATCCCGCGCGGCACTGACTGCAGCCGCGCTGAGAAAAATTATTCGAATTTGAGGGAGGGGGCCGGGCTGGGGGGGGGGCCAAGGGCACGTGATTCCGGGCAGACGCGCTGCGCAAGGACCGACAGCGAACAACTTGTTGACTGCGCCTGCCGCCGCTGGTGCCGCTTTGAAACCCGACGCTCGTTATCCTTTTTTGCCGGGGCCGTTTTCCTTTCCGGGCGGCGGCTCTGCGTGTTATTGTCTCGGATAGCGCGCCCGGCAGAAATGATTGCCGATCAGAAGGCTTGCTCAGAAATTGGCGGGCGCAATTTTCTATTCGGCTATGGAGTAATTATCCACTTAATTGCAGGCTGCGATTCTGCTATTTGAGAAAGTTTATCCCTCTGTGATTCCCGCCTTTGAGCTCAAAGAGACTTTTTCTCCTTATAGGGTTCCTCTTTGATGAGAAAGATTTCACATCTTTATTTTCTGCTCAAATCCAGATTTTCCAGCTGCTTCGTCGACTGTCTCCGGTGCGCAGCTGCCGTCCTTTGCTCGGACTGGTACTCAAAATTATTTGCTAGAATCTTCCCTCCGTCGCCTAAGCACTGCCCCCTTCTTCATCCGCCCGAGTAAACACTTCCTCATCCGGTCCTGCATCCGTCCTTTTCTGTATCCGCCATCTTCATCTGCCCCTTCATCCGCTGCTTATGCGGCCTTCTTTCATCCGCCCCTTCCTTCATCTGCCGCGTCCTTCATCCGCTCCTTCATCCGCCCCTTCCTTCATCCGCCCCGTCCTTCATCCCCCGTCCTTCACCCCCCCGTCCTTCATCCCCCGTCCTTCACCCCCCGTCCTTCATCCCCCGTCCTTCATCCGCCCCGTCCTTCATCCCCGTCCTTCACCCCCCGTCCTTCATCCCCCGTCCTTCACCCCCCGTCCTTCATCCCCCGTCCTTCACCCCCCGTCCTTCATCCCCCGTCCTTCACCCCCCCGTCCTTCATCCCCCGTCCTTCACCCCCCCGTCCTTCATCCCCCGTCCTTCACCCCCCGTCCTTCATCCCCCGTCCTTCACCCGCCCGTCCTTCATCCCCCGTCCTTCACCCGCCCGTCCTTCATCCCCCGTCCTTCACCCCCCGTCCTTCATCCCCCGTCCTTCACCCGCCCGTCCTTCATCTGCTCCTTCATCCGCCCCGTCCTTCATCTGCTCCTTCATCCGCCCCATCCTTCATCTGCTCCTTCATCCGCCCCATCCTTCATCTGCTCCTTCATCCGCCCCGTCCTTCACCCCCCCCCGTCCTTCATCCCCCGTCCTTCACCCGCCCGTCCTTCATCTGCTCCTTCATCCGCCCCGTCCTTCATCTGCTCCTTCATCCGCCCCGTCCTTCATCTGCTCCTTCATCCGACCCATCCTTCATCTGCTCCTTCATCCGCCCCATCCTTCATCTGCTCCTTCATCCGCCCCACCCTTCATCTGCTCCTTCATCCGCCCCACCCTTCATCCCCCGGCCCTTCATCCCCCGTCCTTCACCTGCCCCTTCATCCCCCGTCCTTCACCTGCCCCTTCATCCGCCGCTTATCCGCCCCTCCTTCATCCGCCCGTCCTTCATATGTTCCTCTTTCTCTCTTCAAGCTTCCCCAGTCACTCCTTCGTCTGTCTGCACTAGCGAAATCATCGCATATTTCCGTGTCGTACGAGCAACTCGAATTTCCGCTCTCTTCCCCTCCTCTCACTATTCTTCGCTTAGTTCCTCAACCCGGTTTCCCCTTCAACAAGACATCCTCAAACAGCCATCAGCTGTTCTGTAAAGCCCCAGTTTCCCCTTGCAGGCTGTGCTTTATTTATCAGACCTCCATTGACTGGCCTCGATTCCGCGACACAGAGCACAGAAGCAAAGCGCATTGACAGGGTGTAGCGTTGGGGTTCTCCTCGACACTGCCACCAGACGCAGCAGCCGGCTTAGCTGTCCTGCTTCTCATCCGTCATCGACTCGCCAGATCCTTTCCTATATAGTGCACAGACTGCTGCGCAAGTGTTCTGGCTGTTTACACTCCACTGCGGGAATGCTTCTTGTCAAGCCCAGCGGTGTAGCGAAATGACAGCTCGTTGAAGAGAGTCAGCTGGTTTAGTGATGCCCTTTATTGTAACCCAGATATAAGCAGTTTAATAGGGTATGTTTTATCAGGTGGATTAACCAAAGCCAGCAGCAGATGATGTCTGCGGACTATGGACGCTTGCTCAAGGGGTCTTTGTTCTCAGCGTTAGCTCCTGCCCCCATTGAGCACGTGACAAGCGAGGGAGGGAGGGCGCAGCTTGAAGATCCGGGGATTTCTGCCTTTGCTCCGATTTGAGGGTCCTTTCAAGGACGAACTTTTCGGGAAAGCTGAACTTTTAGGGCTTGTCGTGCGATTCGCAGCCATGAGTCCCGACCCCCAAGGCACAGAGACTGTACATGCCTGACGATTAGAAAGTCGTTACAAAACAGCAAAATGCACTTCGACCTCAATTTACCCTCCGCTGGCCCTACTGGAGTCTAAAGTCCGCCAGTCATGGAGTTCCGAGCTCTATAAGCCGACAGGCGGCATGTCATGTTGGGTTCCGAGGCCCCTGGACAGGGTTGAGTTTCACTCTCTTGACAGCTTGAGTCAGGAGACCTGCATGATGTGGCGTCGAGAGATCAGAAGAAATCCGAGGGTCGCCAACACCACCCGTCACGCGTTTGCGTTCTCTAAGCCTAGCGCAAGAGTCGTTGGTGTTCTGCATAATCTCCCACTGACTTTCCCTTGTCTATTCTCTAATCCCACCTGCCAATGATCCCCCCTATAGCCAGTCTCTGTTCCCCTCGCCTTAAAGCTTTTGTGTCACGAAAAATGTACCAAAATCGCTTGCACCTTTCTCGTATTTGGGCGCAATTAGGGCAAGTGCCAAAGTCTTGCACCTACCTGCCACGTCTGAAGGTTTTTTCGCTTCTTAACTCCGCTCTTCACTGCAACCCGGAAGTGCGAGCAGCATTTAGATAGCTAAGCCAGAAACCGAGGCAACTGCACCTATCACTGTTTCTAAATTGAAGCCTTAGAGCTGCACAAGGATGTTGAAATAGATAAATACTGGAGTGGTACCCATTTGAGGACCGACTGCCGGCCCCACAGTTGCACCTAGATTAGGCAAAACTAACATTTGTATTGAATTTGCATTTTATCAACCGCTGGCTGACTGGCCCAGATAGGCTGCAATGTGAGATGTGCTTGTGCAGCGCGTGCTGGTAGCTATTCGCCTTCGCCTGAATGCACAGGTGTGAGTGCTGCAGAACTAATGGAGAAAGATGGAAAGACACCCATACATCTAGACAGGGACCCAGACAGACAGACAGACAGAAAGACACTAAGACAGACAGACAGACAGACAGACAGACAGACAGACAGACAGACAGACAGACAGACAGACAGACAGACAGACAGACAGACAGATACTAAGACAGACAGACAGACAGACAGACAGACAGACAGACAGACAGACAGACAGACAGACAGACAGACAGACAGACAGACAGACAGACAGACAGACAGACAGACAGACAGACAGACAGACAGACAGACACTAAGACAGACAGACAGACAGACAGACAGACAGACAGACAGACAGACAGACAGACAGACAGACAGACAGACAGACAGACAGACAGACAGACAGACAGACAAACAGACAGACAGACAGACAGACAGACAGACAGACAGACAGACAGACAAACAGACAGACAGACAGACAAACAGACAGACAGACAGACAGACAGACAGACAGACAAACAGACAGTAGTCAGGCGAGGCTGCATAACAAATCTCAAGCATACAAAATGCAGAACTTCAGCCCTTAGTGCGACAGTCCATTGTTCTCAAGCGTCATTTGGGCAGCAAGCAGCTCACATAGGATTTCTCTGCACCTGCCAGAGTGGCTCCGCTGCTGCTGCACACCTTTCGTTTCTCATGTCTGCTTTCCATTGTTGACAGCTGGTTGTACAGCAACACGCAGCGCCGTAAGCAAGTCGTCCACCTGAAGAAAACAAGCAATATGTTTATATTTATAATAATATTCTCGACGAGTTTTGTTATTCTTAGTATTTATTGCCCGAGCTGAGCGGGGAAAGCAATTGTGTCGCTTGCTTAGTAACAAAACACAGGCTTGGGAAAAACAATGCATTGGCTAGTAAATTCTCTGTTAATTTCCCCTCCAAGAACCTGCGCGCAAGATTAATACAGTCAGATAGTGACGGATTAACTTCTGCATGTGAGATATAATCGCATTGTGCTGCTCTCTCCCCTCCCCTCCTGCATGCGCCCGGGGCTTCTCGAGTCTCCCTGCTAGCAATATATGGGAGTGGGATACTAATCCCGATTGGGAAACCCTACCAGCTATTGCCAATAACAAAAAACTATATGTAATAGAAAAGTATATTGCGGATTAGTAGTTTTGTACCAGCCTAGAAATGCACTGAACGGCTTAACAGTTGAGCTTGTTTATCTGCTCGGTCGCTTTTGTTCTTGCAGTCAGTCGAGACAGCTGGTGGGCTGTGACAGCTTGTTTGGGAGCGGCAGGCGTGCACTTTCGCTAGGGTCGGGCGGTTGGCACGTGTGCACGCTGGGTGAGGAACTGATAAACGAACAGCAAATTTATGTTTTTCTTCTAATATTGCACCTGCTTTCGAAATGGCCCCCTTGGAGCTTTGGAATTAATTGGGACATTCATTGGTACATTCATTAGGGCATTCATTAGGACAATTATTAGAGCATTCATTAGGACATTCATTAGGACATTCATTAGGACATTCATTGGGACATTCATTAGGACATTCATCAGGACATTCTTTGGGACATTCATTAGGACATTCATTAAGACATTCATTAGGACATTAATTGGGGCATTCATTAGGACATTCATTAGGACATTCATTGGGACATTCATTAAGACATTCATTAAGACATTCATTAGGACATTAATTGGGGCATTCATTAGGACATTCATTAGGACATTCATTGGGACATTCATTAAGAAATTCATTAGGGCATTCATTAGGATATTAATTAGGGCATTCATTAAGAAATACATTAGGACATTCATTAGGACATTCATTAGGACATTAATTGGGGCATTCATTAGGACATTCATTAGGACATTCATTGGGACATTCATTAAGAAATTCATTAGGGCATTCATTAGGATATTAATTGGGGCATTCATTAAGAAATACATTAGGACATTCATTGGGACATTCATTAGGGCATTCATCAGGACATTCATTGGAGCATTCATTAGGACATTCATTGGAGCATTCATTAGGACATTCATTGGGGCATTCATTAGGAAATTAGGACATTAATTGGGGCATTCATTAGTGCATTAATTCAAGCATTCATTAGGAAATTTATTAGGGAATTTAATAAGGCATCTAGTAGGGCATGCTAGAGCGTTCAATAGGGAATTCACTAAGAGATTCATTAAGGCATCCATTAGGACATTTATTAGAGCTTTCATTAAGACAATACAACTGAGAAAAAAATATTCATTTTACCGACGTAAAACCTACCCGTAAATCTCACATTTCGTATAAAGTTTGCACCAAAATATTTCCATGAGTCGGTTCATTGCTTATTAATAAACTTCCCGGCTAACACCCTGTGGACCTTGAAGCAGGAAAAAACATTGAATGGGAGTTCATGGACTACTTAATGGATAACATGCTACGATTTAAATAGGCAGTCTCAGTTCAATTGACGTTGGCCCTGCGAATTTCTCTCAAAGTTCTTCTTTCATATTCGTAAGCAGTTTGGCTAAACTTAGAAGCGGTCACATATTGCCATCTGCATGGGCTTATGTCGTTTTTAGTTTCTAAATTTAGACCAAATCATTAAAGACGAAGCTATTTTTAAGGTTCTGCAGTCTAAATTCATTCACCTCATTTATAATCCAAGTTCTCACGCTGCGTGCGTCAGTTTGCATTTGGAACAGAACATCACCCCCCCCCCCCTAGCTCAGAGATGCACGTCTATTAACAAGCAACGAACTTGACGTAAAATTTCCGTAAACGATAATTCAAAACATTTCTTCATGTTTTTATGGTTCCGAGTAAATAGATTCGACTCTATGACCCTTGAACGAATACTCTATGACCCCTACAAGAATACTCTATGACCCCTACAAGAATACTCTACGACCCCTACAAGAATACTCTATAACCCCTGAAAGAATAATCTATGACCCCTACAAGAATACTCTATGACCCCTACAAGAATACTCTATAACCCCTGAAAGAATAATCTATGACCCCTACAAAAATACTCTATGACCCCTACAAGAATACTCTATAACCCCTGAAAGAATAATCTATGACCCCTACAAAAATACTCTATGACCCCTACAATAATACTCTATGACCCCTGAACGAATAATCTATGACCCCTACAAGAATACTCTATGACCCCTACTACAAGAATACTCTATGACCCCTACAAGAATACTCTATAAGCCCTACAAGAATATTGTATGACCCCTACAAGAATAATCTATGACCCCTACAAGAATACTCTATGACCCCTACAAGAATGTGCTGTCACCCCTTAAAGAATACTCTATAATTCCTCAAAGAATACTCTATGACCCCTGAAAGAATACTCTATAATTCCTCAAAGAATACTCTATGACCCCTGAAAGAATACTCTATAATCGCTCAAAGAATACTCTATGACCCCTGAAAGAATACTCTATAATCGCTCAAAGAATACTCTATGACCCATTAAAGAATAATATTCTATCACTCTTCCACACAACACTTCTATCAATTACTAATTATTAATGTATGTATCAATTTATATAAAAAAACCTAATTGCAATCACAAAGGCGACGAAAGCTCAAAGTAATTTTACCGTCAAAAGACTCAAAAGAGTGCAGAAGAATTATTAGCACGATTTTGGCACGATCTCGACGATCGAACTAGCATGCAGATGATGCAGTCCAGATGTTGGCACAGACAGCACGTGCCCCTGCATCTTCCCGCTGTCATGTCATGTCATGACAGAAATAACCGGCAACTGACTGATCGAAGAATTTGCATTTTAATTACGCGATAAGAGCTGCCAGTGAGCGAGCCGAAGATAGTGACGAGACCCGTCAATAGGAGAGATAAGAGAGAATCCATCACTGATAAAAGAGAAGAAAGAACAGAGACAGATAAAAAAGATAGGTATGAGATGCATGCAATGAGGATATTATACATTTGATCGATCAGAAAATCGATTCCTATTCAACCAGACGAAATGCAAGCGGGCGGTCATAACTCTTGGCCATAGACCATGCAGGGGTCGGCAAAATGTTTGCCAACTCCTGCCATAGACAATCGGATTATAAGATGAATATTTAGTCTCGGCATTCTGTCGGCTTACTGTGCAAACAGAGATTGGGTTAAAGAGCTGCGAGCGCGTGCAGGGTTAGTGTAGTGTATAGGGAGGAGAGGAATTCCCGGGATTTGGGATTCTGTCTGGCTTGGGGTGACGTGAAGGAGCAGGCGGCAAGAGCCCCAGTTACATAACTTTCCCGATTCTCCCCGGAGCCCAAATCCCGAGGACACGACCCCGCCAGCCCGGCCTGACCCCGGGCCTTCCCCTCACAGAGATTACTCACCCACTCACTGCCTCATGAACCAGACTGCGATGAGGGGTGTTTTAGCGATTTTCTGAATTTTCTTACATATCCGCATCCTTCAGCATACTTTCTTGTCAGCATTTCTAACTTCTTACATACCGGTATGCTTGCCGAGTTAAATAATTGCTTTTTTACTCATTTTCTTCTAACATCACTTCCAAAGTCCAATTTCTTAATGCTTGATTATCTCCCTTATCACTCACCATCTGTTCGACCTTCCCCTCTCTCTCTTATCTTGATTACCGCAAAAGCGGAAGGTTAAATATCTTATAGTTGAAGAAGTTCGTAAATATATTTCAGAGTTAAAAATAGCATAAACAAGGTAAAGAAATTTCGGGTGTGCGTGGTTCTGGCTGGCGTGCTGTGTGCAAGCAATTCACTCGGGCCCGGAAATAGCATCCGCGTATTAGCCTAGGAATATCCAAGTAAATATGATAAACGAAACATCCGCCTTGTCTATTTTGCACGGAGAATCCGCGGGTTCCTTTGGGGGGGTGATGCTATTTTTGGGTACTCCAGTCAGCCCGCGTGTCGCGTATGTAAATGGAAAGCCCGCCTATTTCCATTCCTAATTTAGCGCCCCTCTCCTATTGGACCAGCCAAGGGTCTTGTCACCCGCCTCGAAATAGATTCAAAGTAGATCCAAAATATTTGGCCAATATTTAGCAGAAAAGAGTTCGATTATAGCAACATTTATTTTTATTTTTATTTATGCCGTTTAAATTTAAGCTTATCCGCTCTTATTTTGGCGTTTTGCTGAATATTAAACCAAAGTAGATATCTATTTCAATGTACACTTCTCGTGCAAGAATACAAACCACATTAGATGTAGGGTTGGAGCGCCGGCGCAATTGGGGTGGGCGTCGCTGCCAAGCAACGTGCTTCCATAGCACATAAATACCAAGTGTTCATGCCCTCAACTCCCCTGTGTCGTCTGGTCTCTGTGACAGAACGCTTGATAGATCGCTAGCCATTGCCTCATCGGTCTTATTGCTTTCAATCGGCTAATTCAGCCCCCCTATTCCAACAGAAGAAGCAACAAGTCTTTCTCTAAGCTGTCGTATTCCGTTATCACAATGGACAAGCTAAACATCTTTCTGCAGACGTCTCTGCCGCAACGATTTGGTAAGATTTTTCTTAGAAATATTGTTAGAATTTTAATACAATTTAATAAAATTTGCCATAATGCTCTAATGTCCAGTTATCATGTACTGTTTCTTAAAAACCTTTTTTCAAGGCGGCGAGGCACGATCAGTTCCGGTGGCCCAGCCCACCGAGTCCTATCCGAAGTGCCAACCGTTGGAGGAGTTCCGACGCGACTACCGGCTAGGCAAAGAGCTCGGCAGCGGCGGCTTCGGCAAAGTGTTCGAAGGGCTCCGGGTGCGCGACAATCTGGAGACGGCCGTCAAGGTCATCCAGAAGGACAAGATGTCCCAGTTCTGCTGGCACCGCCTGGTAAGTGTTGGTCATGGATCAGATAAACCCATGGCTGTATGACATCAAGGAAGATCAGTGCAACTGGCAACCCGCCTCATTCACCCAAACCCAACACAACAGCCCAACGGGCAGAAGCTGCCAGTGGAGATTGTCCTGCTGCAGAAGTGCCAGCACATCCGCGGCATCGTGCAGCCCATCGCCTATTACGAAGGCCCAAACGAGTGGGTGATTGTCATGAAGAAGATCAAGAAGTGCATGGACCTGTTTGACTACATCTCCAATAAGCAGTTCCTTGCCGAGGTGGAAGCCAAATCCTTTATGAAACAGCTGCTCGAGACTTTGCTAGCCTGCCACGAGGCCGGGATTCTGCATCGCGACATCAAGGATGAGAATCTGCTAGTTAATCTGTGCGACGGTTCCATTCATCTGATCGACTTCGGATCCGGCGCCTTCTTGAAGGACACCGACTACACCGATTTTGATGGTGAGTCGTCGGGTTCGACAGCTTTTTTATTGGGGATTTGTGTCAACTCTTTGTTTAATAATCCCCAACCTGCATCCCGGATCTATCAGTTCAGTTTACGACCTCATTTGCCCGTCTTACCAGCTAAATATCAGAGTCTTTGTTTCCTCTTTATTCCCTTCCCTTCGTTCTCTTACTAATGTGCGCTTGTGTGTGTACAGCCAGTTCACCCCAGTTCTCTCAGAGTTCTGTCTGCTCTCTGAATCCCCTCGCATAGCCAGACAAGGCCCAGTCAGTCACCCTCTTTACCCCCGCGTGGGCCCGCGAGGTCAGAGCCTGACCGGGCCGTGCACCCTATTGAATCATCGGGCCTTGGGCTTCACTCCTACCCCCCGCAGTCACCCCAACAGCCCCCCTCTCCTGTTCGCGAACAAAGCAGACACAGCCACCCTCATCCGAATTTCGTCTCTCTCTGTCTCTCCTGCACAAGCCAGAGCCATCTGCGGCCACATTTCGACTCTGCTTATTGCGTAACAAGGGTCTTAGTAGGTTTTGCAGCCGCGCCGGCCTCCCGGAGCTCCCTTAATTTCCTTATCCCCAGAGGCATCGAACAACTCGGATCTCGAATCCTCGATAGAGAGAATTAAGGAAAATAGATCCAATTGCAGAATTCTTGTCCAGAGAAAAGCATCCTTATAGTGATGTCCGGTCCCCCAGTGTCCACTGTCTGGGACCTCAGCTTAATATTAAATTACAGTCCTAGGTCTCTGCTTCTTCCCACGCATAATGATGCCGAATGGTGATTCAAACTGTGTAATAAAAATACTAGCTATACTCCAGTGATTGAGTCTTATTAATAGGTCAACAACAATCTTATAGAGCTGATCCCCCCCCCCAGCCTTCGGGCTCCGGCTCACCCCTTTCTGTCTTAAATGTCGCACATCCGCTCAATTACTGCGTAGCTGCTGCTAACCCCAGTAAGTCAGTCTCGTCTCCGGTAGACCTTGGCGCTGCTGCATTCAGTTCGGCTATACTTGATTATACTATTCCATTGAATGCAAGCCGGGCCCGTCTGTCCCCAAGTCTGGGCCACTTTTCCTGTCTCTCTCGGCCCAATGACCCTGTTGCCGGCTATAATAGCTGTTTAGTAATGTTTTAGTACATTTGCTCTGATCTTGTCTGCGACTGTCTGTCTTTCAATAAATACCAGGAAATTGGTACTTAAGCACTTGAAAATGAAATTGCTGAATAAGTCCTAGAAATGGAAATAAAAAAATCCATTATCAAAGTAGGCCGCTTAGAATGGAATGCGAGGCCTGTGTGGGTGGATTAAAAAACATGCCATGGGACATAGAAAGCACAGAAAAAGCAGAAATAGTCGGGGGGAGGCGGGGTGGGTAGGGCTTGGAAAAAATAATTCATGGAAAATTGCCAATATCAGTGCTATTGATTTTTGTATGGGCGTATATGGTACCACTGCCGTGTGCGCGCTTGTAGGAGACTCCACCCTCTCGATTTCTGTATTGCATTTAGCCCGTTTCTTCTGCTGCTGCAGGAAATGCATGCTTATTGCTTCACGTGCCGGCAAAGCAGCCGAGGTGAAGCCGAACCCACCCACATCTGTCTCCGCTCCGTTCGACTTCGACTCCTAGATAGGCTAGCCTGAGCTCTGTTTGCTTCCAGCTTTCTGCGCACGCGTGGGTGTGGACACGTGCTTAACAGTGCCCAATGCCCAGTTGCCCACCCCATTGCTTAGCAAAATTGTGTGCGAGTATAACTCTCTTCTAGAGTTGCTTGAGTTGTTGTGCACAGCTTTCCTGCCAGACTTGAAGTTCTTCTGGACATTTTTTTGAGTCTAGCTGAGTTTCGCGACTCGCGTCCTCCCGCTGTCCTCAACGAAGGGAAACAAACAATGCAGCTCTGCACACACGCACTGGGTGGATTCCAATGCCAGCAACGCCGCCCCTCCTCTCCCTAGCTAACAGCTCAAGAGAACGTAGGGAGGGAGAAACAGTCATTCTATAGGCCGCTTTAGTGTGTGTTCTGGTTTAGTGTGACTGTGCGCCTGGCCTTTCAGTGCTGACTCAGCCCTCCCAAGCCAAAACCCCCTCTCACCCACCCACGGAGTTGGGGTGGGTGTGCGCTAATGTAGCCCCAACCCCCCCCCACTAGATTCTGAAAGGAGTGGGCGTGCGTGGGGGGGTGGGTAGTCGGGTTTATAGGGTCCGGCGGGGTGAGGGCTTGAATTCAACGCGGAGTGAGAGAGAGCTCTGACGCTTATCGACGGGAGGGTGGGTTGCGGTGCCCTTCCCGTGTTCACTTTATTTTTAGGACACATTCTGCCCGCCAGGCGCCAGCGCCATTTACCCTCCCTTGCCCTCTCCCCTATCTTCATAATGAAACCAAATACTTCTCTTCCCCAATCTCCTCCCCCACCTCAGTTTTGGCCCACGTCTCTTCCTCCCTGGCCCACGCATTCCTTTGCTTCCAGTGCAACAGACAGACAGACAGGGAAAGATAGGAGCAAATGAATGTGTGTGAGGGTGGAGCCGGTGTTATTTTGGAGCTATTGCTAAGATACAGACAACAGATCTTTCAAATGGATTTTTGGCCACAACACGCACGCATGCAGGGCTGCATTGCGATCGTATTTCCCCACCCCAATGGGCGTAGACAAGGCAATAGCGCCATAGCGGGGCTAGGATTCCAATGCCGGCTCGTGCAAACGCACTTTAGCCGTGCAGTCAGCCGGCAGTCAGTGTGGCAAGAAAACTTGCAAAAAGTTTTATGGCGGATTTAAACGCAATACATTCGCAAGCAGTCCGGGAGCCGGGACCCACCCCGAGTCCCGACACACCCAGCGGGCTGAATGAAACCAGAAATAAAAAAACTGTATATTGTTTTGGCACTGCAAACAATTGACCAGCTTTTTGAATTTGTACTTTTTATATAATTACAGTCAAAACATTATTCGTTCCTTCCAGGCACCCGTGTGTACAGCCCACCGGAGTGGATCCGCTGGCACCGCTACAATGGCAAGAAGGCCGAGGTCTGGTCGCTGGGCATCCTGCTATTCGATATGGTCTGCGGCGACATTCCGTTCGAGCGCGACGACCAGATCTGCAACAGCGAGCCGTACTTCCGCCGATATGTCAGTCCAGCCTGCCGCGACCTCATCATGTCCTGTCTGCAGCTGGACGCCGCCCGCCGGCCCACCATCGAGCAGATTCTGCGCCATCCGTGGTTCTCCTCCGGCGATCACTTGGTCACCACCGCCGTGCCAGCCGTGGCCGCCGTGGCCAGCGCGCCAGCCGCCGTCCATGTCGCTGCTCAGTCCAAAGTCACTCCTGCCGCTAAATTTACCATCGCCAGCTCCTGCGACTCTCTCGAGGATTATGAAACTGGCAGTTCGGCTTCATCAACAGCTTCCTCATCGTCATCGTCAACTACTAACTTCCGGTTGAGCCCGCCAGACTCTGGCTACAATGGCGGAAGCAGCAAGAGCAGTTGCAGCCACAGCAACGCTATTCCTGTGCGATTCGCAGTCGGCGCCTCAGTGACTGGCATGGCTGAGTACAGGTTGAGCCAGCACTGAACTCAAGACTAGCTAAATGAGCCTGTCGCTTGCGCAGATAGTGCAGCGATGTCTGGCATAGAGCCAAGTTTCTTTGTCAAACACGTGCCGATCAAAACCCTACCTTATACTAATTACTCAACGACCGCAATGCAATCATCGATTACAAGTGTACAGTCAACTGTTCAAATATTATTTAACTGTATTTTACTTGGTGCCGCCCTGTGGCTCTGTTTAACTAAGTTCCCTGAATTATGAGGCCTGCTCTTGATTTGTTCGCTTCTTTTTTTGCTTTTTTGTTCGTTTATTAATTTTTTGCTTCTTCCGCCTCTAAAAGCAGCTCAGCAGCTCTCTTGCACTTCCAGCGCTTCTCAAGATATTTGCTTAGCTCCGTGTCTCCTGTCTGTCTCCCTTTTTTCTCTCTGTGGCCCTCGGTTGTCCCCTGTCGCCAAATTCTCAAGCGTTCTCAGGGGGGACAACCTTGCGCGGTCAAGAGCTTAACCTGCATTTTCAGCTCGTTTCTCCCTCTGTCTAATTGACTCTCTATTGTAAATTTCAACCTGTACAGCTTCAGGCTCCCCTGTGCTTCAAATCAAGCAGCAGCCTTGCAACGTCTTCAATTTTGTTCCTCGAGGGCGAGTCAGCCAGGCTTCTTCTGTGTATTTTAACCTTGATTTCCATTTTTACTTTGATAGTCTTTTAACTTTTAAAAAGCTCCAAGTCTGCTTAGCAGAGCAAAGTTATTATTAATTATCTACCTGAGAATTGGAAGCGCTGCAGGTCCGCTAGGACAAAACCTTGCTTTTATTTGCCTGTCATTACTATTTTACCTGCCTCAATAAACAGCCACTTATTACCTGCAAATTTGTGTTTTTTTCCTGTGCTTGTTTACTTTAATTTTTGTTTGATTTTGAAGGCTACCTATAACTGTCAATTGTGCCCCCTACCGACACTCAAGTATTTCCTGTAAAACTGCTCTCTTCCCGAGATGATTGACTATCTGGAAATTAATTTTTGTACATATTGCCAAAGCCGGATCTTCTGCTTCTTTCTTTACTTGTCAATCGAGCCGAACTCTGTTCCCGAAGTCTACAGTTACTGGATGAGGTCCCATGCTAATTGCTCTCCTACCTGTTGTGTAATCAAGTATTTTGTTGGAGCGGATTTAAATAAACTATTATTACATGTCAGCGGTGCCTGTACAGTTGAACCTAATCGAACCTAATAATGCTGAAAAATCCTCAATCACAATTTAAATTCTGCCTTTGTCAATTCAATTCATTTCGGCTTGTGGAAAATTACCCAAGCTGCTAATGGAAAAATATCAAAGCAACAGTTGTCGGGTAAAGTTCGTTAATTAATAAGTTAATTATGCAACAGCTAATGGGTGTTAGCGGAAAAAGGCTGCTTATTGCATGCCTGCTTGACATGGTTACCCCTCACGTACTGTCATGTCGTAACAAGGCTAACGCGCACTGCGCTTTTAGAAGACAGCGGCAGAAATATGACCCAGTTATTCATTCCGACTCCCGTGCTGGCGTCCTTGAATGCCGCAAATAGGAGGAATAGGGATTAAGCTATTAGCATATTAGCAATTATATATTGCTAATCCAGCCCGCTCAAGGTTTGTCTTGTCTCAGCTCTCTTCTATTTTCTCTCCTCTCCTCTCATCCCCCTCTATCCTCTCCCCTCCTCCCACCTCTGCCTGCAGTCATGCGCTGGATTATTGTATCTGGCCCTTAATTTATGAAAAGTCGGCCGACCCTTGGTCTAAACAATGTGACAAGCCTGAAATGGTAAACAACTGCAATGCAAGCCACCGTGCTTGCATAAGAAGCAGACGCAACGGGCAGGTATGAGAGCTTTTTTAAATCATGCACAAAGGGAGTCTTGAGAATGAGAAAATGCGGAGGCGTTGGAAATCGAGCTCCACCAGTCCCCACGGGGCTTGGCTTTGTGCCAGGAATTTTCGGGAGTAAGAACCTCCTCTCCCGCCTCCCCCTCTTTCCCCTCTCCCCTTTCTCGCATTTTTTTCTGGCAGCAGCCGGTCCGAGCTGCGCTGGCGGAAAGCGGATCAAGATTTATTTGGTGGCGTGGGTGGTCGCTGCTGCCAGCTTAAAGGGGATATTTCATCGGGGTTGGGGATATTTCCGGCTTTTCCGTTTCGCCAGCAATCTTTTTATTTCCCTGCAGTACTCTCGCCCAGCCGGGCCTGCAATATCAGCAGCTCCCAGGGGCAGAGGGGAGTCTGGCCAGCGTATGAGGAAAAACGATTGAAAAAGTCTACTAAAAATACGAGGCTTCCGCAATTATCCCAGATCCCAGGCCTGGCCCGGCGGAGTTGATGACGTGCGCGAATGGGATAAATATAGCGACAACTACCGAGCAGCGAGTGGGATTATGGGGAAGAGGGGGAGCGAGACATTCGCCACAGGAAAGGCAGCAGTTTTCCAGCGCGCTCGCCCCCGTTCTGGGATTTTCCGGCCCCCTGTCTGGCCGGCGCCTCTCCTCATCCTCATCATCGATCCGCCACCCCTTCTAGGCCCCTCAGTCTCCTACGAGCAGCGCTTCCCCTCCTCCATCCCCTTCCACTATTTGTTCTCAACACAGCCATGGCAACGAGGGGTTGCGGGGGCTGAGAGACTCCAGAGGGCGCCAGAGGGTTAAACGAGACTGGGGGGGGGGGGTGGCAGCTTGTATGCGTCCCTTCCCGTTGCTCCCAGCAACCTGCATGTCCCTCACGCCACCCCATCAAGTGCACTGGAGCTGAGCCCAGGACGGCTGCCCTAATCCGGCGCATCCCCTACTCCAGTGAGTCAGCTGCCCTCCGTCATCCCCTAGGCTTTGGCCCAGACTCCCACTCTTCTTCGTAACTTTTTTCTCACCCAACACAGCCTCCAGGGGGGAGGGGGGCAAGGGAACGGTGCCAAGTCTGCTTCTGCTCAGGCTGCACTTTTTGCTTTCGCAGGAGCAGCAGCCAGCAGCAGCTCCAGTTTTCCAGACTGACCGCTTCAGTACGGTACGCCTCTTTCGCATTCCAGTTTAGAAACGTCATGTGCTTTTTTAAGTTACAAGCGTACATATTGGGGCATCTTTTAGAATTCCAGACTTTGAACTCAATTGTACACTTGCACGCAAAAAGTTTTAATTAGGCATTTCCGCAACCCTACCTGCCTCTAACATTCTCTCTCTGTGCATATCATTTGCGAAGATTTGCGACGGTCAAAGGGCGGAGGTGCAAGGGTCGAAAACTGCTTTCAGATTGCGCACTCTGCAATGCTATTGGAATGAGCAGCGTATAGAGCAGGTGCTGCCATGTACGCCTTTGGCTTTGATTAACTGTATTTTCTAGCAGATGCGCTTGGCTTTAACCTAGGGCGTGGCCTACCCTGGTTCTGAGCTTGATGGGATTATCCTGAACTCTATGCTCAAAAATCAACTTTTTTTATTTGTCACCTTGCTAGCAGGGCATTGCTGGCACTCTGGTTAGTGCAATGCTGGCACTCTGGTTAGTGGATTGTTGGCACTCTGGTTAGTGCAATGCTGGCACTCTGATTAGTGCAATGCTGGCACTCTGGTTTGTGCAATGCTGGCACTCTGGTTTGTGCAATGCTGGCACTCTGGTTAGTGCAATGCTGGCACTCTGGTTAGTGCAATGCTGGCACTCTGGTTAGTGCAATGCTGGCACTCTGGTTTGTGCAATGCTGGCACTCTGGTTTGTGCAATGCTGGCACTCTGGTTAGTGCAATGCTGGCACTCTGGTTAGTGCAATGCTGGCACTCTGGTTAGTGCAATGCTGGCACTCTGGTTAGTGCAATGCTGGCACTCTGATTAGTGCAATGCTGGCACTCTGATTAGTGCAATGCTGGCACTCTGGTTTGTGCAATGCTGGCACTCTGGTTAGTGCAATGCTGGCACTCTGGTTAGTGCAATGCTGGCACTCTGGTTAGTGCATTGCTGGCACTCTGGTTAGTGCATTGCTGGCACTCTGGTTAGTGCATTGCTGGCACTCTGGTTAGTGCATTGCTGGCACTCTGGTTAGTGCATTGCTGGCACTCTGGTTAGTGCACTGCTGGCACTCTGGTTAGTGCATTTCTGGCACTCTGGTTAGTGCATTGAGGGCACTCTGGTTAGTGCATTGAGGGCACTCTGGTTGGTGCACTGCTGGCACTCTGGTTAGTGCATTGAGGGCACTCTGGTTGGTGCACTGCTGGCACTCTGGTTAGTGCATTGAGGGCACTCTGGTTAGTGCATTGTTGGCATCGTTGGCACTCTGGTTAGTGCATTGCTGGCACTCTGGTTAGTGCATTGTTGGCATCGTTGGCACTCTGGTTAGTGCATTGTTGGCACTCTGGTTAGTGCATTGTTGGCACTCTGGTTAGTGCATTTCTGGCACTCTGGTTAGTGCATTGTTGGCACTCTGGTTAGTGCATTGTTGGCACTCTGGTTAGTGCATTGTTGGCACTCTGGTTAGTGCATTGCTGGCACTCTGGTTAGTGCACTGCTGGCACTCTGGTTAGTGCATTTCTGGCACTCTGGTTAGTGCATTGAGGGCACTCTGGTTAGTGCATTGAGGGCACTCTGGTTGGTGCACTGCTGGCACTCTGGTTAGTGCATTGAGGGCACTCTGGTTGGTGCACTGCTGGCACTCTGGTTAGTGCATTGAGGGCACTCTGGTTGGTGCACTGCTAACAGTCGATCTGTAGTGAGTATTGAGGATTTTCTATCAGTCAAATAAATACTTATATTGCACTGAGCACAATGGATGACCGACTGTAAATGCGAGCTGATACTCTATAATCACATATGACATTTTCTAATCCCAAATTCCCACAGAAAGAAAGTTGCAATCCGAAACTCGGATAACCCTTAGATTTCTCCTAGCAACAATGGCCACCTTCATTCGGAAATTCGAGATGAAACTTGCATTAGCGGTTACCAGGCAGAACGAGAGATGGAATTAGAAGAAGCAGTCTGAAGGATTTTTAGTGCAGGTTTTCTAGTTCTCTCCGGGAGCAATGAGTCACCGCACTGATCGAGAGGGAGGCCAAGTTCAGACGGAATTCAGGGAATAGGGCGTGAGAGAACTGCCGAGAGAACTACCGAGAGTCCAATGCTAGCGTATGGAGTGCAGTTCAGGGTCAGTACAGTGCAATAAAAATGAATTCTTTATCTGGGTCAGCTAAGTGGCAGTCGGCTTGTATAGGCAAAGTCTAGTCCTAGTAATAGATGCCAAGCCTTCAATTGCGGGCCGCACTGGGTGATTAATTATTGCTGTTGACGGGGGCTGGCGCCAGACCTTAATTGCTTTGACTCACTTGGCCCGGGCGAAGCATAGAAGGGAATATGGGATCATTGGCGATGGGAGCGATGGGAAATGAGCGTTAGGATATGAGAGATTAGACATTTTGTAGAGATGGTAGATAGTGGATGAGGGATAGGCGGTTGGAAATACGACATAACAGACGGATGATTGAACATGAGAGAGAGGAGACGCGATATGGAAGATGGGATACGAGAAATGAGAGATGAGAGATTGAGGATGAGAAATTAGAGATTGGAGATGAGGGAGGAGAGATGGGAGATGGAGATGAGATCGGAGAGCAGGAATGGAAGACAAGAGATGAGAGATTGGGAGATAGGAGATTAAGGACGAGAGGTAAGGCAGAAGAAAAGAGGTAGGTGAAAGATTAAAGAAGAGAAAGTGACAATGGAAGCGATATTAGAAATCGAAGGCGGTTTGTGACTGACTGCATATTTAAGTTCAAACAACTTATCTCAATGAGCCATGAATTTTTTCAGCGAATACCCCGATGCAAAAGTTGGACTTCTACGAGCGTATTTTTAGTTCCTACAATGAAAGGGTAAAAAACCGAAGTTCGACATCGTTCAACTTCGATCCTGCAGCTTCAAGTGTACTAAAAACTTTCTCGTGACTTTTTCTGCGCACCAAATTAAATCAAAGCAAATTAAGACCAAAATCACGTGAAAGAGAGCCACCGGGGGCGAACGCAACTGTGCGCCAGAAATGTTTTTCGGCTCTGGATCCAGCTGGTTTAATGGCACCGCCTTCGCACCTCTGTGTCCGGCTCTCCCCCTCCCCCACTCTAATCTGGTACAGGTGGGGGGCACCCCAACTGCCGCAAGACGTGTGCCAGCAAGTGCAAGAGTGTGCGACCTTTGCGCCCAGTAGTTTCACATGCTTTCGCTTTCACTGTGCCCGACTTTGGACTCTGCGCTGGTTTTGGCAGAAGAACGTAGAGAGTGCGTCACTTAAAGTAGTGAAAGTGAGGGTGCCAAAGATATGCTAATGGAATACAAAGCTACATATTTAGTAGCATTCAGAGAGTAAAAGGCTGGGAGAGACAAATAGTCTGGGGAGAGACTTGGGCGAGACTATGTGAGACTGGGAGAGACTGGGAGAATATATGAGAGTCTGGGAGAGACTGGGATAGTCTAGGGGAGATCGGAAGAGTCTGGGAGAGACTAGGATAGTCTAGGGAAGATTGGAGAGTCTGGGAGAGACTAGGATAGTCTAGGGAAGATTGGAGAGTCTGGGAGAGACTAGGATAGTCTAGGGAAGATTGGAGAGTCTGGGAGAGACTAGGATAGTCTAGGGGAGATCGGAAGAGTCTGGGAGAGACTAGGATAGTCTAGGGGAGATTGGAGAGTCTGGGAGAGACTAGGATAGTCTAGGGAAGATTGGAGAGTCTGGGAGAGACTAGGATAGTCTAGGGGAGATCGGAAGAGTCTGGGAGAGACTGGGATAGTCTAGGGGAGATTGGAAGAGTCTGGGAGAGACTAGGATAGTCTAGGGGAGATCGGAAGAGTCTGGGAGAGACTAGGATAGTCTAGGGGAGATTGGAAGAGTCTGGGAGAGACTGGGATAGTCTAGGGGAGATTGGAGAGTCTGGGAGAGACTGGGATAGTCTAGGGGAGATCGGAAGAGTCTGGGAGAGACTAGGATAGTCTGGGGAAGATTGGAGAGTCTGGGAGAGACTGGGATAGTCTAGGGGAGATTGGAGAGTCTGGGAGAGACTGGGATAGTCTAGGGGAGATCGGAAGAGTCTGGGAGAGACTAGGATAGTCTAGGGAAGATTGGAGAGTCTGGGAGAGACTAGGATAGTCTAGGGGAGATTGGAGAGTCTGGGAGAGACTAGGATAGTCTAGGGGAGATCGGAAGAGTCTGGGAGAGACTGGGATAGTCTAGGGGAGATTGGAAGAGTCTGGGAGAGACTGGGATAGTCTAGGGGAGATTGGAAGAATCTGGGAGAGACTGGGATAGTCTAGGGGAGATCGGAAGAGTCTGGGAGAGACTAGGATAGTCTAGGGAGATCAGAAGAGTCTGGGAGAGACTAGGATAGTCTAGGGGAGATCGGAAGAGTCTGGGAGAGACTAGGATAGTCTAGGGAAGATTGGAGAGTCTGGGAGAGACTAGGATAGTCTAGGGAAGATTGGAGAGTCTGGGAGAGACTAGGATAGTCTAGGGGAGATCGGAAGAGTCTGGGAGAGACTAGGATAGTCTAGGGGAGATCGGAAGAGTCTGGGAGAGACTAGGATAGTCTAGGGGAGATTGGAGAGTCTGGGAGAGACTGACAGAATATCTTCCCTGAGTTCACACACGTCAAAGATTAGTTAATAGCTCGTAATTTCAGTTTAAAGATAAATTTAAAAGAATTCTACGGGTAGGACTGCACCGGTAAGACAGAAATTCCCCAAGTGCATAGAAAAAGCTTAAGCAGGTAGGAGATAGGTGTTTGATAAAAGGCCTTCTCGCGCCGGCTCTCAACTGCACAGCTGTATTTAAATTTGCACACTACAGCAAAACTAAAATGGAATGCCAGGCCGTCAGCAAGATGCCTCCATACTGAGCGAAAAAATGCATGCCTCGCCTGCCCCCCATCTTCTTCCACCTTCTCTCATTGCCCCCCGCTCTTTACTTTTTTATGCGATACCCCGCTGCTGCAATAAACTCGAATATTCAAATATGTGTGAGGGGGGGGGGCGCAGACAGTGGAGCTCGCAGTTTCCAAGGCTGGCTCGAGTGCAGTTCGTTGCCTTGGCTGCCGGCCTCTAGAAGAAGAAGAAGCAAGAGCCATGGGGCCGGTCTGGCGCCTTAATTGGGCGTCGCCTTTGCATGCAGCCGCGAATTTAGAACTGCGAATTAAAGCGCAATAGTGCAGCTGGGCTGAATTAGTGCTGCGGGCATTTGCGCTTGTGCGGCAGTGCAGCCGTCCGAAGGGCGTGGACCCGCGTCAGCATCTCTTAATCGCTTGCCATCATTGCTTATAGTGCTTTTGAGCTGGCCTGCTCTTTACTTTAACCTGCACCGGCTTTCTGTGCGCTCCCTCTCCTCATTTCGCCCCTCCCTCTCATCCCCGATTCTCTCCCTCTCCCTCTCTATCCCCGATTCTCTCCCTCTCCCTCTCATCCCCGATTCTCTCCCTCTCCCTCTCATCCCCGATTCTCTCCCTCTCCCTCTCCATCCCCGATTCTCTCCCTCTCCTTCTCCTTTTCCCTCTCCCTCTCCCTCTCCGATTCTCTCCCTCTCCCTCTCCATCCCCGATTCTCTCCCTCTCCCTCTCCATCCCCGATTCTCTCCCTCTCCTTCTCCTTTTCCCTCTCCCTCTCCCTCTCCCTCTCCCTCTCCCTCTTCCTCTCCCTCTTCCTCTCCCTCTCCCTCTCCCTCTCCCTCTCCCTCTCCCTCTCCCTCTCCCTCTTCCTCTCCCTCTTCCTCTCCCTCTTCCTCTCCCTCTCCCTCTCCCTCTCCCTCTCCCTCTCCCTCTCCCTCTCCTCTTCCTCTCCCTCTCCCTCTCCCTCTTCCTCTCCCTCTCCCTCTCCCTCTCCCTCTCCCTCTCCCTCTCCCTCTTCCTCTCCCTCTCCCTCTCCCTCTCCCTCTCCCTCTCCCTCTTCCTCTCCCTCTTCCTCTCCCTCTCCCTCTCCCTCTCCCTCTCCCTCTCCCTCTCCCTCTCCCTCTCCCTCTTCCTCTCCCTCTCCCTCTCCCTCTTCCTCTCCCTCTCCCTCTCCCTCTCCCTCTCCCTCTCCCTCTTCCTCTCCCTCTCCCTCTCCCTCTTCTATTCTCTCTCGCCCCTCTTTTCTTCACTATCCCTACCTCACAGTAACTCTCCAACTCCCTCTCATTTCCCCCTTCCTTATTCCCTTCCTCATAATACCTCTCCCTCGCCTCCTCCTTTATATCCCATCTCATCACTACCATTCCCTGTCAATTCTCCACTCGTATGTTTTGATTTCTCATTGTCTCCCTTCTCAATCTATGCGTTTATCAACACATTCGCACAAGAAGACACGGACTGCGGCTTGTTTTTACAAAGTTTACCATTTACCGGCAGTTTGTAAAATAAATACTATTTTCACCCACTCTCATCTCCACAGAAAGCACAGTTGGCCAGGCTTAACAACAGCATGGCAACAGGCAGTAGCAGCAAGACAACCTACATTTCCACGCATGGGGTGACCCAGCGTTAGCAGACTGGCTAAAAAACACTCAAAATACAATTGTAAGATTTTGTTGTCTGTTTTTCACCCTGCGGGCCCCCGCCTCCTTTGAAGAGCGGCCATCGTACTCAGGTGCGAATCTACCTTTCTCTGCCCTTCTTATCTGTGTCACGGCCCCGGTGCAGTGTTTGCAGGCATTTTTTTGCTGCATCCGCAATTCTGTCATTGCAGAATCCCGCCGGGAAATCACGGAGACCGGAGACAACCTCAATTCGTTTTTCATAGCCAGCCCACATTTTCAGCTTATTTCTGTAAACATAGGAGTTCAAAATAGTTTTATTTATTCATTAAATCCCTAATTGTTCTTCCTACTCACAAGTCAGCCGCTGCACACGAAAGCTCAGTAGTAATTAACCTAATTAGATGTTGTTAGCGTCTCGCTTTTTTAATATTTCAAAAGCAAGTCAACATGAAATAAAAGTACTCACTTTGCCGGATCGACAACAGTCTATCCCTTCCCCCGACAGCGTGACCTTCTGTTGTTGACTTCCCGAGTGCGGGAGATTTGCCAATGCAAGAACGGGACTCTCGAGTTTCCCGGTTGCCATTAGCTGATAGGCTGTCACTGATTAATCCCTGTTGCATGGGACTCGCTCTAGTCTCACCTGTCTTATCCCCTCACTCCTATCCCCTCTCTCTTATCTCTCTCCTATCCCCTCTCATCTTCTCTCTTATCCCCTCTTCTCCTCTCCCTTATTCCCCTCTCTCTCGATTTAAATCTCCCTGATTCTCTTATCTCCTCTCTCTTATTCTAGCCAATGACCACTCTCAATGACCAGTCTCAATGACCACTCTCAATGACCACTCTCAATGATCACTCTCAATGACCACTCTCAATGACCACTCTTAATGATCACTCTCAATGATCGCTCTCAATGACCACTCTCAATGACCACTCTCAATGACCACTCTCAATGACCAATCTCAATGATCACTCTCAATGACCACTCTCAATGACCAATCTCAATGATCACTCTCAATGACCACTCTCAATGACCACTCTCAATGACCACTCTCAATGATCACTCTCAATGACCACTATCAATGACCAATCTCAATGATCACTCTCAATGACCACTATCAATGACCACTCTCAATGACCAATCTCAATGATCACTCTCAATGATCACTCCCAATGACCAATCTCAATGATCACTCTCAATGACCAATCTTAATTATCACTCTCAATGACCACTCTCAATGACCACTCTCAATCACCGACCGCTCGTTGTGTTCTAGAAACGCAGCCAATGAATTGAGATTTCACTGTATTGTTTAGATTTCTGCAGGCTCGTGGATTTCGGCTGCTGACTTTAAAGTCATAATTTCCTGCACTGCAATGGAACAAGAGCCCCCCAGAATAAAATGGGGACAATTGACTTGGGCATAGTGGGAGATGCACTGGAAATGCTTGCTGTCTACCTCTGCAGGACGTTGCCGTCCATGAGTCCCTGATTAGATGGCGAGTGCTCTGAGAGGCTCTGAGAGGCTGAGAGGCTCTGAACTGCATTATTACATGTACTGTTTTTCCTTCCTTCATGGAGTGCCCAGCGACTAAGCACTCCACTAACTCAGTCAGTGAGCTGATGAGCTCTTTGAAAATGAAGCTGAGAGGCTGAGGAGCCAATTGAGGATATTTGCTTGCGTTCGACTGCCAGGCATGGCTGCCATGGAAACAGATACTCGACTGTAACTGCTTGTCCGTCTGTCTGTCTGTCTGTCTGTCTGTCTGTCTATCTTAGTGTCTGTCTGTCTGTCTATCTTAGTGTCTGTCTGTCTGTCTTACTGTCTGTCTGTCTGTCTGTCTGTCTGTCTGTCTGTCTGTCTTAGTGTCTGTCTTAGTATCTGTCTGTCTATCTGTCTGTCTGTCTGTCTGTCTGTCTGTCTGTCTGTCTGTCTGTCTGTCTGTCTGTCTGTCTGTCTGTCTGTCTGTCTGTCTGTCTGTCTGTCTGTCTGTCTGTCTGTCTGTCTGTCTGTCTGTCTGTCTGTCTGTCTGTCTGTCTGTCTGTCTGTCTGTCTGTCTGTCTGTCTGTCTGTCTGTCTGTCTGTCTGTCTGTCTGTCTGTCTGTCTGTCTGTCTGTCTGTCTGTCTGTCTGTCTGTCTGTCTGTCTGTCTGTCTGTCTGTCTGTCTGTCTGTCTGTCTGTCTGTCTGTCTGTCTGTCTGTCTGTCTGTCTGTCTGTCTGTCTGTCTGTCTGTCTGTCTGTCTGTCTGTCTGTCTGTCTGTCTGTCTGTCTGTCTGTCTGTCTGTCTGTCTGTCTGTCTGTCTGTCTGTCTGTCTGTCTGTCTGTCTGTCTGTCTGTCTGTCTGTCTGTCTGTCTGTCTGTCTGTCTGTCTGTCTGTCTGTCTGTCTGTCTGTCTGTCTGTCTGTCTGTCTGTCTGTCTGTCTGTCTGTCTGTCTGTCTGTCTGTCTGTCTGTCTGTCTGTCTGTCTGTCTGTCTGTCTGTCTGTCTGTCTGTCTGTCTGTCTGTCTGTCTGTCTGTCTGTCTGTCTGTCTGTCTGTCTGTCTGTCTGTCTGTCTGTCTGTCTGTCTGTCTGTCTGTCTGTCTGTCTGTCTGTCTGTCTGTCTGTCTGTCTGTCTGTCTGTCTGTCTGTCTGTCTGTCTGTCTGTCTGTCTGTCTGTCTGTCTGTCTGTCTGTTATTGCCCTCACGGCCTGGCCTCACTTGTGTCCGAGGTCAGTTCAGAATAGACGGAATTGAACTCGCCTTTGTCCCTAAAATTGCCCCGCATGCCTCTTTGGAGAAGTCTCAGCAAAGAAAGACTCGCTCAATCGCTTTGATTTCCTTTGTCTTTGAGGCTCCTACCCAAACCAAGGGCTGTGCTGACTGTACTGTAATTATAAATCAGTACGGGACCCCTCGATTTCCAAGGTCTGTCCAGTTGTGGTCAACACCCGATCCAACTCTGATGTCTCGCAAAGTTCTGCCCACAGTAAAAGCGGCTGCAATGGCAATATTTGAAAGCGTTGACACTTCCTAATTTGAAGTGCGATGGCACGAAATAAGTGCACCCACGGGGGACCTCTGCGCTGAACTTTGCCTACCCCGGTGCCAGCCAGGGCCAGCCTGCGGTGTGTGTATGCTGTTGATACACGCGCAAGTGCAGATACACTCTTTCAGGAACTGAGATCCGCCCCGGCATGTTTGGTCTCAAGTTTCTGAGAATCCCCAGTAGTTCATGCGAATTAAACTTATAGAAAAATTACTTATCAATGTTTTAGTGCAGAAATTCTTTGAGAACGAATTTATTCTGTTAGCGCTTCTGCTGTACGGTAAACAGGAATAAGATTTCAGGAGCCTGGCTGTTTGGAGTTCAACTGTACTTTTGCCTGCTTGTAATCAGCACTTGCTTCTTTCCACTATTATGAAATACTTAGTTAAATTAGGGTGTCACATGCTAAAATTCGCAGGTCTAACAACTGAGCACTATCTTCTTGCTGTAGTCTTGCAGGTGACACATCAATCAGTGTCTAACAGGTGACACATCAATCAGTGTCTAACAGGTGACACATCAATCAGTGTCTAACAGGTGACACATCAATCAGTGTCTAACAGGTGACACATCATACAGTGTCTAACAGGTGACACAGCTACCACTATCTAACAGGATCAATCAGTGTCTAACAGGTGACACAGCTACCACTATCTAACAGGATCAATCAGTGTCTAACAGGTGACACAGCTACCACTATCTAACAGGATCAATCAGTGTCTAACAGGTGACACAGCTACCACTATCTAACAGGATCAATCAGTGTCTAACAGGTGACACAGCTACCACTGTCTAACAGGTGACACAGCTACCACTATCTAACAGGATCAATCAGTGTCTAACAGGTGACACAGCTACCACTATCTAACAGGATCAATCAGTGTCTAACAGGTGACACAGCTACCACTATCTAACAGGATCAATCAGTGTCTAACAGGTGACACATAAATCAGTGTCTAACAGGTGACACATCAATCAGTGCCTAACAGGTGACACATAAATCAGTGTCTAACAGGTGACACATCATACAGTGTCTAACAGGTGACACAGCTACCACTATCTAACAGGATCAATCAGTGTCTAACAGGTGACACAGCTACCACTATCTAACAGGATCAATCAGTGTCTAACAGGTGACACAGCTACCACTATCTAACAGGATCAATCAGTGTCTAACAGGTGACACAGCTACCACTATCTAACAGGATCAATCAGTGTCTAACAGGTGACACAGCTACCACTATCTAACAGGATCAATCAGTGTCTAACAGGTGACACAGCTACCACTGTCTAACAGGTGACACAGCTACCACTATCTAACAGGATCAATCAGTGTCTAACAGGTGACACAGCTACCACTGTCTAACAGGTGACACAGCTACCACTATCTAACAGGATCAATCAGTGTCTAACAGGTGACACAGCTACCACTATCTAACAGGATCAATCAGTGTCTAACAGGTGACACAGCTACCACTATCTAACAGGATCAATCAGTGTCTAACAGGTGACACATAAATCAGTGCCTAACAGGTGACACATCAATCAGTGCCTAACAGGTGACACATCAATCAGTGTCTAACAGGTGACACATCAATCAGTGTCTAACAGGTGACACATCAATCAGTGTCTAACAGGTGACACATCAATCAGTGTCTAACAGGTGACACATCATACAGTGTCTAACAGGTGACACAGCTACCACTATCTAACAGGATCAATCAGTGTCTAACAGGTGACACAGCTACCACTATCTAACAGGATCAATCAGTGTCTAACAGGTGACACAGCTACCACTATCTAACAGGATCAATCAGTGTCTAACAGGTGACACAGCTACCACTATCTAACAGGATCAATCAGTGTCTAACAGGTGACACAGCTACCACTATCTAACAGGATCAATCAGTGTCTAACAGGTGACACAGCTACCACTATCTAACAGGATCAATCAGTGTCTAACAGGTGACACAGCTACCACTGTCTAACAGGTGACACAGCTACCACTATCTAACAGGATCAATCAGTGTCTAACAGGTGACACAGCTACCACTATCTAACAGGATCAATCAGTGTCTAACAGGTGACACAGCTACCACTATCTAACAGGATCAATCACAGTTTTTCAGGAACAGAAATTCTCTAAAGCTTTAAACTTTCTCAAACTGCAAGTCATATGAAGCCTCAGTAAAGGGCAAACTGGTAGATTCGAGACGGAAAAATGGGAGAAGAGCAGAGAAGGGCAGGGAAATTGAGTAGGTGGCTGAACGGACAAGAGGAGAGCTCTCGTCATCTCGGCCCGAGTGTCTCCATCGCTTCGTTCTCTTGAGATTGCGCGGATTAAAGCAGAGATCTGGCTCCCACGATTGGGGATCGGAGCTCGGCGGTGAAGGGAAAAAGATGCCATGAAAGAGATTGGAAAATTGTCTGTGCTGGGAGGGATATCTAGTGAGAAAGGGGTTGGAAATCGAGCATAAAGGGAGGGCGTCGGGACTGTTGCTGCTGGTACATGTAAATGAGGATGACGCGCTGGTCTGTGCACCCTACGGAGTCTGGCCGAACTCTGGGGGAGCAGCTGGCAGGGGAAGAGAGAAAGTGAAAGAGGACGTTCCGTTCCAGCCGTCTTGACCTCTCTCTCTATAGCGTCTGTTTGTTCCGAGTTTCTCCCGATAAAAGTGCAGGCGACGCATTTGCAACTAACGGTTCAAAATGCACACCCGGGGACCTTGCAGACGGAGCAGACAGACGCCTGGCAGACCCAGACATGCAGCAGACACGGCGCGTTCACACAGCCTCTCATTGGCACAGAATGCAAACAAAATGTTGGGCGAGGCGGGGCCACATGATGCGGCTGAGAGAAAGAGGCTGGAAGGAAAAATTAACGACAGTTGGTACTTCGGGCCCCCGGGGACTTGGGCGGGGCCCGCGGGTGGCGGGAAAGGAGCGCAGAAACCTCTCGGAGTTTTTCATGATCTGTCCATCAAATGCGCATCGCCTCTCCTGGAAACTGATGACGAAAGCATTCTCTGTTCCATCGGCACGTGCTTGGCACACGAAGCCAGACACAGGCCGGTCTGTCTGGTCTGCAGTTTGCACTTTCACTCGGATTGCAGGACATGCAATGTATAAATGAAGGTGAACTGAAACTTCATACCGTTGAAATGCACCGCATCGATCCTTTGAGGAAGCAAAATTCAATGTACTTTTCCTCCACATTGATTATAGTTACCGTGATGTATCGTGCTAAAGCCCAAGGACAATTAATATGGTACAGTGCAACTTCGATTTTTTTCATTGCGCTCGTCGGTCAATCAATGGGATGCATTTAAATGTCAATCAACCAGCTGATGGCCTTGCCCATGATGACGTCAAAATGACTGCTGGCTAATTGCTACAGTATATTAGTGCAAAGATCGGCAATTACGTGCATTTAGTGGGCGTGAAATCATGAGCATCCGAACTACTCTATACATCATTTATCGCATGATCTATGGCGTTGATCATTCTTTAAAATGTCTCTAACAAAAAAGACTTTCTTTTCAAATAAGTCGTCGCAAATGTTCTCAACTAGCTTCTCAACTAGATTGAAGTGCAAATTCCACTCGAGAACTGAATTGTGTAGATTTGTATGTTGGAAATTGATGATAAAATGTAAAGGACCGGCCGTATACATGTCAAAATATTGTTCAATATAATTTTTTACAAATTGCCACTTTGAATGCAATAAGTTAGCTCGCCAAGCGATTTCTATTTCTGCTAGATACACTACTTAGTTCAGAGTTATAGTAATACCATTTGGCCGTGAGACACCGCGGTCGACGTCGCAGAGTGCTGCAAAGCCAAGCGCGAAAAGAGAAGAAATTAAATTAAATCTAAACGAAAAAATCAATTTGAAAGTGTCGCCTCAGCATCCTTGATTATTTATCACACATGAGTTTATTAGTCATCAAGTTTATTAGTCAGTGGATTAAGTCGTGTGTGCGTGTATGAGTGTAAACCCGGGTGTTGGTATTTCGCAGCCCGGCCCTGGCCCCTATTTAGCCAATGTAAATCTATTTTAGTAAATAAGTAAAACAAAAAATACTGACCAGAATGCCGCATATTTTTAGAGTCAATTGTGAGTTTACTACATTGTAAAATATTGATTGTTAATTTAATGAACTTCTGATGCTCTATTTTTTAAATTAAGTTAAAAACCAAAGTAACAAGACCGCCGGGTCGGGCCGGGCCGCGAAATACCAACACCCGTGTAAACCCATTGTGCGAGTTTAGTTTTTGTTAAAAGAGATAACTTTAGGAATATAAATTTATTAAAACATAACTCTTATAGCATAATTATAAGAAAAGGTACAAAAGTTGCTTTCCTAAAATATATTGTGCATTCTCTTTGTTAAGACTCTTTGTGCTAATAGTGAATATTTAAATTTTAGATTCTGGCCCGTGATTTTTCCAGGAACTAATTTTCATCACTTGTATGCATGTCTTATTTGCTGTCTAGGCCTATCTTCTTGAACAAAGTTACTTATAATTTCGAATTTATCTTAATTCTCAAACTAATTTGACGTTGTTTAACTTGTTTTAAAACATTAAAAAAAATATTCTATCAATTCAGAATGATTGAATGATTTTATCAATCAGGATCTGCCTCAGCCCTCAGCTTCTTAGTGATTTAAACAAACAATTTGTTGAATTGTCAACAGAATGACTAGGACTAATTTTTTTTATGTCAGTCCCAATGGATTTGAATTTGGAATGAATATTGTTCTGGTAAAATTGATATATGTTAAGTTTTTGACATGATCATTTCAATAGCAATCTGGCATAATTTAAATTTTTGTCTCATTTATTATTTAATTAAATATTTCATTGTAATGGTTCTTAATCCTAGTCATTTCGTCATCTGCCATTTCGTCATCTGGGTGTCTGGGGTGCTCACCTCGACTTTGGTCACTTTGTCATCTTAATTAGCATGCACTACCTGAAGAGAGTTATTTTTGTCTTCCACCAATCATATTAGTTCCAACTTCAAGTGAATTAATGTGGCAATCAAACATATTTACTTGGAAATCCTAATGAACCCAGTCATTTTGTTATCTGGATTGATAAAACCTGTCAATTGATCAGTTCTGCTTGCCGCAGCTTAATAGTTAATAAAAACTAAAAAATTGTTTACTAACTCAAATCTCACATAGATTAATTGGTTGATGAAGAAGTAACCAGCATAACAAAATATTTGGACACTTCGTCATATTATTTTTCAAGCTACTTTGCTTTTGGTCACTTTGTCATCCGATATGACAAAATGGAATATAACGATCTAACCAGTGACCATTGTAATATTAACTGAATCTTGGAAATGAGACCATGGCATTATAGCACCAAGGCAGCATTAGCACCTCTTAGCGTCATGTAAATATGTACAATAATGTAATCATTCAAATAAGAGATTAATATAATGATCATATATTCAACAAATTTGCCTTGAAATTTCCCCAGGCACCTTTGGCTTCAATGCTATTTGTATGTAACAGGTTTGACATAGTTTAAATCACCAATTGCCTAGGCAATAACAATAACATTTAGATGTGACACTGACTAGTTAACAATCAAAAGTACATTTAAAGTACAGTGATTATGCAAAAGAAGTCAAAGTCATTATGAGGAAGTGCAAGATTCATCTGCTTGTAAGGTGGCACCATTGTCACTCCCACAATATTGATCCCCCATGTCCTCTCATGGATCTCTTAGGCTAGCTCTGTTAGGTAGCATTCTGGCTCTACAGAGAAGATACCTTGCTGAGTCTTTGACCCAAGACAGAATGGCATGATGAGGTGCCTCAGTAGGGCTTGATCAGCATCTCGGATCAGCCCAGCCATGTTGGTCTTAGACATGTTGGACACAGGCTGGACTGTGCCCCTCATTGATTTAGAGTTATTGAACCAACCTAGCAAATGATCTCTCAAGGACATGTTTGTTAGTATATATACATAATTAGCAAGGATTGGGTTCATTGGCTGCAGCCCTACTAAGTCGCTCACTAGCTCTGCCTCCCTTCTGTCAGTCTCATTACCAAAGAGCCTGGCAATTTATGAATTTCTTACAATTAGCAGTAGCCTCTTTCTGAGGAGCATCCTAATCTGATTCTCTGCTGACAAAGAAACATGGATGTTGAGACTATATAGGTCCTTGATAAGCATTTTTAGGTCACTAGGCCTGCAGTAGAGCTGGATCAGTTTCAACACCCTTAAAAACCCACAGATTAACCTGATGTACAGTCTTGATGGCTTACAATGCAAATGTCAAAGGATCTGCCACTCCTCTATAGCAGAATGCTGAGTAAGGTAGTGACAGAAGTATACCCAGCTCACTGATAGTGAGTAGGCTCATGTCTAGCTGGTTTGCAGACAACTATGTTGTACAGTAGTCAAGCTCTTGACTGGCAAGCATGCAGCTTAGCATATACACTAGAGCTAGGTGGGGGTCAATGCTAGCAACTTGCAATGCTTCTGAAAAGATGCTTGAAAAGATATTTCATTGGTTAGGATGACAAGACCACTGTTTGTTTCAGATCCAAGATGGGATGCCTTCTTGAGACCATGGGAAATGTCTGATCCATAGAGGTGGTATCCTTTTGAGTACTTGTTGAGCACAAAAGAATTCCAGGTCTCTTCAGGCTTTACTTCCATGCCTATCAGGGTTGCTTCCTGGACTAACCTCCTAATGAAGCCTGCAGCAAAAGATAAAGCTCTCTCCTGCATGTCTCTATGGGCTTCAGGGATTGTCAGGACAATGACCTAGTTGTCACCTTGTCCAAGGAGAGAAGCACTTGTCCCGTGATCAAAAGTTGCCTTAAGCAATTAGACATGTGATGATGAGGGTCTACCCTTTCTGTCTCATGCCTTCAAGCTATCTCTGACATAGGTGGTTAGCCATCTCACACTTGCATGGTGGGGATCCTAGCTGGTCTGAGGCTGGCAAGGGCCAAAAGCAATCCTGAAAAAGAAATACAGATTCAGGTGAAAACAGATATGTATAATAGTATACAATATACAGACCAAATAGTTGATCAAACTCTTAGAAAGTAGGACCACAAAAGATGTGTGACTTAGTTAAGCACCATGTTCAAAAGTCTACACTGATTGATGTGTTCCTTATTACCAGTCCTCAACTATAATCAAGGAACAATCACTTCTAGCTCTGTAGCTAGGCAACCCAGTAATCAAATGAAGGTATTCAATTACCTTTAATCCGGATTCTTAGATTTCGTTCTTGAGTCGTTCTCAACTGTAGATTTCTCAGTAGATCTAGTAGACTTCTAGACGTCTTCAGGTGTTGATCGGGTCTGAGTTTCCTTCTTCTCTCTTTTAGAAGTATTTCTGGCCGGAATCTGTCGTTCGGACCAATAGGAAGCTTCCAAATTAACAATAGGTACCCTGCGCCAAACTGCGGTCTTAATTAAGCCTCCTTCTTCTAGCAGTGCCTCTATGCACTCTAGGAATAGCTCCAGAAACCACTGATAGTCTTCTAAGATCTATCAGGGGCAGTCCTTCTGGAGACTGCAACCAGTAGAGTCTAGACAGACTCAGGAGTCTCAACAGACTCAAACTAAACTCAAGTCACACTGGACTTGAGCGAGACGTCTCTAACAACAACAGGCGCAAATAAGGAAGGCTTACCGCAACAACCGACTGAGTATTGGTCCAGGAAGTCCGACTGTGGCTTCCTCTTCGAGCTCTTCTCCTTCCGGAGGAATTGTGGCTCCGGGTCCGTTCGGACCACTTGTATTTATAGGCGTTCAGACCTCTCTCGAGGTCGTACATCACTGTCTTGCAAATGTCAAAGGGTCACGATTCGGTGGCTGTCAAGCATGACAGGGTAGAAAGTTACGCAACTAGTCTACTGTAAAAGCGCATGATTGGTTACCGTAGCTGGTAGACTTTGATTGGTTCATCCGGGTGCAACCCGAGTACAAACCAAATGATGACTTGAAGGTGGGGTTTGAATTGACAGTTGTTGGTCGCACGTGATTGGGTGATTTCTAAAATTAGCATGCTCGAGGTCTCTCTTTTCCTATTGGTTAGTCCGAATATACTTATAGTTCAAAGCATACCTTTATTCATGCTCTTCAATTTACTACTAAATAAAATGTGTGAGTAGTACATTAACACTTTTATGTCTTCTTACGGGAGGTAGAACACTCTACATGATAAAGATGTGAGAGATCTTTGAAAAGGGTTGGAATGGTGAAGTTATCTTGATCAAGGTCTGAAGGAGTTCTTTCTCACTCATAGTTGTACTTTGACCCTTGATATATGAAAAGATCCTAGAAGCAATATTGGCCTTTGTTGCAGTCTGGTACGATTGCATCTCATATGGGAGCTTCACAAATATATATGTATATGTATGTGTATAATAGTATACAAAATATATACCAAATAGTTGATAAAACTCTTGGAAGGTAGGACCACACAAGATGTGTGACTTAGTTGAGCACCATGTTCAAAAGTCTAAACTGATAAAGATGTGAGAGATCTTTGAAAAGGGTTGGAATGGTGAAGTTATCTTGATCAAGGTCTGAAGTTCTTTCTCACTCATAGTCATACTTTGACCCTTGATATATGGGAAGATCCTAGAAGCAATGTTGGCCTTTGTTGCAGTCTGGTACACTTGCATCTCATATGGGAGCTTCACAAATATATGAGCATTGTCCCCAACCTGCACCTTGCAATGGTCCATGATGGTCTTGTGCTCTTGTAGATATTCTATTACCTCTTAGACTGTTGGGTTCCCTCATAGATAGGCTAACAGTAGCCGCCACTTGCACTTGGGTGCCCTAGGAGGTGCACATCTGTAGAAGGTGTGATAAGCCTATGCATCAAATTCTATAGCCTAGGCTGTCATAGGGCCAGAAATTGTTTTGTCCGTTAAAGGTCTATGGGATCAATGAAATAGTCAAAGTCCAGATTCTTGTCAAGAGAGACACTTGCAAAGTCATCTGGGTGCCATTCTTGCAACTCTCTCTTAGGCCATGTTAGACTAGACAGCATCTCAGATATGCTCAGAGACCTCTCCTAGAGAGACATGGGGCCAGGAGTGGTTCTGGTGATTGAACTCCTTACAAAACATCTTGATGAACATCCTGTGCACCCTCTTTCTAGCTTCTATTGCTGCAGAAGGAAGGGTTGAAACCTTAGCCATGATGCGCTCAGCTGATACCTCAAGGTTGAGTATAGGAAAGCCCCAGCACTTCCAGAGTCTGGACAGCTCAAGCAGCATGCAAGCACCAGTGTTTGATAGGGCAGGCTTCCAAAAATGGTTCATTTTGTGAATGGGCAA